>KL197729.1:12996-59085 GCA_000697665.1 Jaapia argillacea MUCL 33604
GGGATAGCAGATGACCATTCATCCCTAGGAAGAGTCACTCGAGACACTGCGCTGGCGCGCGGGAGAGTGTGACGTCACACGTGACTACCTTCCAAATCCGGCAACTGCTCCTGCTCCTGACCTCCGACTTTATACCCTCCACAGCACGCCAACCCAACCACAAAAATGGATAAAATAAAGTGCATTGGATAGCCAAGAAGGTACTCTATCAGATGGAGGGGTCCCACCCCCGGAAATCACCGCCCCAATACTTAATATTTATTTAAGAAAGGGGTATACAAACTACTTTTAGTCACCGGCCCCTTTGGGGACCGGCCACGTTCACGTTGCAGTGGTCTAGGCTGTTCTCGACCTTGTGTCGGCTCGGCCTGGTGTTGGGAAGGTTTGGATACTTCTTAGATCACGGACCCTGTGTGCGGCATTGTCGGGTAAAGTATTTCCCCGATGTCTTCTATGAGCTAATGACTTCTAGATTGACAGCGTGAATTTCGCCATACGCTTGCGACCAATAGCATAAATCACTGACTACTCATCCCAAGGTAATTATACCTAAGTAAGACCTGAACGGACGGTTGTGGGAGTTACTGTGCATTCCGGTTTGCCTGCGGGCGGCTGGGTGGCTATGCTTCTGCTTCGCAGACCAATTAGGGGTGCGTTCCTTGTCTCATGGCCTGCTTCGGTGGTCTAGGCCGCTGTCGCGGCCCACTGAGCCTGTCGGACGTGAGAGAGAAAGGGTATATCGTTCCCGTTGACATGGGAACTTTCCCATGGGTACTCCAGGGTTAATTCAGGCCGGAACCCATGCCAGGTAATATAAAAGCCTAGAGTAAAGAGTCTGAAGAGATTATCGAAACAGTGCTGTCTCCTCTCAGAACACCTGTTATTCTTTACTCCTTTCGACTTAGTTTGATTCGCTCGCGCTTCGCGCTCGCTCCACCCTAAGTGGGGCTTGACGAAAAGCGCTCGGGCGAGAGCAACACGCATACACCGACCACCACTCATATCCTTCGTAGGCTTATTCGTCATCTCGATGCTGAAACCCAGACCGCACAGTGCTCCCCGCCTTCGCCCCAAATGTGTTCGGATCCATCTCCTCCAACTCTTCGCACGCCTGATCGCCTGATCCAATGCTTGCTCGTCGACATCATCGGCCACAGATAGAGCTTCGATACAAGCTGCGAGGTTAGCGACCTTCGCCTTGGTGGATGCAACGATGAAATCAAGAGCGTTGACTTCTGAGGGCTCTGCTTCGCCCGGATATTAGGCAGACGTTGACATGCCCAGGCAGAGGGATGTCTTGCTTGGCGATGGATTGCAAGAACTCGGCCTGAAGGAAATAGGTAAAGATAGAACAATGAGATAAAAGGGTGGGTGTACCTTTCCAGACCCATTTTCTCCCAACAATCCATATCTCCACCCGAAGTTGAGAGAGATCTCTGCGACGTCGATGAGTAGTCGACTGTGGAATAACAGCGCGTATTGCTCTATCTTGATATCATGACCCTTCACATCGGAAACGAGGACACGATTGGAAAGAGTGAACACGTGTTGGCGCGATACTGTCGGTTTTAGTCATCAGAGCGATATAGTGGTGACAAGATACCACTCAGGCAGCCGCAGAGGCTGCCTGAGCGCGTGTTGGGAGTGTGGGAGGAGGTGGATGGCTGGTGGGCAAGCGTTGGTGGGCCCTAACATTCTTGATGGGTGGGTAGTGGCTTGTATGGGCGGGTGGAGGTACCGGAAAGACGCTAAAATCGAAAGTGTGAGAGTTAGTGATAAACGAAAAGAAAATCGAATATTTGCCTTACTGCTTCAGGCGCCTCGAATGGGCTGATGGGCGACGGGCGCTGTCTTGAGGCGTAATGGAGCAGTTGGGGGAGGTGGGTATGAGGTGGTTCGGTTGGGGAAGAAGGCCTGAAAGGGGAAACAAAGCGAATGAATCAATATAATATTCAGAATGGACATGGATACTTACCATGGGACTGGGTGGCTCGTCCTGTGACCCCCCTCTGCCCTTCAATGCATCCATAGGGTGAACGTCACTCGTTTAGAATGAGAGCGAGGGGGGTTGAGGCGATGGGGGGTTGAGTGGGTTGGTGGGCGCAAAGTTGGGATTGCGAGCGAAACCTATACCCTAGTGAGGGCGCCGGTTCGCTTGATCGCTACAGAAGCGATCGCAAGGGTAGTAGGGTAGGGGAGGGTCCTCGTCGAGCGAGGTGACTGCCTCGCTCGACCTGGCAAAGGGTATTGAATGAGCTTGTGGTGGTAGTGGGTCACTTGCGAGGCCGGCTCGCAGTTGATTTCGAGGGGTGGAAGTGGTTGCTAGGAGTCAGGCCAACTTTGAGTGTGCAGGTTGGGCGACATGCGTGCATTGTGGCGATATGATCGTTGTGGGTCTTTAGAGGGTGATAGGGTGTTGAACAAAGAGCGCTCAGGCGGCCAAAGAGGCCGCCTGTGTGGGTGTTGGGGGAGGTCTCGGATCTCGACGGCACGCACTGGTAAGGGTCCCCACCATCCTTCAGGGGTGGGAGGTGGTTTGGATGGCTGGGTGGAGGTGCCGGAAAGACCCTGAAATCGAAAACAAAACCATCAGCGACGATTTGAAGGGAGCAAGACCAGCCCTCCAGCTCTCTCGCTCGCCTCTCGTCGTGCAGTACCCACAGGCGCGCCACAGACCGCCACAAGCTGAGGAGGTGGAGAACCACCTTCTGTGCAGCTGGGCAGATCAGGGTCGGTTCCCAGACAGCTCATGCAACCCGAGGGGAGTGGAGAAAGAGAACTGAGAAAAAAACACACACGCACACACCTCTCAGATAGCGGCAACAGCTTGGACAGGGTGGGTGAGGATGGATGCGGCTGGCTCAAGGCCCACCGAGCGCCACAAGCTGAAAAGGACGGCGAAGTTAATCACCGCCTTTTGTACAGCTGGGCGGCTCGGTTCCTCGAGTTGGGGGAGAGCGAGCGAGGGCTGAGGGACTAGAAAGAAAGAAAATAGTTTGAGGGCGCGTGACACTTTCTCATGGGTGGTCACGTGGTTCCCACGCCTCGCCGCGACCACCTCCTTGTCACTCGAGGCGGACGGACCCACCCCCACGAGGGCATGCGCAGCGAGACAACCCAACCGCCAGGCTCTCTGAAAATTGGAGGGTGCAGCAGGGTTGCACCGATGGCCCAGGCCACCCACGCTCCAGCGCGATCCAACAGGGGCTCCAAACTGCCGCCTTGCCCATTTTGCTGCGTGGGATACCTTTGGGCCCATAATAGCCTGTTATTCTTTACTCCTTTCGACTTATCTTGATTCGCTCGCGCTTCGCGCTTGCTTCCACCCTAACCTAACCCTTCACAGCCCAAAAAGGGTCAAGGAACCTAGCCCTAAGGGTAACTTCATTACAATATCTGGGTAGTATACGACAATTCATAAAGTCATATTACTCAAGACGAATATGAAAATGAACAAATGCAACGAGGCATCAAGAGAAGGAGAGAAGGCGAATTTCAATCATGTCAGGGTTGGAACATGATCGAGAAGTGGAATTTCCGCTCAGGCAGATCCTCTCTGCCACTTGGGGAAATGGAAGGAAGAAGAAATTTGAGGACTCACTCGAGTACGACGATTGGATTGAGGGGTGCGAGGACGACGGGGTCCTAGTACATGAGATACGACTCATACCTGACAGGAAAAGGTCAATTGAAATGGAAGAGTGGTTGGGTCTTCGCGTGCCAAAATCCTCGATAAAACTGAGAAAGATGATCGTCAGCAATATTTTCGAATGAGAAGCAATAAATAATGTACCCGTCTTCGTTCAAAGCCCACGCCTTCAAGCGCTCTTGGACCTTTGGGCGTTCTCGGTTCAGGAACTCATCGACGACTTTCTTCGTGTTCTCATGTTTCCTGGTATCCTACAGCCCCTCGAGTGACTGGAGATAACGGCAACAAGTATCCTGCGAGGGGGGTGGAGGTTTCCTTGGCCGGCAAATGCCCTGGACATGGGGGGATTTGATCGAACTTTGTGACGGGGTGAGACATGGAGCCGATGCAGAATGAGCGAAGCAAGGATCCGATTTCAGCGACAAGGTGTATTTGGGGGAGATGAAATCCTAGATGGAGGGTCGTCAGCATACATCGGAGAATAACAAGATTATGACGCAGAAAGGAGTGCCAAGTCTGTGAACAACAAACGAAGTCGGTTATCGGTCAACGGACTGATAAAACAACTACTAGGTTGACCACGCCGAATGATAGAGCTCCGCCAAGGTGAGGACGGGATGTAGAATAGTAATCGAATGGAATTTACCCAGAGATCTCACTCCTCCACTCCTCCTTTCAACACTCCCGTTCACCATCACATTGTGTCTCGGTCAAGAGGCGAGCCTCACCCAGAATTCATGCGACTCATGATCTCCAACCACGGGTATGACCGAGTGACCATACAAACAGAGTTGAGCTACGTAAAGTATCAGACCTTACTCGTTTCGAGAAAGGATAAACAATGACTTACCTAGAAAGCGACCCACATCCATCCCTACTGAAGATACGGGAAATCACCCTAACCTAACCAACTCACGGGAAGGGCTACGCTACCACAATCTCTTTCGATATGAAACAATCAGCGACACAGATATCTGGGCCAGGCTGTGAGGAGTGACGTTGAGAAGAGGGAGAGGGAAAGGTATGACGGGTAGTCGCTGCAAGTGCGATGTGAGTGGCGATGAGAACATGGGAAGGAATACATAAGGGTTGTTTTACGCTTGGGATTGGATTGGCCTCGGGGCATTCTCCAGAGAGGTGTTGTATATGAGTCACGTAAAATTGAACATCCAGAAAATCCGTATGTCGAACCCCAGCACCCGCTTAACCCCAAAAACTACCTCTCCGCCAACAGCCAAGGTTCCAATGCGCAGCACAGATCCCTTCCTAACCCCATAGCTGAAGGAGACGACAGACAAGGGTTGCGAGAGAGAGAACGGCAGGTTTGAGGGACTTCGACTTGAGAGCGCTGGGGGTTAAGAGAACAAGGAGGTATCCAGCCGGTCGGTGAGACATATGAGAGGAAGACACGACAATCAGAGGTACGACACACACCATGAACTCAGAACTTCCAACTCCAGTCCCCCCCTCACGAGATTGCCACGAAATAACCTCAAATTGGTCGAGAACAAGTCGCGTCGCACATAAGGATAAACAGAGGGAATTTTCCGGTTCGGACGACAGGACAACGGCGCTGGAGGTGGGATGAGTGCGGGATGCGTTGGTAAGTGGGATGGTGATGGACGCGTGGATCGAGGAGAGGGTTAGGAATTTAACGAACCCAGGATGATCGACGATGAGACAAGAACATTAATATTGGTACAGGTTTCAGTGAGATATGTCAACGACGACGAAGGGGTCGGACGTTGGTCGGAAGAGGATGATAGGACATAGACTAATGAGCCATTTAGTCGTGAGATCGTGACTGGAGTTGGGTCCCGTTTGTGATCACTGATCGCTGCCAAGCCCTCATTCCTTTACCACCTGTTTTCTTGCACACATTTACGCATGTTAACCCTTAGCACCATCCTCGTGGAGAGATATTAGGAAAGAGGTCATAATTTCCATGTGCTTTTCTCAACCGCAGCGCTTATGAAGCTGCTTAATTTGAGCCAGGACCTCATTCCCACCACCGGAGTCGCCTTCAGCTCACGAGAATGAATGAATTGATAGATTACAAGCGCGTGTTGTCAATACCTTGAATGAAAGGGGTTAGGTTTGAATGGTGATTTGTAGCGGCTCCCATCCACCCCATCTGTGCTGATTCTCCATCGTTCTCTCCCATATCCACGACTTCACGGGAAGAATTCCGCCCAAGATACCTTGAAAGGAGATCCTGAACGTTTGTAGGCACTTGCAGTGGCCGAGTAAGGCGCGAATGAAGGCACTTAGCGCCTCGCCCTGGATGTCTTCGGAACCTTCCAGGCACGAGAATCGAGTGTGCAACTCTAGATGGATCAGGGTGCGTGGGAGGTGATGTGGGAGCTGGGAAATGAGCATCTGAAGATTGAGTCAATAAGGGAAAGAAACCGTCGCAATCAGAGCTGACGAACCTTACGAGTATAGACGCCTTCGGGGAATCCATCTCCATCGACTGTCCAAATCGTCATAGCAAGGGACTTGAGTGAGGAAAATCGGTCACATATGCAATCAAGGAGAGACCCAGTAATATGGTAGACCCCAAAGGTCAAATCTTCGAGGTCAGAAGGCGAGTTGACGTCGGATAAGATTCGAATAATCTCCTCGGGTATATTGTAGGGAAGCTCGAGGCCCGAGGTCATGACGATTTTGCGAAGAGCGCGAGAGGTGAACGTGGGTGTGCAGGGATCGGGTCCAACGAATACTTCTAGATGAGATGCCATAGTGGATGACAGAACCACGGGAGGAGGTCGGTAGGGATGGGAGGTCGATTTCGGGAATGTTAACAGCTCCAACTTGTGCAATCGCGGGCATCGGGCAATAAGAGAGGGAAACGAAGGCGAAAGCATACTAGTGGAGGGTATAGATAATGTCGTCAAGTTGAGAAACGGGGTTATATCCGAAGACACGTGAAATATGGCTGCACTGGTTTCATCGCCCCAGGTATGTCTCGAAATGTTGAGTGTTCGCAGGCGTGTCAAGTCGAAGAGCATTCCGATGGAGGAACCCTCTTTGGAAGGAGGGAAGATACGGTACGGATCGCCGGAAATTTGAAGGTGTTCTATAGCGAGTGCTGTAGGAGGAGTCGGGGACGGAATAAGGCGGCAATCACTCAAAACCAGAGTCTTGAGTGACCTCAGCTCGCCGAGACACTGTAACTCGCGTGCGTCGAGCATGACAGACGTGAACGAAACTTTCGAGACATTCGGAAACGATGGCAGAGAACGAAGGAATTCGTCCATGACTTCTAATGTCCCATCCTGCAAGCAAACCCATCCATCCTCCCTTTCTGAGCGCTCGACTGTGAGATGGCAACTCTGCACGGAGGCGCGAATGCGTTCGCAGGCAAAGAACCGCAGGCGTGCGACGGACAATGTCAACGGCATCTGAAGAGTTCGATCTTCCTGGACCCCTTCTAGGATGACTGCTCTCGGCACAACGGAAATCTTCAGGGTATCGAACAACTTCGGTTGAGCGATCCAACGGAATGCCGTACAGGTAAGAGTCAGACTTCGAAGGTCGGTGCGAGGGAGGTAAACACAACACATTTCCCATAGCTCTGGAGGAAGTGTTTCATCGATAGACTGAAGCCTGCCAATTTCCGGTGGTTAGTATATGATTCATCCAGGACTCGAATAAGGCCTTACATTGGTAGACTTGATCCGATCGAAAGCTCTGAAGACTATCGTTGAGGTGAAGAGGGTAGTCCCTACAATTTTGTTTGGAGTCGAACAACTACATATGTGAACGACGGAGAGTGCGGGACTCCATTCTCTTGATCACCTGAGCACACAACGACGGAGAGAGATACGAAAGGTCGATGAGCGGCGCGCGATGATACACCCGTGTCCAGTTCACGAAGAGTGGATATTTTGCCGAAGATTCTGCGACCGTGCGAATGCTACGGTGTCTTCGACAGCGGGGACTTGGCGACTGGGAGGGCTGCGAATGAATTCAATGAGCTGCAATGACGGATTACTGATCTGTGAGAGAGTACGCCGGTCTTACAAATGCCCCCCTCATGCGCGAGTGTCCTCAGCAAGAAATGGGATGGTTCTAAACACCCAATACAGGAGATCGACAGTAGCTCGAAGCTCGTGTACGAAACACCCCAAGTGATCATCCACATGCTCCCATATTCGAAGGCGCTCGAGGCTAGACAAGGAGATATATATGAATCATGATGCGTCGACAGGTTGGGAGTTGCCAGAAGCCGTAGATGCAAGATTCGCCGAGGAAAGAGGAGCGTGATACACTTGATAGAATCTGCCAGGTTCGCTGCAATAGTTCGAGACGCTCATCAGCAACTGAATTCACTGTGAGGACAGAACAATCTCAGTCAGGGTGAAAGGCGAGGCACCGAACAGAGAACGAAGGTTTGGGATCATTAAGTGCCATTAAGCAAACGTAAGGTTCCGTCTGGAAACTCCTGCCCTGTGAGGAGGTGAAGGTAATACAAACAAAGATAACAATAGACCGTGGTATCGATACACACACCGTAGCAAAAACCCATCACAGCAATATTCGAAAGCGAAAGAAGGGCCCAAGAGTGACTTGCTAGGCCTGTCAAGAAGGAGGCGCGAGAATCGCTTAATCTTCAATCCTCGGACCCTTGTCCATCCGACTCGTCTTCATCTCCCACATCCCGTTCTTCCCTCTAACCAACCCCTCAAAGACCACTCGTTCTCTCAAGAAATCTACCCTCTTGATGCCCTGCCTCCTCGCATGCTCTCCCTCGTAGGAACACCGCTTACCGAAGGCTTTGGCGATCTCATCTCGATCCCGCTCATCCAACTCCTGGTTATAGTAATCCGCTCTCCGAATCGGTTTGGTCAAGTTGGCTCGAATCGCCGTGAAGAGATCTCCGATCAGACATCCAGGCCCCTGAGCAGCTCGAACATCGATGTACCAGGGGAGCATTTGGTGGTATATTCGCATCTCGTAAACACAGGGTTCAGTGGTGTACTGGGCGAGATCCTGGAGGTGGATACGTCGTCGATCAAGGTGGGCGAATGATATGGAGTTGAGGTCACGTCGGAGATCCCAGGATACTGGCGGATGTTCGATGTTGTAGCGAATAGCGTGGTGAAGAGAACCGCTATTTCCTTGTCGAAATTCTGAAGAGTAAGGGTTAATGATCGAGTCAACGCAGTGAAGAAAGGGAAGATGAGACGTACCTGTCGATGTCGCCTCCTTCCTCCGACCGAAAAACGCCGCCAAGCCACTCTTCGACCTCTTTATCTTGAAATCAATCCTCCAATTCTCTGGAGGTCTCCCAGTGCCAGAAGAACTGCTATCCGAGTCGCTGGAGGAAGGTCGTGGCGAGTAAGGTGGTAAAATGGACATGATTTCCCAAGGTGATTCAGGATTAGGACCTTCGATAGCAGAGGATGGTCTGATCATCCCGGGTTGCCAAGCGACACCATGTGAAGGAGTACATGGGGCAGACTGAACTTGAACGGGCGGCGAGTTAAAGGTCGGCCAAATGGGCGCAAGAACTTGGGGAGTGGTGGGAGGAGCGGGATTGTAGCCGGCAACGAGGGCTGATTGAGGCTGTACTGTAACTGGAAGGGGCGAAAGGAGATAAGGAGTACCTGGAGGTGGTTGCGATTGCTGATGGGGTGTGGTCCACGGACTTGGCTGGTATGGGCCCATGGCTTGCGCCCAGGGACCAGCCCATGGGTTCGCTTGTAGCCACGCAGCGTTCGGATCCGCCCCATTGGAACTCGCAGGCGAGTAACCTCCACCCACCCACGGACTACCTCCACCGTTCCCGTTCTGCTGCCAAGCTCCATTACCCTGACCCTGATCCACCTGAACGCCAGGATTATACCCCATCAACGCATTACTTTGAAGGTTTGGGATCCCGGGAGTGGCGGAATAGTAGTCATTCTGCTCCTGACCGTCCACTCCGTCGAGCTGCATACCAGTATTGGCACCCACCCAAGGACTGGGATGGAGTGGCTGAGCGTAACCTCCGTTCGAGATGGGTGAGGGACCAGGGATGTATCCTTGACCAGGTGGACTAGCAGGCCAGCCCAGCGTCGCTTGGCCAGGATACCCAGAGTCGACTAATGGGGGCATGTCGTGGAAACCGCCAGCCATCTAGAGAAGATCGAGTCAAGAGATGGGTGAAGGGATTATGGAGAGTCGTGTATCGCGCCAGGTCAACTGGCAGGGATGATGTTGTTGTAGTAGGTCTATTGTGGTACAAGTCAGCCAGCAGCGCCGTCAGAGGATGACAGACATCATTTGGCGCCCAAGCCCTTTATTCGGACAAGGATCAAGGTAACAATAGCCGAATGACCAGTGCTTTTCACATCGGGGCCTGCACAAACGCGATGATGCTGTGCTCCAGACTGGGTTCTATATAAAATCTCCCCAATAGATCTCCTATGATACTCGGCCATTCGCAGGCTCCGCAAAACGCCTACAACACGAGGATGCTAAGACGTCGTATGTACTTCACTCTCCCTCAACATGGATCTCCAATACTCTTGAGAACCCTTTAGCTTGGACGTTCAATCCTGAGTTGAGGTGGATCGAGTCCGATGGCAAACAATGAATGTCAAGGCGAGTGGCAGTGAGTACGTTGCCAGCCTTGATCATAAGTCGCGGTGATCGAGAGATGTTCAGCAATGAGCATCACTGATCGAAGAAGATCTACCGGCGCCGAAGGTTCAGAGAACTGAGATACCACAGAAACGATGACGGTAGGAGCAACATACCGAAAGACGGTCATATCTCCATCTTGTCATCAACTTCTGCATCGTCCTTCTGTACCACCATCGCGTCCGATTTTTTTGCCCTTCTCGACACCGATGGCTCAGATTTAGCTCCCGCGCCCTGGACGCTATCCTTGATCGCCCGCCAAACATCTTTCGCACCAACTCTCGCCAATTCCCTCGCTCTCGCCAGCTCATCTTCGTTGAATGGAGTCGTAGAGTGCCAATTCGTCCAGACGACCTCGCAACCAGGGATTCCCAAGCTTGAGTCATAGTCACCAAATCCGGCGCCGAATAAGAAAGCGAAGCAACCTCCGCCTTCAAGAGAGGATGCCTCGGATTCCGAAGGGTCTACGATTAAGACCAGAGAGTTACCGCCGGTAGGAATGGCCCTTGAAGTTCGTGTCGGAGAGAGCCTGAATCGACCTACGGCCACTGCACAAACGACTCCTCGCATAGGTATTGAACCTGCATTAAGCAGGGCTAAGGTCGATGCATTGATGATGGAAGCTACTAGAGCTGGGTGGTAGCGCAAAGTCGGGGTCGGCGTCAGAGACTGTACAACGAGTTGGACAAGAGTGCGAGGGTTTTGTGAAAGGATGAGAGATGACGAGAAGAGGGAGCGTAAGATCGCTGAGAGGGATTTGGACTCTGTTCCGGGTATGGCGGAAAGTGGTCGTATTACGACTTCGAATGTCGCTTTGGAGGGCTGTTCCACTGCGAGTCGGACTTCGATTGGACCTGAGATAGATGCGAGAGCTTTCGTGTCACCTGGAAATCGAAGATAAATGGTTTGGGGGCGAAAGAGTCGGTTCGTTGAGAAAACTTACCGAAACCGAAACGAGCAGAGCCATCTGCTCTGTCAAGACCTTCGTACACGAGAGTCAATGGCCTGAGTTCGTCGGGTTTGCGACCATCGCCGCGAATGGCTGACATGGAAAAGTGATCAAGGCAGGATCAAGCACCGTCGCGTTTTGCCGAGTCTCTTCCCGCTCAGTTTCGCCTCCGATCCTTGGTGTACCTTCCATTCGAGTGTTGGACTGGAACACCTACGACCATCTACTTCAAGGTACTGGGCGACGTGGAGCACCAAGTTTTATTACCTCGCTGGCAACGATTGTACCGGCGTCCTCTGCACATCGCCCCACCTCTCACCTCTCGACCCCCATTTTTCGGATGATGGTATGTACCAAGTGACAGCGTCTGAAACACACCCAGTCACTGCCATTCCTGGGTATCCACTTCGAAATCAATGTCGGAGGCATAGTCAACCAGCCGCACGTAACCCCCACTCGTCATCGATACGTCGGAGAACATCCAGAGTCAACGTTCAACCCTCACGAGGACTCAATCTGAGCCTCGGAGCTCCGGTACGCAGTATGGGTCCTTTCTTATACTGACAGCAGGGAATACACGTATCCTCCTGAACGAGGGTCTCGTTATGATCCCGGCGAGTATGCGTCAACCGTCGTTACCATCTTTGGTCATCCAGTAGCTGCAAAGATCCGATTCAAGATATGAGCGTGAGTCCGTCTTCGTTTCATCCCTCATGCCGCTCGATATTGATCCATTGAACAGCTACTAGGTTCTTGTACATCCACGCTGCTACGGCATTAGATCATCTTGTCATCCGCTCCGAGCTGACTGAATTTTGTCTGTATGTCGTTGCTGATCGATTTTCATGTATTGTCGTCCCATTTGTTTCTCTAAATCACTAGTGAGCTCTCTCGCTGTAGGAAAATCATCGGTTTTCGACTTCCACCGTACAGAAAGCTGCCGTCTATTCCGTCTTACATGCAATACAAGATCTCTCTGTCTCGTCCAACTATAGAGCGATACCTTCCTCGCGGAGTGGTTTCCGACTAGACGAGCACGTTTAGATCTCATTTCCCGGACTGATCACCAACAGACTCTCCCCCCAAAGTGAGTGTGGCCTCTGCCTTCCCCTCGTGGCTGAGAGAGAATCAATAGTCCTCCGCGAGGAATTAGAAGAGGCGATTTCGTCTGTCCGGCCTCAATGTTGGATGCGACAGGAAGGCGGTGATGCACTCCGAACCAACAGGTGGGATGATCCTTCGGCTTATCCCAGTTTTCCGTGGACTTCTAGTAGATTTGGCCGTTTCGACTCGACTTCAGCTACGGCTCATCGTTCGGCGTTCAGCAGACACGTCCTCATTCCCTCGAATCTTCTCAATCGGCATTTCTCTGTGCAGGTATCATTATTTAATATCGATCTCTGATCCCCGCCCGACACGAGGTAACCCCCCGCGAACCTGATGGAGTGAGTGGGTTGAGCGGTCGTGTGGAACGTTCTTAATAGTTATCCTGCCGTATCGATGATATTTGACGGTACTTTTCGAGATTTGAATTCTTCCAATCGCAATTGTAAATCAACCCTTTCTCATCATTATTGACAGTTCCCGAGAATACCGCATGCCCGTCCCTTTGCATATTCCGAAGACGGCGAACACCGAGACAGAGAGGTGCGTATGTAGCTTAAATATGCCGTCAATCATTTTTCCATGATGACCTATGTCTTGCTCCAGAATGTCTTCACGCTAGATGTATCCTCCAGCGCGATAGCGCCACCATCACCTTCCTGCAAGACACTCTAGATTCTAGCAAGCGTGTATTACAATGCGCTTTATGCACTACGTGAGCATAATCTTCTTCACTGTTGCTCCTTACATTCGCTCAAATTCCGCCACCTCGCGTCGTGCTTCCCGCTGATCACCTCTCCAATCCAAGAGGTGATGACCACCGCCACATGATGTCCCACATCATTATCGTCATTTTCAGCTGACCGTTGAAGTCAATCCTGTGGCGCCTCCCGTCGGAAAGGATTCGAAGATCACACCACACCCTTGAACCGCAAAACAACCAATGCGGGGGACTGGGGGCGATATGAGAGGATATGAGTTAGTCTCGTCCCTAAGATACGAATGGCGGCAAACCTCTCGCAGCTCTGCATGCTATGCAGACGATTTGATTGTGCCACTAATACTCTGCGGCTAGTGACGGTTTCAAGTGTCAGACCGCGAGGGTTGTGGGAGTCGTGCTGAATTCTCGGTCCACCTGAGCGCATGTGAGTGGTCATCCTCATAAGTACTTCTGGTCCCAGTTCCCAGTAAACACACTTAGTTCATTGATGCGAATAAAGTCCTTGTCTGGGATATCATCGAAGTATTCGTTGACGGAGGCAAGGGTGGATATCCAACGGGAGAGATGAATGAGTATCGAACTGTCGGTAACAGGCTCTCGACAACAAGGTATGATAAACAAACCACGGCTCTAAGACCGCCGTGAATGATGGCTGACGCTCGTACCCGCCTCGTTGCAAGTTTGCGAGGACCTCAAGTCGACCTTATGTTTCTTGACATAGCCGGCGATTGCCGGCAGTCCGTTTTTGCTTCCACCGTGAAACTTGAATGCAGGACGCTCAGCCTTGAGGCTCCGTCTTGATACGAGTGGCAGAATGCTGGCCAGCAGGGCGCTCGGATACATAAGGCCATCACACACGCTGCTCTTGTCTCGCACTTTCGCCCTCTACCATTTGCCAGTTTCTTCAAATCGCTTGGAGAACTGATTCAACCTTGCTTTACAAACTTTCTGCTCAAAGCCGCCTTTGATTCACTATTCTGTGCCTCTCTGTGCTTCCTGGCTATTCCTCTTCTAGTTTGGCCGTCGCTTCTTTGGAGCTATGTATCAGAACATGTACTTTCAAAGTTTCAATCGCTGGATGCATCGCGGTCCTCGGCTGAATCGGCTGAAACATACAGATTGGGTGGCTGGATAGAGTCATCCATAGATGAGCATTTCTAAAGATGGGGTGAGCATTCAACGCTTGTATAACTTCTCAATTACAGCACATAGAATCGATGCGCTAACTTCATGTTCTTCAATTTCCTTCCCCGCGAACTCTCAGTCCGAGTTGCCGATCGTTCCTGGTGTCCACCGGTGGCCTCGGTGATCGCCCACTCAAAGCCATCTTTCCGTGACCGTAGCTTCGATTCGTTTACGCTGGCTCAACTCAAAACCTTCACCCCTGCCACCTCGCACATGGCCGTCCTACCAAAACCGTCACATACCTTGTGGAAATGCGTATATGCGTTGATATCTTTCAGTACAGAGATGGCGCATAACATTTCAAGCTGACATCAAATTATTCTCCCGCCTCCCGACTAATTTTCCTTTTCAAGCCGATGCCCTTCTCGGACTGTCGAGTTCTCATATCTCGGACCCACCTGATGCACACATCCCCTGCAGCGGTGAGCATCCGTACTCTGTGGGCCCAAATATCCACATTTCTCTCTCCGCCTACGGCACCCGAAGTCCTGGAATCTGAACATTCCCACTCTCGTCATCCCACTGGTGCTTATGACCCTCGCGATTCGGGCTCGTGCCCGATCCGATTTATCCCCCTCATCCTTCCCGCCGGTGCGCTTCTGTTTTACCTCTCGCTCGTTCCCTGTGACTCCTTCTAGTGGGAACTCTTCAACTCCGTCGACAGGAACCTAGGCAAGTCGTACTTGATTCCGACATATAGCCTGTGTTCATACCCACCAACGGATATTCTACAAGAGCGCACCCTCAAGCCTCTATTCGCTCCGCACTTTGACAACCTTCGTGAACTACCCTTCATCCTTCCGACGCCGCGGATATCATTCTCTCACTCGGCTATCTGAACACGGTGTCGATCCTTTGTCCCTCGCTGCTCGGTGATCACTATCGTGCCGCACCTACCATTGATGTGACTTCCTACAAGTCGATTCTAATCGTCATGACCCCAATGAAAACGTCTTCAATGTCACACTTCCTCCTTATCCTCAAACATGCAGGTTTGTCGCACGCCCTCGGTCTCCAAGGGATTACTCAACATCAGGGCTTCATGTGAACTAGATCATCGCGGCATGTCGCTGGTCATCGTCATCGTCATTGAGGACGAACGTCGACCTCTCCCCAACGTAATAATCCAGCCCAAGCACGCTTTATACTATCCTTGTCATTCATTGTAAGTGTCTTCTTCAGGGTTGTGTCGCATTTCAATTGACTTTGTTCCTCGAGTTCCCCATTTGTTTCATCGAAACTATCCTCCCCGCAAGGCATTCGGACCGTCGGGACAAGTTCCTCATCATGCATGGGGCTCGCAAATTCGAACCAAGGTCTACAAGGGTCCACAACTCCACGTGTTAATTGGGGGGATGGGTATTACTGATTTCAGATTGGTTCGTCAATTGCAATGAAAGAAAGTTTCGTGAGTTGAAAAGGTATTGGATACCTTGAGATGGGCCTGACCATTCTTCGCCTGCCCACAGCTCCCGTTTGCTACTATGACCTCCGCGGAATTTATACTCTACAAGGCGGGAACGCTGAGGTCGAAGCCCGGCACATGATCGTTTTTGCATAAGGTCTTATCTCTCAGGTATCCACTTTCTTCGGGTTTTGGTCGAGAGAGATTCTTTCGCTAAAGAATTGCTTCTTCAATCTATCGTGTTCGTTGGCCAATGGTTACCCGGAGAACAAGGAGGAGTTCGGTTCACCTCAACCGACGAAATGTCTTTCGTCATCGATGCTTACACGATATCGTACAACATCCCCCACCACACCCCGTGCTTGGGACAACGTCGTGATTCTTTCCTTCTCCGATTTCCTTTAGTGGGCTTGGTTGTCGAGGACAGGACACAGGCCGGATACATCAGGAGATCGAATGACAATATAACGTTGAGGTCGGTGGGGTGTTCTCACCGACTCTTTTGTGAGCTTTGTGCCACGCGGCAAAGAGAAGGGCACGTTTCCTCCGCCTCTCCTGTGGTGTCATCTCCATGTCGAAATCTCTTCCATTCTTGTTCCCCACGGAGATGCTTCCCATTGCAGCGGAATCTCGCCGAGGTCTGTACAGAAACTTTATTCCAATCGTGCCTGCTGACATCTACATGTTATGTAAAATTTACTAGAAATCTAATCGCGTATTCGACAGCCTCCAGAGCCGGTCCGTCGACCGCAGGGGTATCAGAACAGTTCCTATCGAAGAGAACTTGTTCGATATACACCCAGGCAGAGATACAAGTTCGAACGAACTATTTACAAATAAACAAAATAGGTCGAAGGCAGAGTCCGACAGTATTATGGGATAAAAAAGTGAGTACTCTTGAGGAGCACCAAACGCTGGTGCGAGTGAACTGATAATACAATGTAAAGGCCTTCGAAGTGATAATACATTCAGCGCAATGGCGAAAGACGTACAAGACGTCCGATACTCGTGTTTGTCACAAAAGATAGATGAAAGACATGGGGGTGCTGAAATTCTGATAAGGGTTTTGATTTGTTTGACACCGGAGGCAGATGATGGAATGGAAAGGGGGTCGAGATCAGTATTGTGAGACAGACGCCATGAATGCTGATAGATCCATCGTGAGGTGCGCCATATCCGACTTCTCGTTCATGACGGGAAGGAACTGGCCTTTTGATGAGGAGTCGTATTCTTCCGTGTAATAGGGAACGGGAAGGCCGGATGGATTGCTGAACGCGATGCCATAGTAATTCGGGGAGATGGCGGCGTTGTAGGTATCACACGGGGGAGGGATCTCGAAAGGATCTCCGCAAGAGCCCATGCCGAGTCCTTCAAAAGTCGCGTACGGGTCGCATGGCGTAACCGACCCCGAGGATGACATCTCGCAGGCATTCGGGTGGACCGCAGGGTAGCAGTGGGGAGTGCCAGGAATACTCGAAAGGGGAGATGACTCGGTGGACCAGGTGCCGAAGAAGGATGTGTCGACTGAGAGCGTCGTCTGATCGTACGTCGGCTGATAGCCAGAGGATAAGTCATTCCCGTGAGCGAGGTACATACGCATCTGGTGAGGATCAGGCATGGGACTGAGGGGGTCGCACTGCGTCTCGGGGTGGGCTACGGTTTCAGTGAAAGTGAAGGTGTTAAAATCCTGGATAGACGAACAGTGAGTGACATTCTCTCGGTAGTTATATATGGAAAAGGACTCACAAAAGGATTGATGGAATCAGGGAATGTCGAAGGTGAAGGAGTGGATGACGATGAATAGTCGTAGAATGAATCGGTCTCTGAGCCACAGTCGACTTGGGAGCCCTGCAGCGAGTCATCGCTAGTAGCGGGCGAGGAAGCACGGGTGGGCTGGGTGCTCGACGCGCGAAGCTTGCGAGAAGCCATGGAAGGGCTGGTTGGCGCACAGAACTCGGGCAGCTTGGTGTGATCGGTATCAGGAGCGGGCGCAGAGGAAGATCGGCGATACGCGCGAGCGGTGATGGGAGCCTCGAAGCGAGTGACGATCTGAGGTACATGGTGACGGTCGAACTCCTGGATGGCAGCGTCGAGCTCAGTACCTTTCTTCCCCTGCACCAATAGTTCCGCTATCTTCTCGCAACGCTTCTGATCCTTTGGTCCCACCTCTCTAACCTTCCGTTTCTCCGGCGCCCCCTTGGCCTTCGCATGCAACGGTTTGAACGCGTACTGAGGCCAGCGTCGCTTGTGCTCGTCGAGAGCTGCCTTGGCCTTCGCGTGCCAGACCTGTCGCTCCTCGTGGGGCAAGTTCTGCCAGGTGAGTCCGATGATCTTGGACAAGGTGCTGTGGTTGGTCTCGACCTCAGACGAGACGTGCTGGTTTTTGATGAACGCGGAGCGGAAGAGGATGAAGGCGTTGGGGGGACGAGGGATATGGTTCTCGGGCTTCTTCTTGCCGTGTGCAACACGGCGCGAGGACGAGTTGAGATCTTCGTTGGGAGGGAAGAGGGTCGACTCGGGGGGTGCGTCAGCGGCGAAGCAAGGCTCGGTGAAGGTACCGGGAGTGACGTTGGGGGCGAAGGCTATCGCTTGAGGCATGGTCGCCTCTACTGGTGTCGTCCAGGTGAGTTGCACACCTTCTCCACCGTCAGCGTTATTCACTTGGATTGGTCTCGAAAACTACTTACCGTCGGCACCATTCCTCTTGGAACTTTTTGACCTTTCGGCGGGCATCTCTACTGGCTCAGAACAGGGCTATGAAGATGTGCGAGGACGACGAGGAGCAGAGGAAATTTGCAGGTGACGCAGAACGTGGACTGTGGCAAAGAGACCGATTCTGATGCATTACATACCGCTTTATAGACGGTTCAATATCCTCGGGAATCCTGGAAATGGGGTCCCAATCGACACTAGGTTCGCACCAGGGAATTTGCATCAAATTTCCCGAGATAGTGGAATCTGCTAATTTTCCCAGCTCGGACATGACCGGCGCGTAAGTGTCCATCAAGCTTGCCTGGTCTAGAAGTCGTAACCCAAGCCAATGGGTCGGGTCGGACGCCGGAAACGTAATGTTCGGTGGACTCCTTCAGCCAACGTTATCCAACGTGTATTCGACGGCGAGCCAGCAACAGCAGCACAAATCGAACAGTGGCTGAAACTTGCGACAGTCTTCCCCTCCATCTCACGTATCGTCAACGAAACTGTTCGTACTCCCTTCAGTCCAGCTCTGGGGCTCTGGGTCCCTGATAAGATTAACTCGCGCAGGGGCGTCCTTCCACATTTGGTAACAACGTTCCTCGTGGCTTTGTTATCGAATCAAGATGCGGAAGCATATCTGCCCACTTGCCATGTATGGCAAGTGTTGTATCATCCATCTCCTCGTCGAGATGCTCACGAGATCTTGCAGCCTCTTTGACCCTGCAGCGTCGTGGTGGCCGGTGCAGTTAATGGGCAGATACGCGAGAACGGCGAGCATACGAGCCACCCCTTCTGGCTAATCTCAAGTCCACTCTGACCCAGTCCTCGGTCATGTTTTCCTCGGAGATTCTGCTTTATCTCTGGGAGAACACCTTCGTCCAGCGTCCTTGGCGCCCTTGTTCCATTCTTGGAGCTCTTTCTCTTTCCGGCGGGGGTGTCGGGGCGGATTAGACTTTGCACAGGCATCTATCGAGATCAATGGCTTGCCGATCCTTTCCTTCCTCGAAACGAATACCTGACCTGGGACAAGGCATCGACATAACAACAGGCAACCTTCGTCGGCGGCTCAAGCAGTGCAAGGCCTCCGCTTCTTAACTCCAACACGTTTGATCGAATTATACCCTCGTTGTACTAGCCACTGGCCAGCCTTAATCATTGACTCATTGGCAACTCAACGCCAGTGACGACTTCTGGCCTCTTCCGCGGATCTCTCGTATATTGGCTGGCGATACAATCTCTCCCTAGGGTGCAGTCGCAGGTACTACATTGTCTTCGTTGTCCTCCGAACTTGTCGGTCAACTGAATGGCGGCCTTACCGACGGTTCATGTCTAACCTCGTGGCGACAGCGCGTCTCAAAAATTGTCACTAATTTGCTTCGAGTTCTCGACGTTCCTCATGCGCGCCTCGGATGACCGTGGGGACTCCCTCTGTCATGTTCTGGTCTTCCTCTCGCTTGCCCATGTGACTCCCTTATATTTATGGCTTCCCTTCACCCAATACGCTGGTCATTCGAATTATCTCACAACTGGTTTCTGAAATACAAGCCACTCAAGCAGATCGGTGGACAAAGCCGTTATGTAAAGGCTTTCGTTACCGAGCGACATCGTCTGTCGGAAGTACAAAGTCGAAGCTAGGATTACAAGTGCCGCCACAGCCACGCCACATCTCATTCTGGCCTCGAGGCGTCATACCAACCAAGTCCTCGGTCTTTCCGTTCCTGAATCCTGGGTCAGGGACTAGTTTAGTAGGAGTTTTCCAGAGTCAACAACGCCCGCTTATGCTCTTGTTCTGCAGCTGGTTTGGGTCATCTCGCTTGCGTCCACGAAGCGACATAATCAAGCCCATCAAAGGCAGGATCATGAATAACCTGCGCCTCCTGGTGTGTGGTCATCGACTTCAAGTTCAACCAGACGGATAGGCGTTAGTTTTCCCTCCCATTCGTCCTGGAAGACCCTGATAGGTCTTGATACTGGCGGCATTATCCATTGCTAGACTTTCATTTCCGAGAAAAAGTTTGATTCCGCGTCCAAACTAAGACGGAGAATGGAGATTTGACATACATGGTCATATCAGGCCCGAATCCACCATGAAACGTTGGACGCCACGGTGTGTGATCTGGGAGGGCTGGGAGTTGTGAAGGAAACGACAGTTAATTTCGGGTGCTCTGCTACAGAATCTCCTCAAGCGCTGGGAGCTCGAAAGGTGGCTCGCCCGCTCCCATCACTATTAAGGTGACAGTAGGTTTTGCGGCGATGATTGCCGCATTGAAAACAATTTGTCCTGTAGCTATCCTTGGGTTATCCATTCTAAGGTCGATCATCTATGAAGACATCGACTCCGAGGACATCAGCTATCACCTCGAAGCTCAACTCCAGTATCGACTCCCCAGTTCTCAAAGCGATCACCGGTCATCAGAGAGTCTTTGGAGCTGATGGCGAGGCCGCTATACTGTCCGACGTTGCCTAGACAAGGAGTCCGGGCGACATTGTACTTTTTGAATTCGTAGCCTAGTGGTTGCGTAGTGGTTGCGTAGGCGGAATACAAAGTAGCTGTCGGTGGCCTAAAGTGAAAGAGAATTAATTTTGGGCGATGCGCTAGTCCTTGTGGCTCGAATGCAGAAGGTACGGCCGATGAATGTAGAAGGTATGGTGGATATGATTCCATCAAACCCACTGTTTGTGGCGTTCAACCTCAGATCATATGGGCGTAGCTAATCGCCCGAGACGTTCGCAGGCGCTAGTCCTTGCAAAGTGGCAATTGCCCCCGTGTCCAAGCCCAATTCGGGTCATCTTTCCGCCGGCGACACATTTCTGATACTTCGGTTACAGTGCGAGCTTGAGTGAGCTTGAAATCAGCATAATAACATAATCAGGGAACCAAAGTGATGTTGATCGCGAAAGCGCTGTGAGAGAATGTAAGGTGACATCGGCCCCGCGTCAGATGCACAGCAGATGTGGGAAATGGTCAGAATGGTGAAACGCTCGATTGACAGAAGGTGCTTAAGATGCCTCCTTCGATATTTATGATCGAGTCATTGGCCACTAAACGTCATAACCTAGGGTCAGACAGTACAAGATTCAAGTCAAAGGAGCGACTCACCCTGAAACAGAGACCTAGACGATAATAGAGGAAGCTTTGCAATGGACGATCTATCTTAAGTCCAGGGTGACAGTTTGACATGGTGCTTTGTTCGCCTCAGCGCCCAGCTGAAAACTTCAAACACCGTCGGCGCGGTGAGGAATAGGTTGAACGTCTTGTAGGTACTGTGAAACGTTTGATGAAAAGGATGGAAAACGTAAAAGGCGATGGAAAATGTCAAGGCGACAACAGAGAGAGTCGAGGATTGCTGTGTCCAATTGATGAAGGACGCCCGAGGTCCGAGGATACAAAAGCCTCGGATACGAGATCCAAAACATTGTCACGGGGAGGAAAACGAGCTTTCTCACATGAAACGCGGATGCGTTCTCCCACTCCACCTGCACTCGGCGAGACTGGGTAATCTTCCAGGGAAGAGGAGCTCGATTAGATAGGAGCACAATGTTGCTGCGTGAGTCTACGTCGCTTCGACACGCGAACAAGGCATCCGCTGATGACGACAAAACTTCCGCGTCACCCATCTAACCTGGTAGGGACCAAGTCAGCGTACGGGAGCAGTTCTCGCGTTCCAGAGCCGTTTTGTACTCAGGGTAAAGCATTCACCCTCAAGGAACAAGGATGATGGAAGGGAATCGATGAGGATTCTCGTTTGATATCCGTGAAATGTACTGTGCATGTAATGGGTAACTTGGCTTAACAGACCCTATATCCGAGCTCCAGGTCGAAATCTACGGGAGAGAGAAAATTGCTTGGATATTCGAATCGGCGAAGTGAGTGAGCACTCACCACAAAACGACTGCGTCTGCCTCAATCTCGACTCTCATCTCTGGCATCACAAACCTAGCCCCGATGATCATCGAAGCTGCTGGAGCGATGTCTCCGAGACTATCCTTCAGAGCTCGACCAACATCTCCCGCATCGTCGTCAGATGTCACAAACATCCGGACACGGACAATGTCATCTCTCGTCCCCCCGAGTTTCTCGACGGCGGCGGCGATCTCGCGAAAGATCTGCAGTGCCTGTTGGTATGCAGATTCTGGATGGAGCAAAATCCCAGTGGTCGGGTCGATGGACGTTGTTCCAGAGATGAAGACGAAGGGCCCCTTTGGAACTGCTCGTGAATAGCCAAATTCTTCTTCGTATGGATTGGAAGTGGCGTAGCGTTGGTGCATGACAGGTGATAGGAGGTGGTGGCAGGTCCGAAGAGGGCAGAAGAGTAACCGTTGAACCTTGGGATTGTGGTTTTGGCAAATTCATGACTCGACTATCCGATTGGTGGCTATCGTCCTTTTGGAGAGGCATTAGTTGCAGACAGGGATATTGGTCTCAAAAAACCATCAGAGAGGAGAAGCCGCTACCAGGAGCGAGAATAGGTTGTTGTGTGGTGAGGGTCGTGTCTATGGAGCCTCGAGCCGCATGGAGTCCTTGCGCCCGCCACCGCAGTTTTCCATGTCATTGCTCTCAAACTTGACTTTCACGTTGGGCTCAGGTTTTCGCTCATTTCTCGTTTTCAATCCAAAGCGGCTGGAGCAACTTCTGTTGCACGGTGCTGAGTTTCATCAATCATAACGACGAACAAAGATAACTCTGGGTCGCTGGAAGAGAACCGATGGCGGAATCTGCAGGGATGGGAACGGGAGGTCTCTTCGTAACAGAAGAAATGCGTCGGATTCTCGCACAGCCCGGTCGCCTGAGTGAGAAAGTGGGAGGTAAGCAGGTCCGTGAGATGTTCGTTGCAAGTGAGGAAGCCGATCTCCCCTCTTCTCCAAGTTGTCAAGTAGTAATGATGCCCAACGACTTGGTCCTGCCTCATGCACAGATTCTCTCCACCTGAACCCAACTTTGTTCGACGAATTTGCCCTCGCATGTTTTCTAGGATTCTATGAGAAAGTCGTCCAGGTGAGTTCGAATTGTAGAATGGAATGCAATGACGAGCTTCGAATGTTAAGTTCCATACTGACGGCGAATCTTCGCAGATGGTCGAAGAGCATAGAACCCCTGTTCTCACAGGAACCGAGACTCCATATCAGTATGGATACGCTACTCTGGTCGTTTTAGGAGCTCAAAGGATACAGGAAGGACCCCCAGGATCAAGGCTTCACGTCGAAACACTGAAATACCTCCTCTCTCATGGCGTACCGGGAGAAGTGGAGGACATCATGGGTTGGACGGCTCTAGATCATGCAACGATGAATCATCATGCTCGTCTCGATCTCGTCCGCCTCCTGCTTGAAAACGGGGTGAACGTCGACCATCGTGACCGGTTCGGTTGCGCAGCCATATCTGCTCCTATGGTGTTGAAGGTATTGCCTTCAATCGAGTTCCTGATGGAGTTGGGAGCGAGTTTCGATATCGTTGACGCCGATGGATATGACCTCTCCAAGGAATATATTTCGTTAGGACCTGAAGTGACTGCAATCGTCATGAAATGGCTGAGGAAGCGGAGGGGTGAAGAGGATGCGCCTCTCACCAGCAAGAAATGCGATAATTGTGGAGCCTCGGATGGCGTCAAGCTCTTGGAGTGCGCCGCATGTCATCTCGTCCGCTATTGCACCAAGGATTGTCAGCGTATGTGATTCGGCATCCCATCTCGCTCTTATGGTTTGATAGATGGTATCCTTCCCAGGCCAGCACTGGAAGACCCATAAAACAAAATGCCGCCCATACGCACCCTCCAACACCGTCACTCTCAAACCCCGTTACCAAAATAACACCAGCATGATCTCCATCGCCGACCTCAAACGTTCAGCTGCTGGGATTCCCTTCAGTCCGACAGACTTACACCCCCCAATCGATACCTCCAACCTCGAGAAACCGAAATCGATCGTCATCAAAGTCCAAGTACCCGTCGTTTCGTGTGGTAACCGAGACGCGATGCAAATATACACCAGGAAACGGGATTTCATGTGCCAGGTGACGAAGGTTGATAATGCGGGATCGTATGAAAAGGTCGAGAAGGTTGTAAGGCAGAAAGGCGTGCAAGGTTTGAAAGCGTACTTCTCGGCTGAGCTGAGGAGTAAGAACGAGTTGGTTGTGAAGGTTGACGAAGTTCTAGCTGAACAGCCATTCTGATACGATGTCATTTTCTTCTGGGCGAATCATAGGGATTTTTGTATTCTATGGGTTGGGCGTCAGAGTGATTTCAATTCTGAAGTACAACATATGCAGCGTGTATGACATACCTCAATCCATACTTGGTGGCTATGCTGAATAAGTAGGAACAAGAGGTGGGCAGACGCTCTTACTGTCATCTCGATGACCGATGGTATCGATCCTGCGCTGACGACTGAACATCGTTCGTCACTGTTCCAGCGCCCAGCACCGAGAATGAACTCTTCAAGATCCGCCTCCGACAACGACAGTGGAATGACCGAAAACTACGATATTTTCTAATGAGACACAGGTGCGAGAGAAGTTCAGTAGAAAGGGAGATCGCGCGAGAGGCAGTAGACGGGGAGACTAGGGAACACAAACGACGAGCTGAGGAAGACTCGCAACTGCAAAAAAAGATGGCCTCTTAGGATAACGAGCCAAATGAAAGAGCAACGGGAAACGAAAAGAGGCATGAATTCTTAGTGGCGACAAGTTAGAATGATGACAAGGATCGAATGGGCTAGGGGGTGGTGAACTCAGTAAGTGAGTGGGGTTTGAGTGCGGAGAAAAAGAGATAGTTACTCACCGAGCCTTCTTCCTGGCATGAACGGATGAAGAAAGTTCCCTTCGACGAGATAACAAGAGGACGGAAAATAATGAAACGGCCAAGGTACCAACATACGCCATAGCAAAACACGACGATATAAATCAACCCTGGTCGTAAACCTGGCGCTGCAAACAGCTCGTCGACTCACAATCAACAACAGACGTCCGACGACCTCGAGAAAAAGGGATGCGTTCGGACGTCAAAGTGAGGGGCAGCGATAGGAACACAAGGAGGGTCTCAAATCGAATTGAAACATACTTTCCCCTCCCAACACACCGACGATAAGAATCCATCTCAGAACAATGAATAAACTCTTCAAGTTTCGCCCTGACATGGAACGGATGGAAAGACCAAAGGGTAGGAGCATCCTAGACGAAAATTGGGTAGGGGCTCAGCCAGACGAGAAAGCGAGAGAGAGAGAGAGGCGGCGGATGGATTAACTGGCCATCACGAACTCCGAGTCAAAGAAGAGAAATGCACGAATTCAAATCACGAACGTGCCAGACGCAAATCGAGAGAGGCAAGCGAAGCAAAAACAAAATGACAGAAATCTAAGAAGCGGAGAAGAGAGAGGGGATACGAGGGGAAAGAAAGACCAACAAGACGAGACGTACCACCAGAACCAACGTACACCATGGCGAAAGGCACAGTGTCCAATGGCTATGGTACTACATATCACATTGTGGGATAGCTTGTCGAGCCACAATCGATATAAAATACACCCCGGGCCAAACGTGCTCCAGAAAACAAGTTCATACATTCCAACGGCGAGACGAAGGATAAGAACAACAAGAAATCAAATCGAAACATACCTCTTTCACCATACACCCTCTACCTGACAGACCCACCAAAGCAATCAAAAAACCCTACCCAACCCACCACAAACATCACACCTATCCTCCAATATAAAGAACCTAACAACCCCCTCCCCTCCACAATTCCTACATAACCTTCCCCCAATCCTCGGATCTCCAGGTTGTACAACCGGCGCTCCAGGCGGAAGACGCGTAACAGGAGCAGCAGAATACGATCCTGGCATTCGTGATGAAGGCTGAGAACGTGATGAATAGGATGAAGACGCTCCTAGTGGTTGGAGATAGGGATGTGTTGGAGGAGGAGGGGAAACCAACCCAGGAGTTGAGCGTGGTCTACCAGAGTCGGAACGTGAACGACTCATACCATTTCCGTTCATCCTCCCATCTACACCTCCCATGATCTCGTCTAAGAAGGATCCGAAACCTCGTTGTCCGTCGGCTCGTTGGCCGTGACCTGGTCTTAACCAATTAGGTGGGAGGGGTCGTTGGTACCTGTACAAAAATAGTGAGTAGGGTTTGATGGAGAGGGGGAAGGAGAGGGGAGGACCTTGGATCTTTTGCGGAGGGCGTCCAGGGTGAGTAGGCGATGGCGGACGTGTATGGTTTCGAGTACTTTTCCCAGCATTTTGAGCAGGGATGGGTGGGATCACGTTCTTTGTAACCTGTGTTGTTGCCTATCGTGGAGAAGCGGTAAAAGGGTATTTGTGAGTGAGAAGGAAGGATCTGGGAGAGGAGACGAGGGGAGACGAATTGAAAAATGGAAAGAAAAGACGATAGGAAGGTCGAAAAGAGAAGAGAAAGGTGAATGAATCGGCGAACAGAAACATGAACACGAACGGTGTCCCTCCATCGTTCATCAAACCGACGTCGATGAGAATCACAAGGACGAATCAGTAATACAGAGAAAGGAGCGAAGATTAAAGGAATAACCAAAACCAAAACGTGATGTAATGAACAGAAACGTACATTTCCAACATTCGTATCCAGTGGGATAAACCAACACCTTTCCATCCCTCAACAACGGATGGCCCGAGACAGGAACCTCCGTTGGTTTCCCATCATCTTCTACCCGACTTGCACCACCAGCTCTCGACGTAGTTGAAGGCGATGATCGAGGTGGAGGAGCACCAGTAGGGGGAGCATACCGCGAAGCTGAAGGTCGAGTAGGACTTGAGGGAGCCGAAGAGGTCTCGAGTTCGCGTGCAACTGATTCTGGACCTTCGCCTACTGCGTAAAAGTCTCTGGCGAAATCAGAAGCGGATGGAACTGGCATTGGTGGTCGTAAGGAAGAGAGGTCTTCAGACCTCGAAGGGGTGTGTCTGTTTGGAGGTTGGGGTGGGCTGAGGTTCGTACTCGAGCTCGCTCTTCGTACGCCTGAACCCGTCGTTTGTCTACCGACAGTCCCGGGGTAGTTATTCGACCACGAGTTGTTGTTCGCAGATCGAGAACCGGTGGGCTGAGGGGAGAGATATTCATCCCTGACAGCATTGATGACTTCTCCTATCAATCCTCCTAACAATCCTCGTCTCCCTGTTGGTAAATTAACGACTCGAGTTTGTTGGCCTGTCGGCTGTTGTTGTAGTGGTTGGTATGGAGAGGGCCCGTAACCACGTGGTTGTTGAGCTGGTGGGATGATTGCAGGTATGGGAGCAGGTTGGAATGGACGACGAGGACCGAGTTCGATAGTGCTCTCTCCATGACGAGTGTCGGGAGATGCAGTGTACGCGGGTGGAGGTTCTGCGTCTGGCGGGAGCGGGATGGCTGCGGGGTCTAGATCGTCTTGCGATAGCGCGTGTGAGGGCGGGATCGTCGAGTACGACGGAGACGGGGAGTTCAGGGCTGGACGGGGCGGCAACGGGGGCGAGGAGACGGCCTCGACGGCCTGGGGTTGGGAGGAAGTGGTTGGGGGAGGTTGTGACGGTGGTTCGTATTGTGACGGTGTTTGTGAAAGGCCTGTTGGATTCGGTGTCGTACGCGGTGTGCGAAATGGGTTCCGCGATGTCGTCGTCATCCTGGTGCAATACTCATCAGATTACAGCTCGTGCAAAGTCGAGAAACATCGATGATGGCTTACTGCGACTGGAAGGTGGGTGCTGATGCACGAGTATCTGGGTGGACGGCGTATATAGAGAAGACAGAGGCTGTGACGGCTAAGTGGATCGACTGTGCTGCGCGGACGTCGGTGCAAAGAGGAGAGCGAACAGACTGCGGGGTCGCGTGGCAGATAAGATAAGATATTTACAACAGCCACGTGGCCTGTCCGTCACCCTGCAAATCCCCGAACCAGGTCTCCTTAAGCTTTGTCCCGGACTCACCGAAGTTGACAGGGCCCCAACCTATTCTTTCTCTCATGGTCTAAGCAATGCATATCCGGTTCTGGCTCCTTCAGTATACCACTTTACCCCCAAACGTTTTGGAGCGACATCCACAACGGGGAAGACCCACTGGCGCTGGATCTCGCTGATAACCGGCGATTCCACGACCCAGTGAACCAATAGTTCGTCAACCATTACATTGATAAGGCCAGGGTCCTAACAATGCTCGAAATGTCTGCATCACAGGAAGTCGCATTCAATACGCAGCGCCTTCGTGGAAATGAGGAGCACAGCCAAACCAAAGGTTTCAATATGGAAATCGCATGCAGTGCAACTCACTCGTGTACCCTATCATGATCAATACGAGGATCTTCTCTTAGAACGCCCGAACTTAAGCTTAACAAAAGAGCTTCGCCTCATTCTGAGCTAACAAACAGTACGCTTCGCCCACGACCAGCGGTACCTCAAGTTGTCGCTCCGACTATCGTTCTGCTCATTCTCAAAGACCGCCTCTCGAGCATGTTAGACCCGGTAAGCAGCTCTCACCTTGACTAGTACCGATAAAAATAACCGTCGCTCGAACAAGTAGGGCTACGCAATCACTCGGCCTTACCCTTGGCCTCGTTTCGGACCTATATTTCTGGTTGTGTCATGCATCGTCCTCATCGTCCTCACATTACTTAACGGTTAGCCTTTACCTGTATTGTTATCCTCCGTCTATAGCTGAAGCGGTTGTAGTTGCGGTTGCCGGTTATGAGACAGTAACAGTGACTCGAATCGACAAGAATGTTACCCAGCAGATGTGGTGGACACCCTTCATCCCTCGAGCTTTTCGGGCGACGACGACATGTGACAGTTCCGTCTTAAACGTCGGTGACACCTTTATGACCAACAACAGTATATTTCAGTGGACTGTTCTTGGTGCATCAGTGGGTGTTCTACACTTTCGGCGTAACAACTTCCTGTCTCAGGAGTCAAACAGCTCGGTGATCCCCTTCAGGGTGGTGCTTACGAGAATGGTGGATTTCCATACTCAGCAGCTCCCATGTCCTCCTGCGACTCAGCAGCCGGGTCTACTGAGATACATGTAGACGTCAATGTGGCAACTGTGACGGTCGTGGTGAGTCTTGTTGCCGACGACCGCATGTCATTGCCTCACTATGTTACAGTCAATTCTTGCTTGCGACATCGGGACTAGGATGTCTGTCCTTATCCAGGCTACATGGCAATGGAACCCCAATTCTAGGGGATACTGGCTCATGAGCCTCTTGAGTGGACCTGTATTTGACGTTCTCTTGAGGTTATCTCAAGATCTTCTCGAGGCATTCCTTACTTCTCCCCCTCCGGGAACTGAGGCAATACTCCGCCTCGGCGTTATTGGTAACCCTTACTGCCCATCCTTTCAAGATTCGAACGGGACGGTCCTTTTTCAACCCTCCCAAGAAGACGAACTTCAATGTGCGCGGGAACCACGCAGTGTTGGTTTCCAATTACGCGCGGTCTCCTGGACTAATGGTTCCTCGTCATATGAACCCGATAACGACGGCCTGGACTACACGACACCTGCACTCCGAAACCTCCTGCAGGCTGCGATGGCCGCAGCCGAGATCGACTTGGGGATCTACAAGGAAAACTCGATATACTTTGACATGGAAATGTTCAATGCCACAATTGAGCCGAATCCCTTGCTCACCGGTTCACATTTCGTCGGAAGACCAGGCGATGGTAATCTGAGCAATCCGTATATCATATCCAGCAGCACAGCGAACAACCTCAGCGGTGCCCAAATCTTGAGGATGTACCCAGTCCCTCCTTTGTATCCGGTCGCCCTTCCCCTCAATCGCTCTTTCCAACTCCCTGCTATCATCGAAGTATCGTACTTGTGCCACGACCTACGGATCAAGTCACCACTCGCCTTCATGTCATCAGTATTTGTGGGCGTGAGTTGTCTTCTGATTACACGTCTTCGATGGGACTTCGCTCATTTCCTCCAGACTATCTCCATGTTCATGGCATTCAGGTCTATCGTGCTTCTCATTGCCACTGTCCTTGCTAAGCGTTATTCGGAAAGAGGTTAGATTTTTTGTACTTTCTTCTCTTCCTTTCGGGACTGAACGCGTTACGATCGTCTTAGCCAATTATTGCGAAGGATCTCTCGCCTTGGATGAGGGGATATCTCTAGTCGAGAGTCGCCATGTTCAAGCGGCGGTTCCTCCTATTATGGTTACCCAGAACAACGCGATGCTTGAGATGGAGACCTTCCACGACCGAACCGAATCGGAAGTCACGCTCTCCGCCCAACCTGCGACCAGTCACCTCGCCAAGGACGATGGGGCGAGGGTTTACGATACCCAGGACAATTATCAATGGTCATCGGAACTTCGTGCGCTACTTGGGAAAACTCCCGAAGAGACGTAACTCTACTCCTCGTAAACCGGGAAGGATTTCTAAGTTCCATTGTACAGTTAACTTGTAGCATTGGACGAATTGGGCTCGACTGAGTGGTTGGAGGGGAGGAGTGAGAAGTCGTGAGCTGTTGTAGGGGGATATGTCTTTGTCGCACAGTCAATCTTCGATCTGATACGAGAACATTGCTGTAATCTTGGATGTGGCGCCCTTGAGATTGCGCAGATGCACGGGCAGGCCTCGACGATGACGAATTCCATCGCATCTTATCTCTATTAGGTCCATAACTCACGTTGCCGAACTGAATGGGTGTAAGGTGATTCCACCTCCCCACAATATTAATGGAGCTTATGCTCCACGTTCGCCAGACCATTCCCTTAAGGAGCTTCGCAGATTGAGTCGATGAGGCCCCAACATCGCACATACGCTGATACGTGGGTATTGGGCTCTTACCCTTCTCACTGCCACGAATGACCTAGTTATAGAGAGAGCCAAGAGAGGTCGACGAGTTTCGAGAGGCAAGATGCATGGACGGAAATACAGAGAGGGGAATAGGTCAAACTTAGCTGAAGGTACAAGAACTACGACCTCAGAAGGTTTTCTTTTCGATGGAGACTCGAAGATACCAAAGGCGGTTATTCATTGCGCAGCTTTGATTCCGCAATGACTTTGAGCGAGCGAAGTTCAAGTTGGTAAATCCGCGAGAGCACTTCAGGCACGCAAGGGCGAAATCGTTGGCCACCCACGGTGAGATGAGGTCTCCATCGATGTCTCGCCATTCCTGTTCGACGAGTTGGGCCTAAATTGAAAGAAAGTCCCCACGACATTCGGGTAAGACACTTGCATCGTAATACGCCTTAACGTGCACTAGCGGAGAAGGTGAGATTCTGTCACTGGAGGTATGGCGGAGAAGGGACTCATCAACGATAAGGTCGCGATTTGTGCCGAGGACGTCGTTCGCATGGACCTCTACAGTGAGATCTCCACTTTGAAGAGTAAAAGGGTGTAGACATGACTCACCTGATTGAAGCAACGCATTATAGCCGCCTGCAGATGTTGGTGAAAGGCCATTTTAGCATTAAGTCCCACGTTGGCATTGACCCGGTCTTAGCCAATTCGGCGGTAGTGGTCCTGGGTATCTATAAGAACCAGACGGAATTAGTCTGGGTAAGAGTGAAGGGAGGAGAAGGGGGAGGGGTCCTTGGAGGAAGGCATCCAGGGTGAGTAGGCGATTGCGGGAGTATATAGTTTTGAGTACTTGACCCAGCATTTTGAGAAGGGATGGGTTAGGTCGCGTTCCTTATATCCCGTGTTACTGCCTGTTGGGTAGAAGTGTTTGTGAGTGAGAAGGAAGGATCTGGGAAAGGAGACGATGGGAGATCAATTCGAAAAGCGAAAAGAAGAGGTGATAGGAAGACCGAGAAGAGAAGAGAAAAGTGAATAAATTGGCGAACGTAAACATTAACATGAAAAGCATCCCTCCATTGTCCATCCAGCCGAACTCGATGAGAATCGCAAAGACGAATCAGTGATACAGAGAAAGGAGCCAAGGTGAAGGCAATGACCGAATCCAAAACGTGATGGAGTGAACAGAGACGTACATTTCCAACATTCAAACCTTAACAATTGGTGGTCTTAATGAAGACAAGTCTTCAGATCTCGAAGGGGTATGTCGGTTTGGTGGCGGGGGTGGACTGAGGTTCGTACTTGAGCTCGCTCTTCGTGCACCCGAACCGGTCGCTTGTCTACCGACAGTCCCAGGGTAATTATTTTTCCACGGGTTGTTGTTAGCAGATCGAGAGCCGGTAAGCTGAGGGGAGAGATATGCGTCCCTGGCAGCGCTGACGACTCCCTGTTGGTAAATTAACGACTCGAGTTTGTTGGCCTGTCGGCTGCTGTGGTTGTGGTTGGTATGGGGAGGGCCCCTAACCGCGAGGTTGTTGAGCTGGTGGGATAATTGCAGGAATGGGAGCAGGTTGGAATGGACGACGGGAGTGACCGACTTCGATAGTGCTCTCTCCATGACGGGTGGAGGTGGAGGCAGTGTACGCGGGTGGAGGTTTGTGACGACGCTTGCGAGAGACCTATTGGGTTCGGTGTCATATGCGGTGTGCGAAATGGGTTTCGCGATGTCGTTGCCATCCTGGTGCAATACTCATCAGCTTACAGCTCGTACGAGGTTGAGCAATGGTGGTGACGACTTACGGAGACTGGAGAGATGGATACCAATGCAGGAGTATCTCATGGACGGCGTATATAGAGAATATAGATGCTGTGACGGCTGAATGGTACTCTGCGGCTGTGTATCAGACGTCAGTGCGAAGAGGAGAGCGAACAGAACAGCCAAGACTGTGGGGTCACGTGGAAGCCAAGATAAGATGTCCTGCCTGGCGTGTCTGTCAGCCTATCTCCTCTGTTGAGGGCCAACGCCGACTACGCCGCTATTCTTTCTCTCGAGGTCTAAGCATGTATATCCGATTCTGACTCCTTCAGCATACCGATTTTCTCTCAAAGGTTTCTCTGCAGCGAAATCTGCAATGGGCAAGGCCTACTGACACTGGATCTCACTGATAACCGGCGATTCACGACCCAGTGAACCACTAGTTCATCAACCGTCACATTGATGAGGCCAGGGTCCTAACCATGCTCGAAATGTCTGCATCACAGGAACTCGCATGAATTACGTAGCGCCTTCGTGGAAATGAGAAGCACAGCCAAACCAAAGCCTTCAATATGGAAATCGCATGCAGTGCAGCTCACTCGTGTACCCTATCATGATGAATACGAGGATCTTCTCTTGGAACGCCCGAACTTAAGCTTAACAAAAGAGCTTCGCCTCATTCTGAGCTAACAAATAGTACACTTCGCCTACGACCAGCGGTATCTCAAGTTGTTGCCCCAACTATCGTTCGGCTCATTCTCGAAGACCGCCCCTCTAACATGTTAGACCCGGTAAGCAGCTCCCACCTTGACTAGTGCCGATAAACAATAACTGTCATCCGAACAAGTAGGACTACGCAATCACCCGACCTTATCCTTGGCCTCGTTTCGGACCCATATTCCTCGTTGTGTCATGTATCGTGCTCATCGTGCTCACCTTGCTTAACGGCTAGCCTTTAAGTACCTGCGTTGTTATCCTCCGCCTATAGCTAAAGTGAATCTAGTTGCGGTTGCCGGCTATGAGACCGTAACAGTGGCTCGAAGCGACAAGAATGCTACGCAGCAGATGTGGTGGACACCCTTCATCCCTCGAGCGCTTCGGGCAACGACAACATGTGAGAGCTACGTCTTAAACGTCGGCGACACCTATGCGACGAACAACAGCATACTTCAATGGACTGTCATGGGTGTACACGTGGGTGTTCTACACTTTCGCCGTCGCGAGCTCATATCTCAGGGGTCAGGCAGGTTGTTGATCATACCGCCAGACCGCTGAGACCGGAGGCTGGATTTCAATACTCCGCAACACCCATGTCCTTCTGTAGCCCAGAACGTGGTGGTACTCGGATCATTGTAGATGTAAACATGGCAACTGTGATGGCAACGGCGAGTCTTGCTGCCTACGACTACACATCATGGCCTAACTGTTTTACAGTCAAATTTTATCTGCAACATCGGGACTGGTATGTCTTTCTTTATCCAAGCCACATATGAATGGCAAATTGCCGGTCTCGAGTCTGCGGCTGAGTGGGTTGGTTCGGTGCCTATACTTGACGTTCTCTGGAGGTTATCTGGAGATCTCCTCGAGGCATTCCTCACCCCTCCCCCTCCGGGAATTAAGACATTACTCCGCCTCGTTGTATTGGGTGGAAGTTACTGCCCATCCTTTCAAGATCCGAATGGGACGGTCCTTTTCGAACCCACTCAAGCAGACGAACTGCAATGTGCACGAGAACCACGCGACGTTGGTTTCGAAGTAATCGAGGTTTCCTGGACCAATGGTTCCTCGTCATTTCAACTCGATGATGGCGGCCTGGGCTACACAACACCCACATTACGAAACCTCCTGCAGGCTGTGACAGCCGCAGCCGAGATCGACTTGGGGATCTACAACAAAAACTCGATATACTTCGACATGGGGATGTTCAATGCCACGATTAAGCCAAATCCCTTGCTCACCGGCTCACACTTTGTTGGAATCCCAGGTGATACTAATCTGAGTGATCCATATGACGTATCCAGCAGCACAGCGAACAACCTCAGTGGTGCCCAAATATTGAGGATGTATCCTTCGTCTTCGTCGTCGGGTTCGGGGTCCATTCCCATCGATCGCGTTTACCAACTCCCTGCTATCATCGAAGTATCGTACTTGTGCCACGACCTACGGATCAAGTCACCACCCGCCTTCATCTCATCGGTATTTGTGGGCGTGAGTTGTCGTCTGATCACACGTCCTCGATGGGGCTTAACTCGTTTCCTCCAGACTATCTCGACGTTCATGGCATTCAGGGCTTTCGTGCTGCTCATCGCCACCGTCCTTGCCAAGCGTTATTCGGAAAGAGGTTAGATTTATTGTGCTTTTCTTCCCTCTATTTCAGGGCTGAACACGTTACGATCGTTTTAGCGAATTATTGCGAAGGATCGCTCGCCTTGGAGGAGGGAATATCTCAAGCGGAGAGTCGTCATGCTCAGGGGGCGGTTCCTTCCATTGAGGTCACTGAGAACGGCGTGATGCTTGAGATGGAGACTTTGCACGACCGAACCGGATCGGATGTCACGCTCTCCACCCAACCCGCCTCTCCAAGGACGATGGGTCGAAGGTTTATGATACCGATAACAATTCTCAATCGTCATCGGAACTTAGTACGCTGCTTGGGAAAAACCCCGAAGAGACGTAAGTCTGCTCTTCATAAACTGTGAAGGATTTCTAAGTTCCGTTTTGGCAGTTAAGGCATCGACGTAATGGACTCGACTGAGTGGTTGGGAGTAAGAAGCCGCGAGCTGTGTAGGGGGTTATGTCTTTTGTCGCACACTCAATCTCCGATCTGATACGAGAACATTGCTGTGATCTTGGATGTGGTGCCTTTGAGATTGCGCAGATGTGCGGGCAGGCCTCGACGATGGCGAATTGCATCACATCTTATTTCTATTAGGTCCATAACTCACGTTCCCCTTCAGGAGCTTCGCAGCAGGACGAGAATATCCAGATTGAGTTGATGAGGCCCCCAACATCGCACATACGCCGATACGAGGGTATTGGGACTCTTACTCTTGTCACTGCCACGAATGACCTAGTTGTAGAGAGAGCCAAGAGAGATCGACGAGCATCGAGAGACAAGGTACATGGACGGATATGCAGAGCGGGAAATAGATCAAACTTATCTGAAGGTAGGAGGCCACGAGACGACATTGTTGGCCACCCATGGCGAGAGAAGGTTGCCCTCGATGTTTCACCAGTCCTGTTCGACGGCGGGTAAGACGCTTGGATCGTAGTACACCCCGATGTGCACTGGCGGGGGAGAAGGGACTCACCATCGACACGGTCACGATTTACGCCAAGGACGTCATCGTCATAACCTTGAATAGACCCTCCCAATAACACCTGGCATAGTCTTCTAACAAACCTCCCAATCCCCTCTGTTGCCCATCGGCTCGTTGACATTGACTGGGTCTTAACCAATCGGCGATGGGGGTAGTTGACATTTATAACAAGGAGTCGGAAATATTCTGGGTAACAGGGAGGGGGGAGGGGAGAGGGGGAGGATCCTCGGAGGGGAGAGGGTGAGTAGGGGATTGCCGACGTACATGATCTTGAGTATTTTACCCAGCATTTTGAACAGGGGTTGGTTAGGTTACGTCCTTTGTAGCCGGTGTCATTGCATTTGTGTGTGTGTGTATACGGAGAGAAGGATGTTTACGAGTGAGAAGCAGGATTGGGGAGGGGAGTGAACTAAAAAGACGAAATCGAAGGAAGAAGACAGGGGAGAACGAGCACGAGAACAAGACCCAGCCGGGAGGAAAGCGAGGCAGATCAATAAATATGCATACGAATATGAACGACATCGCTCCATCATGGACCTTTGCCACCAACAACGATCTAGGAAAATTGCCAAGACGGACGGGTAAAAAGGAGGAAGCAGCTAAAAACTAACAACTGAAACCAAAATGAGCCAAGACGTACATTTCCAACATTTGAACCCAGTAGGATAAACCAATACTTTCCCGCCCCTCAACAACGGATGACCAGACACGGGTACCTTGGTAGGCTTCCCATCAGCTTCTGCCCGACTTCAACCATTAGCGCTGGATGTACTTGAGGAGGATGATCGCGGTGGAGGAGCACCAGTAGGAGGAGCATACCCCGAAGGAGAAGGTCGATTAGGAGTTGAAGGAGCTGAAGAGGTCTCGAGTTCGCATATATGACGGTCATATGACGGTTCATTTGCGCAAATATTAGTTTCCGCGCCCCGCGTAATAAATCCCACGCGCGCTGTACGAACCCAACCGCGCCGTTTCAGCCTGTGACGGCTAAGTGGATCGGTGAAAAGAGGAGAGCGAACAGAACGGCCAAGACTGCGCGGTCGCGTGGCAGATAAGATAAGATATGTATGTACAGCAGCCACGTGGCCTGATCGTCACCCTCCAAATCCCCGAACCAGGTCTCCTTAGTCCAGGACTCACCAAAGTTGACTGGGCCGCGGTTCTGGCTCCTTCAGCATACTACTTTGGCCTCAAACGTTTTAGAGCGACATCCACAACAGGGAAGGCCCACTGATGCTGGATCTCACTGATAACCGACGATTCCACGTCCCAGTCATTCGTCAACGCGTCGACGGCCACATTGGGTAAGGCCAGGGCCTGACCATGCTCGAAACGTCTGTATCACAGGATGTCGCATGAGCGCCGGGCTTCGTTGAAATGAGGAGCAAAGCCAAACCATTCAATATGGAAATCGCACGCTGTGCGGCTCACTCGTGTACACTATCGTGATCGATACGAGGATGAAACTTTGTCTTGGAACACCTGAACTTAAGCTTAACAAAAAGCTTCGCCTCATGCTCAGCTAACAGCCAGTACAATTGGCCCACGACCAGCGGTACCTCAAGTTGTTGCTCCGACTATCGTTTTGCTCATTCTCGAAGACCGCCCCTCTAGCATGTTAGACCCAGTAAGCAGCGCTCACCCTTCATTAATTCATTAGTGCCGATAAGGATAACCGTCGCTCGAACAATTAGGGCTACGCAATCACTAGGCCTTACCCTTGGCCTCGTTTCGGACCCATATTCCTCGTTGTGTCATGCATCGTCCTCATCGTCCTCACACTGCTTAACGGTTAGCATTTACCTGGCTTGTTATCCTCCGTCTATAGCTAAAGCGTTCGTAGTTGCGGTTACCGGTTATGAGACCGTAACAGTGGCTCGAAGCAACAAGAACGTTACACAGCAGATGTGGTGGACGCCCTTCATCCCTCGATCTCTTCGAGCAACGATGGCATGTGATAGCCACCTGCTCAATGTCGGGGACACCTTTACAACCAATAATGGCATGTTTCAATGGAGTGTCACTGGTGTAAGTGTGAGTGGCCTACACTTTCAGCGGACGTCTCTCCACGTCTCAAGCGGTCAACTCAGAACTCTGATTATGATGAACCTTTCCCGGACGCTGGGTTCGAATACTCTGCGAGGCCTATGTCCTTCTGTGCACCATCACGAGAGTCCAATGCGACAAGTATCACTGCAGATGTAACCACCGCGGCCGTGACGGCTTGGGTGAGTCTTGTTACCTATGACCGAGTATTATGTTCTAACTGTCTTACAGTTATTTTTTATTTGCGATACCGGGACTGGTTTAGTTTTCGAGATTCAGGGGACCTGGAAATGGCAAACCTCCCAGCCTGCGACTGATAAACAAATTTCGCCCGTTTCCTCGATCATATATTTCATCATTGAGTTCATTCTCAAGTTCTTGGCTCAAGATCTTCTCGATGCAGCCCTTATACCTCCCCCTCCAGGAATCGAAGCACCCCTACGAATAATTGCAACGGGAGGGAGTTACTGTCCATCCTTACAGAATACGGACGGGGAGTATCTTTTTCAACCCAACCAAGCAGAGGCGCTTCAATGTGCGCAGGAACCGCTTCATGTCAATTTCTCCGGAGGCGTATTCTCTTCGATCTACGATTCCTATAAACTCAATGCTACCGGCCTGGACTTCACGAACACAGCCCTCAGAAACTTCCTCAAGGCCTCAGTAGCCGCGGCCGAGATTGATTTAGGGATATACAGAAACAGCTCGCTATACTTCGACATGGAAATGTTCAACGCGACGATCGAGGCTAATCCTATGCCGTATGCCTTGATGAACAACACTGGGATGAACATCAGCAATGCCCAATATTTGAGGATGGCCCATTATCTAGCAATCCCTATCGATGGCGCTTTCCAGCGCCCTTCTATAATCAACGTATCGTACTTGTGCCACGAACTACGGATCAAGTCACCACTCTCCTTCATCTCATCGGTATTTGTGGGCGTGAGTTGTCTTCTGACCACACGTCCTTGATAGGGCTTAGCTCATTTCCTCCAGACTATCTCCATGTTCATGGCATTCAGGTCTTTCGTGCTACTCATCGCCAACATCCTTGCTAAGCGATATTCGGAAAAAGGTTAGATTTTTTGTGCACATCTTCTCTCCATTTCTGGGCTGGACGCGTTGCCATCGTCTTAGCCAATCATTGTGAAGGATCTCTCGCCTTGGAGGCCTTGGAGGAGGGTAGATCTCCGGTCGAGGGTCGCGAGGTTCAAGCGGCGGTTCCTTCCATTGAGATTATTGAGAACGACGTGATGCTTGAGATGGAGACTTTCCATGGCCGAACCGGATCGGAAGTCACTCTCTCCGCCCAACCCGCGACCAGCCACCTTTCCAAGGACGATGGGACGGTGGTTTATAATACTGAGGGAGATTCTCAATCGTCGGAACTTAGTACACTGCTTGGGGAAACTCCCGAAGAGACGTAAGTCTGCTCCTCATAAACCGGGAAGAATTTCCAAGTTCCAGGTTTCACAGTTAAGGCATCGACGAAATGGACTCGACTGAGTGGTTGGAGGGCAGGAGTGAGATGTCGCGAGCTGTCTAGGGGGTTATGTCTCTGTCGCACACTCAATTTCGATCTGATACGAGAACATGGCTGTAATCTTGGATGTGGCGCTTTTGAGATCGTGTAGGTGGACTGATATTGATATTATGACATAACGAGTTTACGGTCCTGTCTACCAAAGAATGAGTCGAGACGGGAAACAAACACCAGAATACGGGCCCGCGGGCAAAATGAGAAGCGAGAGGAACTTTAGGTCTGGTCGGCCTCGACGATGGCAAAAACGCGCAAGTTGTCGAAGACAGTCGGTGTAAAGTAAGGGACTCACCATCGAGAAGGTCTCAATTTGCGCCGGGGACGTCGTTGTCATAACCTCGATTAACACCTGCCACGATCTCATCTAGCCACATCACAATCTCCTCTGTTGTCTATCGGCTCGTTGGCGTTGACCTGGTCTTAACCAAATCAGCTGTAGTGGTCGTTGGTATCTATGGCGAAAGTCAGCTTTAGTCTGGGTAAGACGGATGGTAGAAGGAGGAGGGGAGGATCCTTAGAGGAAGGTGTCCAGGGTGAGTGGGCGGTTGCGGTTGTACAAGATTTTGAGTATTTTACCCAGCTTTTTGAACAGGGGCGGGTTGGGCTATGTTCTTTGTAGCTGGTGTTGTTGCTTGGTGCGTGTGTATGCGGAGAGAATGATGTCTATGAGTGAGGGGGACGATTGGGGACGGGAGAGGACGAAGGAGACGAATCGAAGGAAGAAGAAATTAGAGAATGAGAACGGGAATAAGGACAAGAGCAAGACCCCGCAGGGAGGAAAGCGAGGCCGGTCAATGAACATGCACATGAATCCTCTATCGTCAGTCTTGGCCATCCCCATCCAACAACGCTGGGTGAAAATCGCAAAGCCGAACGGGTAACAAGGAGGAAGTAGCCAATAAGGTAACAACCGAAACCAAAATGTAACGAAGTAAGCCAAGACTTACATTTCCAACATTCGAATCTAGGTGATTAAACCAATCCTTTCCCATCCCTCAACAACGGATGACCACACACGGGTATATCGGTATATTTCCCATCAGCTTCTACCCGAATTCCACTATCAGCGCTGGATGTACTTGAGGCGGATGATCAAAGTGGAGGAGCACCAGTAAGGGGAGCATACCCGAAGGCGAAGGTCGGGTGGGAGCTGAAGGAGCTGAAGAGGTCTCGAGTTCGCGTGCGACGATCCCGGTCCTTCTCCTGGTGCGTAAACGCCTCTGGGATAATCTGATGTGGTTGTACCTGGGATTGGTCGTCTTAATGAAGACAAGTCTTCAGACCGCCCAGTGGTAAGTGGACTTGGAGGTGAAAGAGGGGCGGGGCGAGGTTCGTACTCGAGCTCGCTCTTCACACGCCCGAACCAGTCGCTTGTCGACCAAGAGTTACGAATTAGTTGTACGACGAGGAATTATCAGCAGGTCAAGAGCCTGTAGGTCTAGGAGAGACGTCAACGGTGGGGTAAGATAAGACACTCCCACGTGGCATGTCCTTCATCCTGAGAATCCCCGAATCTCAACTAATCTATGAACCATCACTGCGACCAACAGGTCCTCTCATCAATTTCATCCTCGTCCGACTGACGTCTGACCCTTCCGCCCTCGACATGCTTGACATGTGTATCTCATCGAAGTTGTACGAAGGTTCTTGATCATCCTAGGTTCGTTCAATTGCTACGCTGTCCTCATCCGCGCGTTCATTCCCTGTCGTCTTCTTCAGTTTAGGGGAGCGAGGACGGAGGAGTACCGGAGATTGGAAGGTTGACTTCCGGTAGAGAGGAGGTTTGGATCGGCCGGTGTTGGGTTGGAAATGCCGGTTTGTGGACATTCGATGTTGGAGGCTGGATGTCGAGCACCTCATGCTAGGTGTCAGACGGCTCGTGCGACACCTCTCCGGAGAATTTCCCAAGACCCATCTCCCATCCCAACGGCAGCATGAAGTCGAGCAACCCTAGGTTTCCCCTTCCTGTGCTCCCATCGCCACTCAAATCGCAGGTCTACGCATCGCGCCGCCCCCCTATCACCCTTCTTAGCGTCGCTCTTCGGCGTACAGCCTGGCCTGGACATCTGTCAACGTCTGTGGTAGCTTATCGTCTTCCGTCCCGTCAGTTGAGTGGTTCGGGTGTGTTTTATGTGGGGAGGGAGGGATGTCACAGGCTGTTTTTTTGGTCAGCTGCTTCTTAAACTTTCTTGAAACGAGCGACGTCTTCCCCCTCTCTCAGCTCTGTTGTGTGTACACTCTGGTCATGCCCGCACTGGGAGATCACGAGTCGTTTATGCCTGATGTCCACGAGTTTTCAGTGACGCTCACCTCTTGACCGAGGCACATCGCGAGGGTGAACAGGAGTGTCGAAAGGAGCAGCGAGTGCTCTGGGTAACGCCCGTTCGATTACCATTCTGATCCATTCCTCTCGCCTTGGAATGTTTTGTTTCGCCTTATCACTCGTTGTGGTGAACTCCATCGTTGTTTGATCGGTGCGTGGATCAATATCCGACTTCGTTTGTTGTTCACAGTCTTGGATGTGCTTCACATCGTAATCTCGATATTCTCCAACATGTGTTGAGTCCTTCCATCCAGGGTTTCATCTCCCACCTCCAATACACATTGTCGCCGCAGTTGGATTTCTGCTTTTGGTCTGGAGTAGTTGGTATGCGAGCTGGCGTTCGCATCGCTTTCCGACGCCCTCCGATCAATATCGACACGATCGAGTAGACAGCATCGGTATAAACCGCCCATTGACAGCCAGGTACACTCGCTCACTCCTTTCTTCACGCACCAAGCGACATCTAATCTACCGTTGACAGCCTCAAATTTACACCCGCGACGCCTCACTGTTGTCGTCACAAAGAGAATACCACGACCCAGAGATCTTCACGTAGACGAAGATTTCTGAGTCATGGTTTTTCTATTGATGGCGGCGAGGATGGTTAGGGTATTCATGGGATGGAAGTCGTTCATGAGATGAGTATATGCATTCTTCCCTCCCTGCTTTCGAGGCTGCTCTCCCTCCTTCTTTTCGGCCCTTTCGTCGCTTTGGAAGCTGTTACTTGAAGCCTGGTGCGTTCATTTTCCGATCTCGCCAGTCTGTGGCGTTGACATTCTCTCAGGTGCAAGTCCTTTGAACATTCATTCTAACCACGTATACGTGAGTAATGAATCGCTATATGTCGCACTGTAACAAAGTAACAGCAACCTCACTTTTAGATGTACTTTCGGTATAGTGCGCACTCTCCTACCCAACATTCTTCTGGTGATTCGGCTCACACCCGTTCGTTGACAGATTTCCAACCAATTGATGCCATTCATATGGGTAAGTTACATCCCGATCCAAAGCCCTAATTTCGTTGACCGAACATTCATAGCGGCGATGCTGGAAATGTTGCGCAGATGGCGATGAATTTTTTGCAAGTCGATCTGTTGACACCTTGAATGACTCTGACCAACGTGACCTTTTGATCTCTTACTAGGATGAGTTACCCTCCTCTTACCGCGTGACTCGAACAGAATTTTGTTGGGCTGTAGGGTGTTGTCATTGTGATTGGAACGCAATGACAGGATTTGGTCTCCATGACGGGTATCAGGTGAGGGAGTGTACGCAGCGGCGGCTCTGGCGCATGTGAGGGCGGCATCGTCGATTCTGACGGATATGACAAGCTGAGGGAGAGACATGGTGGCGAGACGGTTGGTGCGACGAGGAGAGGAACGAGCGGTCACAACCCGCGGGTCTCGGCTCGGATAGATAAGATAACTCTCACGTGGTATCGCGTCTTCCTGACCTCCATCGATTCTCGAACCTCAACCATGCTCATCCTTCTCAGGTTCACCAGCCAGTCTCAATCTATCTTCCCTGACAGCGCCATTTATACAACCTCGTCCAGACGTCTGTCACCCTCCCCGAGGTCATCAGCACTGCTCACATGCCCTCAGCCATCGCGCGTCCGCTTCCGCGATTGGATGCTATGATTGTACTCCGTCTTCTTGAGGCTGAGCCGAAAGACAAGCTGTGGCTTAGGTTCAAACATTCTGAGATAACAGATAGCACACTTTGCGTCTTCACGAGCAGCGATTCCTCGAGTCGTTCCACTGGCTATCGCTCTGTTCTCTCTCAGAACGCCTCTCCAGGATGTTGACCCCGGTAAGTCGCCTCAGTCTTGGATTTTTTTCGTAACACTGACGGTCGTCTGAGAGTAGGACTACCCGATCACCCGACCTTATCCCTGGCGTCATTTCGGACCAATATTCTTCGTTGTGTCGTGCATCGTGCTCGCCTTGCTCACGTTACTTAACGGTTAGCCGTGACCGACACTACTACACTCCTCCTACAGCTAAAGCAATCTTAATTAGCTGCGGTCGCCGGTTATGATACGGTGACAGTCGCTCGAAATGACAAGAACGCTACGCAGCAGATGTGGTGGACACCCCTTATCCCTCGAGCTCTTCGCGCAACGACGACATGTGACAGTTACCTAATAAATGTCGGCGACACCTTTACAACAAATAACAGCCTGTTTCAATGGACTCTCATTGACGCATTTGTGGGTAATCTATACTTTCGGTGGTGTAAGTGCATGTCTCAGGGTCAAACATAGTTCGATGAGAACGGGGGTTCATCAGAGGCTGGATTTCAGTACTTTGCAGCACCCATGTCCTTCTGTGGCCCAAATGAGACAGTCTCGAACCTCGTTGTGGACGTAAACATGGCAACCGTGACGACTTGGGTGAGTCATCTTGAGCATAGTACCATGGCTATCAACACTTAACTGTCTTACAGACATCTGTTTTTTGTAATACCACAAGTGGTGTGGAATTCGTTATTCAGGGAACATGGCAATGGTCTATCATCCAGTCTAGCCAATCCATATCAACCCGCCCTGGCCAATACATCAGCTCTCCCCCAGTATTACTTGGACCCATATTTGATGTCCTGTCTCGCTTGGCTCAAGATCTCTATGAGGCATTCCTAACTCCTCCCCCTCCTGGAATTGAAAGATTAATCGGCCTTAATGTAGAGGGTTGGGCTAACTCGGATCAATCTGCACAGCAACCAGCCCTTATCGAGTTCTTTGCAGGCCCGGTTTCTTGGAAGAATGGTTCCTCTGCGTGTTGTATCCACGAGGACGACCTGGGCTACCCGGTGACCGCGTTACAAAACTTCCTGGCGGCTTTGATAGCTGCAGCAGAGATCGACCTGGGAATATACCAAGAGAACTCGTTATACTTCGACATGGATATGTTCAATGCCACGATTGAGCCGAACCCCTTGATCACCGCTCCACACTTTGTGCCAAGCCCAGCCGACATTTATAGTGATCCGGATAATCCGTATGACGTATCCAGCAGCACAGCGAATAACCTCAGCGGTGCCCAAATCTTGAGGATGTACCCAGCGGTCCCCAGTGATTTGTACATTCCCATCGATCGCGAGTACCAACTCCCTGCTATCATCGAAGTATCGTACTTGTGCCACGAACTCCAGATCAAGTCACCGCTTGCCTTCATCTCATCGGTATTTGTGGGCGTGAGTTGTCTTCTGATCGCGCGCCTTCGATGGAACTCAACTTGTTTCCTCCAGACCGCTTCGATGTTTATGGCATTCAGGGCTTTTGTGCTGCTCATCGCTACCGTCCTTGCCAAGCGATATTCGGAAAAAGGTAAGATATGTGATGTTTGTCTTCTCTTCATGTCAGGGCTGAGCATGTTACGATCCTCTTAGCCAATTATTGCGAAGGGACCCTCGACTTGGAGGAGGGAAGATCTCGGGTCGAGACCGGTCATGTTCAAGAGGCGATTTCTTCCGTGGAGGTTACTGAGAACGACTTGATATTGGAGATGCAGCCTTTACACGACCGAAACGTATCGGAAGCCACACTCTCTGCCCAATCTGCGACCGACCACCTCGCCAAGGGCGATGGGGCGAGGGTTTACGATACCCAGGAAAATTATCAATGGTCATCAGAACTTCGTGCGCTGCTTGGGGAAGAGACGTAAGTCTGCTCCTCAAAAACCCGGAAGGATTACTAAGTTCGATTGGACAGTTGATCTGTGGCATTGACGAAATGGACTCGACTGAGTGGTTGAAGGGAAGGAGTGAAGAGTCGCGGGGCGTTGTATTATGCATAGGGATATATCTAACAATATTTAGTCCAATACGAGAGACTTGTTGTATGCGGCGCATCCTTTGAGATCTCGAAGGTGAAATGATATCGATGCTATGACAGGGCGAGGCACGGACCCACTTTTAGACCATATGGGAAGCGAGAGGAACTGTAAGTCGGGTCGTAAAGATCGCGGGCAGGCGAACGATGACGAATTGCATCTCGTTTCCGGCTTGGGTCCAACTCAAGTT
>KL197729.1:59206-155374 GCA_000697665.1 Jaapia argillacea MUCL 33604
ACCCGCCTTCGTCTCATCGGTATTTGTTGGTGTGAGTTGTGTTCTGACCGCTCATCTTCAATGGGCCTTAACTCGTGTCCTCCAGACCGCCTCAATGTTTATGGCGTTCAGGGCTTTTGTGCTGCTCATCGCCACCGTCCTTGCCAAGCGACACTCGGAAAAAGGTAGGGTGTTCTGTGCTTCTCTTCTCGTCATTTCAGGGCTGAACAAATTTCGATCCTCTTAGCCAATCATTGCGAAGGATCCCTAGATGTGGAGGGGGGGAGATGTCAGGTTGAGACTGGTGAGACTGGTCAGGTTCAAGAAGCGGTTCCTTCCGTGGAGGTTACTGAGAACGACTTGATATTGGAGATGGAGCCTTTACACGACCGAAGGGTATCGGAAACCACACTCTCCGCTCAACCCACGACCAGCTACTTCTCCAAGGATGATGGATCGACGGTTTATGATTCCGAGGACAAATTTCAATCATCATCGGAAAGTAGTGCGCTGCTCGGGATAACTCCCGGTGAGACGTAAGTCTGCTCCTCATAAACCCGGAAGGATTACTAAGTTCCATTGGACAGTTAATCTGTGGCACTGACGAAATGGACTCGACTGAGTGGTTGAAGGGGAGGAATGAGAAGTCGTGAGCTGGTGTTGGGGGAGATGTCCTTGTCCCACACTCGATCTTCGATCTGATGCGAGAACATGGCTGTAATCTCGGATGTGGCGCTTTTGAGATTGTGCAGGTGGACTGATATCGATGTTATGACATAGCGAGTTTACTGTCCTGTCTACCAAAAAATGAGTCGAGACAGGAAACAAACATTAGAATACGAGCCCCCAGGCCATATAAGAAGCGAGAGGAACTTTAGGTCGGGTCGGCGTCATGATGGTCACGGGTCAGCCTCGACGATGGTAAAAGCGCGCAGGCTGTCGAGGGTGAGATAAGGTTGCCATCGATGTCTCACCAGTCCTATTCGACGAGTTCGGCTTGTTAAATTACAAAAAGTCCCTACAACTCACGGTCGGGTAAGAGACTTGAATCGTAGTACGCCCAACGTGCACTAGTGGAGAAGGTGAGACCCTGTCACAGGACGTATGGGGGACTCGGAGAAGGGGACTCACCATCGACAAGGTCGCGATCCGCGCCGAGGACATCATTGTCACGCACCTCTACAAGGGGATCCTCCTCTTAGAATGGTGCAAAGTCTGTAGACATGGTTGATCTGATTGAAGCGACGTTGTGTGCATCCCAAGTCGATTTGAGGCCTCTTCAATTGGACACGAAATCTGGAGAACTACCCGACCGATTGCCACAATTTCTATATGAAAATTGAGGTAATCGGCGAGTCCGAGGTGCCCAGAACAAAAACGACAGGATCAGAAATTCTCTCACTTTTTCTGGGTCGTAGCCCCCTCTCGGCACCTTTGGGCTCCCTGGTGTTCGTGTTTGAAGATAGAAATGTGTCGCAGGAAGAGGGGGAGAAACCAAGCCAGGAATTGAGAGTGGTCTACCAGAGTCCGAACTTGAACGACTCATGCTGTATCCAGTCCCCAAACTTAAATTGACCCTCCCATGAAAACCTGCCAGGACCCCATCTAAAAAGCCTCCAAGTCCCCTCTGGTGTCCATCGGCTCGTTGGAATCGACCTGGTCTTCACCAATTCGGCGGTAGTGGTCGTTGGTACCTATGAAAAGCAATCAGACTTAGTCTGCGTAAGAAGGGCGGGGAGAGGGAGGAGGGGGAGGATCCTTGGAGGAAGGCGTCCAGGGTGAGTAGGCGATTGCGGAAGAACATGTTTTGGGGATTTACCCAACAGTTTTGAACAGAAGTGAGTTAGGTTGCGTTCTTTGTAGCCCGTGTTGTTGCATTTGTGTGTGCGGAGAGAAGGATGTTTCAGGGTGAGCAGGTGGATTGGGAGAGGAAGGCGGATTGGGAGAGGAGAGAATGAAGGAGACGAAAGGATGAAGAAAGGGAGAACGAGAATGAGAATGAGAACGAGAAAGACCCAGCAGAGAGGAAGGCGACGCATGTCAACGAACATACATATGAATATATGAACGACATTCCTCTATTACCGGTCTTTTCCAACCCATCCAACAAGGCTCGATGAAAATCGCAAAGACGAGTGTGTAACAAGGAGGAAGCAGTTGATAAAGTAACGACCGAAACCAAAATGTGATAAAGTGAGGCAAGACGTACATTTACAGCATTCGAACCCGGGCCCAGTCGATACTTTCCCAACCCTCAACAACGGACGACCAGACACCAGTACCTTGGTTGATGCATTTGAGGCGGATGATGGAGATAGTGGAGCACCACTAGGGGACGGAAGGATAATTAAGTTCGAACCATCGGACAGTTAATCCAATGTAGCGTCGGCGAAATAAACTTGGCTGAGTGGTTGGAGGGAAGGAGTGGTCATTTTGTCTCTTCAATCTCTGTGGAAAGAGGAGATTGTTGACGACCACAGGCAGGACGGCAATAAGTTGTGCAGGAACAAGTTGTCGCGGCAGATAAGATAAGATAACCCTTTATGGCAAGACGTGGCAGGTCGTTCCCGAAGAATCCCGAATCTCAACCAACCGCAACCAGCGAGTCGCACTCAGATCTTGGCGACGTCCAAGGCAGCTCCACCTCATCCTCGTCCGACCAACGTCCAGTTGTAGTCACTTCGCCGTCAATATCCTTGGCTCATCTCACTTATACCGTACGGAGATCCTTGATCTTCCTAGGTCCGTTGACTTCCTAACCATGCCCGCACTGGGAGGTTACGCGGTTACGAGTATTCAGGCCTGATGTCCGTGAGTTCTCGATGACGCTTGCTTTTTACTGAGGCGCAGTTTGAGGATGAACAAGAGTGTCGAACGGAAGAGCGAATTCTCTGGTAACATCCAATTGCTATCCTGTCCTCCATCTCTCATCTTGGGATGTCTGACTTGTTGGGCCTTATCATTCGGCGTAGTCAACTCCTCAGCCGTTTTATCGGTGTCTGGGCCGATATCCGACTCCGTTTGTTGTTCACAATGTTACCTCCGAAAATTAGACCTTCGCGTTTAGTTCAAACTGGTTGAGCGCGAGATTCGGCGTTCGTATCCCGCCTTGCGACGTCGTTCTCGAGCAAATGTTGATATGACTTGCGATGAAGTAGACAGCAAGGACATCAACCGAGGATTTGCAGCCAGGTACGCTCGCTCGTTTCCTTTTTCCGACGTGAAGCAGCATCTAATCCGCCGTTGACAGCCTTGCATTCACACCCGCAATGCCTCGCTGTTGTCGCCACAAAGAGAATACCACGGCCAAGAAATATTCAGCTACTGAGATGATGATTTCTGAGCTATGGTTTTTTCTTGAGGGCGGCGAGTATGGCTGGGGTATCCAAGAGCAGGGGTTGATTGGGAGCACATCCCGTTGCCTGAAACTTGGTGTGTTCATTTCCGGTCTTGCTAGCTCGTGGCGCTGATATGCTCTCGGCGCATGTCAAAGAAGCTGTAGAGATCTTTCGGCCTCTCATTAGCACGCCCTTTTAGTATTATCTCTTACTAGGGTGAACTAGCATCCTCTTACTCTCTCCATGACTGGGTGTCGGGTGAGGGAGTGTATGCGGCCGGAGGTTCTGCCTCTAGTGGGAGGGGGATGAATCTGGGGTGTAGATTATCCTGTGATAGCGCACATGAGGTGTGCGGATGGGGTGGTCGTGTACGCTAGACAGGACGGAGGGTGGCGAGGAGACGGATTTGACGGGCTGGGGTTGGAAGAAGCCAGCGAGGTCGTTGGACATCGCTGTTGGAGAGGGTTAACGTGGGTTGGTATCGCGACAGCATTTCCGAGAGAACAATTGGGTTTGGTGCAATACGTGAGGATGACTGGTGCGTGCAGTAGTTTTCGATAGATTATTGTCGTCCTGATACATCCGCTTTGTTGTTAAGTGCTTTTGATCGGGATCCATGATAACGTCATGATCTCCCCCTTGCTTGTTCGGCCCAGGAAGCCCAGCAACCAATTCCCAAGTTGGCTGAACTTATTGGCGACTCGCTTCATCAAAAGAAAGCGGCAGGGGTCTCGACTAGGAGATACTGAATTGCTATCAGTCACTTGTGAAGAGAGGTCCGTGCGGCTCTGCACCGATCCCATGCCATTCATCGATGAGAAGCCTTCCTCTTCCCTCGTAGAAAATTCATTCGCCCTGATCTCTCACTTCACATCTGCTCCCATTCTCCGCTTTGTAGATGGATGCAATCCTGACGAAGCAATTTATGTGCCGAGGTAGTTGTACAGTATCTTCCTTGCTTGCGCTCGAGAGAAGAGTGGCTGCCGCTCGCTCAAAAACCGCTGCACATTCTATTCCTCCGGTCGTGCCTTACTACGCAATAGAACCGCAAAACTTGATTCGATATCTCTCATTGACAAGTCCAACTCCTCGCAGTCTTCCCGACGAAACCCCAGAATCATGTTTATCGATTCGAGCCGCCTGGATCGCTGGTGACATTCTCATCCACCACCAAGGAAGTGCCACACCTCGATAAGTCGGCTCTCGTTGATTGGGACCCGAGGAACGCCCCGATGGTCTGGGCGGTTTCTGATGCTCGACGGGATGCCGTACAGGGAAGAAGGACGGGAGTTTCACTGAGCGGTGTTACACAATGATGCGGTGGAGGGGAGGCCGATTCCGTGTTGAAGGTCATACAGACCCTTCCATCCTCCCAGTCGATGAACTAGTGGTGCGAGATCAATATCTACATCGCTACTGGCGAGGTATGGCCCTCTTAATTCGGTTTATAAACACTCGGTCGGTGACTTTCTGTTTCGGGGTAACCTTAATCAGGTTTGTTCACGTCACATAAGCGCAGCGATGGCCATCACAGGACGTTTCTGGTCATCAAGCCTTTTTCGTTCCTCTCAACCTCTGGGGGATATCCAATGACTAGAAAGATACTCCCATTAAGTAGTCCTATTCCAGTATTCCAAACACTCCGGATACTCACCTGAAGCTTTCAGCAATTCAATTCCTCTGTTGTCCCATTGACCATTTCGCATGCGTCAAGTATTTCTACGGTTTGGTGCCACGTTCTACACTCGTTGCAACGTGCCTCAATATTGATGACCCTATCGCGAGAAAACAGTGGAGTGGGGGTTTGAGGAGGAGATTGGTGCGTAAAATTTTGATCTAAGATGGCTTGGTAATGGGATGGCATAAGTGGTTCTTTTTGGCGCTCCTTGACGTCAGATTTGAACATCACTACAGGCTGTCGCCATTTTTCTCTCCACAAACGCCTCTCCCGCCCTTCGGCCTCACACTCAAACATCCTGAGATACTATCGCTGTCTTCTCTCTGAGAGCGCCTCTCCAACATGTTTAACCCAGTCAGTAGTTTCCACCTTGGATTCTGTTAATAAGAATAACCGTCGTCTGAGGGAGTAGGACTACGCAATCACTCGACCCTATCCCTGGCGTCGTTTCGGACCCATATTCTTCGTTGCGTCATGCATCGTGCTCGTCTTGCTCACGTTACTTAACGGTTAGCCGTGGCCGAGACTACTACGCTCCTCCTACAGCTAAAGCAATCTTATTTAGCTGCGGTTGCAGGTTATGAGACTGTGACAGTGGCTCGAAATGACAAGAACGGTACCCAGCAGATGTGGTGGACGCCCCTCATCCCTCGAGCTCTTCGCGCAACGACGACATGTGACAATTACCTTCTAAGTGTTGGCGACACCTTTATAACAAATTGCTCTCTGTTTCAATGGACTCTCCTTGAAGCATGGGTGAGTAATCTACGCTTTTGGTGAAATACATGCGTCTCAAGTCAGACTTAGTCCGAAGGGGGTTCTCGGATGGAGACTGGATTTCAATACCCTGAAGAGCCCATGTCCTGTGGCCCATCGAGCTCGGATTCGGGCGTCGACGTGGACATAAACGTTGCAACCGTGGCGACTTGGGTGAGTCATCGTGCGCATAAGACAATGGGTATCAAGAGTTCACTGTCTTACAGACAACTTTTGGGTGCACCACCACAAGTGGTGTGTTTTATATTATTCAGGGAACATGGCGATGGAGTATCCTCCAGTCTGGGTCAAGCGCCGGTGGCGGAGAGCACACACGCCTTCCCCTCAGTGATGTTCTCGTTCGCTTGGCTCAAGACCTCCTCGAGGTCTTGCTGGCTCCACCTCCTCCGGGAAACGAAGAATTGGTCCGCCTTAGTGTACAGGGTATGCCTACCACATTTCAAGCTAAACCGGATCCAAAACCACTCGAAGTCAGTATCCATGGAGGTGCGGTCTCCTGGGCTAATGGCACCTCGTCATATCGAATAGACAATGCCAACCTGGACTACACGACACCCGGATTCCAAAATTTCCTGAAGGCTTTGATAAGCGCAGGCGAGATCGACTTGGGGGTCTACAACGAACATTCGATATACTTCAGCATGGAGATGTTCAATGCCACGATTGACCCGAATCCTCTGCTCACCGGCTCACACTTTGTGCAGTCAGACAAGGGAAGCAACCTCAGCGGTGCCCAATACTTGAGGATGTACCCAGACAGACCTCAGAGGGCATTGACAACCATTCCCATCGATCGCAAGTACCAACTCCCTGCTATCATCGAAGTATCGTACTTGTGCCACGAACTCCAGATCAAGTCACCGCTTGCCTTCATCTCATCGGTATTTGTGGGCGTGAGTTGTCTTCTGATCGCGCGCCTTCGATGGAACTCAACTTGTTTCCTCCAGACCGCTTCGATGTTTATGGCATTCAGGGCTTTTGTGCTGCTCATCGCTACCGTCCTTGCCAAGCGATATTCGGAAAAAGGTAAGATATGTGATGTTTGTCTTCTCTTCATGTCAGGGCTGAGCATGTTACGATCCTCTTAGCCAATTATTGCGAAGGGACCCTCGACTTGGAGGAGGGAAGATCTCGGGTCGAGACCGGTCATGTTCAAGAGGCGATTTCTTCCGTGGAGGTTACTGAGAACGACTTGATATTGGAGATGCAGCCTTTACACGACCGAAACGTATCGGAAGCCACACTCTCTGCCCAATCTGCGACCGACCACCTCGCCAAGGGCGATGGGGCGAGGGTTTACGATACCCAGGAAAATTATCAATGGTCATCAGAACTTCGTGCGCTGCTTGGGGAAGAGACGTAAGTCTGCTCCTCAAAAACCCGGAAGGATTACTAAGTTCGATTGGACAGTTGATCTGTGGCATTGACGAAATGGACTCGACTGAGTGGTTGAAGGGAAGGAGTGAAGAGTCGCGGGGCGTTGTATTATGCATAGGGATATATCTAACAATATTTAGTCCAATACGAGAGACTTGTTGTATGCGGCGCATCCTTTGAGATCTCGAAGGTGAAATGATATCGATGCTATGACAGGGCGAGGCACGGACCCACTTTTAGACCATATGGGAAGCGAGAGGAACTGTAAGTCGGGTCGTAAAGATCGCGGGCAGGCGAACGATGACGAATTGCATCTCGTTTCCGGCTTGGGTCCAACTCAAGTTGTCGAACGCAGCCGGCGGACTCACCGCTTTCCCCGTATTGGAGCTCATCAGCCACACTCGTCACACCGTCCACTTCAGGGGTTTCGCGACAAGACGAGAATAAGTATCCAGGTTGATTCGACGATGCACTCGCATTGCACAAGGTACATACACTGATACGCGGGTATTGGTTATCTTACCCTTGTCACTGCCACTAAGGACCTAGTCATAGAGAGAGTCAAGGGAGATCGATGAACGGAAGGACATGATGGGAGGGAAATAGATGAAACTCAGCTGAAGGTACAAGGACTACGACCTTTGAAGAGGTCAAAGGTGGACATCGTGGAGTCCTTGAATGAAGTCTTGGGGAGGACGAGGATGCCGGTTTATCCATGGCACAGGTCACTGCGTTTCCGCTCATAGAGCTCCTGGTTGGATATAAGGTCGCGACGTACCGTATCCTAGGTAGCCATCGTGTATCCTATGTAGACACCGTTGAATACAATCGCGACTTGGTGTATCTCCGGTTGTGCGGTTTGGAGTAGGTTGTCTCAAACAGGATGAAGAATATCCCACGTATTCTTCGCGCGACACAGTGACCACTCAGGGTATCCACGACATATCTCCCGCCTAGGATATTCTGCATATACCTCTGCGACGACACATCTGCTACTCGATGTGGCCTCGTTGGCATCTACCTTGGCTATGTGACCTATCCTTCCATGAGCTACTTTCGCCACTTCATGTGTCTGCTTACTTGGTGACCTCTATTTCATTCGACATCTGGAGCTTTCGTCTAAGTCGCCATGCCCAAGCAAGCTACGAAGCTGAGCTGGAGCAAGCCTGTTCCTCTCCACCCTCGAGACCTGACGGTGAAATATGAGCGCCCTTGTAGAGCACCGGGTCTTGTTGACCGATGGGTCAAAAGCATGTCTGTGAAATTCGGACATGGTTGTTCGTCTCCATCAGACAAGTGGCGGATTAGTTGCTCGGTCTATGTTACTCGCACAAAGGTATGGAGTCCACCAGTCTTTCGATTTCGGTCACCCTGACTGACTTGCCAGGCTGAGGTTGAAGGAATCTTTGTTGATCCTGACACCTATACCCTACACCTCGAAGCCTCGACCCCGTCTCGTACGATCTCCCCATCACCTGGCTTCGAAAAACATCACCTTGTCCTCGAAGAATATGTCGGATTTAACGGAGAGACACTTGACCACCCAAGCTGGGCATCTGCCGGCTGGACAATGCAAGAGCCTCTGCAATTTCGAGCCCCGAAATCTATACTGGCTAGTTTCGTTGTGGAACTTAAGTCCCGGGAGGGAGGGTTGTTGGGAGTGAGTCTTCGTACCTCTCAATCCGGTCTTTACTGAATTTGCACAGGTTCGCATCCCGTCTTCCATCCTCAAGTGGGCAACCATAGCTTCTGACGATGTGTTAACGTCGACGTCAGGGTTTATCAACCCCGGACTGGTGGCTCCTTCGAGGTCAACCGTTGCTCGGAATTATCGGTCGCGTGGGGGTGCTGGTGTTTTACTTAGAGTTGGAAGGAATGGAGTTTCCGATAGCTAGCCATACAGATACATCTTGTAGCACACCTCACTGATAAAATACTGTATATTCGTCTTATTTCATTCTACGAGGCATCTCTGGTTTAGTTATTCCCACACTTTGTAAAGAATGCGAAACTATTTGTATCTGCTGTGTATCTCCTGGTGGATAGTTTGCGGAGTTCCAAGTTCCAGCTTGCACCCTTGCTGGCGACCATGAACCAACATCGACTTTGCGAATTGTCCCTTAGCATCTTCCCCTCCGATCCCTTCGGTCGTGGTTTCTAGTTGCCAAACACTTCTTTTATGACTCGCAAGCCGTATCTTACAGGACGACTTTAAGCTGCAGCACTTTGAGCTGTGTCGTTGATTATGCGATCGACCTCCCCTTGCTTACGGACATAAGACGTGAGCCATTCATACCAATATCCAAAATGTCTAGTACACTCCGTGCTCACTAGGACGCGATCCTATCCCCTTTTCGTAGATCTGCCAAACTATTTCAACGCGAGCGATTCACGTTGGTGGCGTTGAATTTTATGGTTCGTTTGTCACTTTATTTCACCTTTCTCGTTGCTGATTATTGTACGTAGGTCCGCAAGCCCAACCTTGAACCCTGCTTCTGTCCCGAGTGTAAGGGCCAGCAGGTTCCCCGGTCAACTCGTCAATCTCACGACGCTAAGCAGCGTCGGCGACTAGCGGGAGCACCACCGAAATCAACCGCCCAGAAACCAACTACTCAACTTGCATCCTCTTCTCACTCATCCATCTCCCTTGATCCTTCACCCACTTCCACTCTTCCCAGCCCAGTCAACCACGAAGCACCTATCGGATCGTCAGAGCTTCGTCGAATCCCGGAAAATCCAGGAGAGGAGCCCTTATCTACCCACCATGGTCACGACGTCCAACCAACCGACTTATTTGCTGATCACGACCCTTCTCAATCAACACACAATCTCTCTTGCACCTCCGACCCCACTGATCACAGTGGAGATATGTTTACGGGCCATTTTGACCAAGAGCTCGACTTTGGAGCCGGGAGTCTGGCGACAGACTCCGTTGAGTTGATGATAGCAGACGATTGGGAGGACCCAGAGATTGATAGTGGCGATGAACATGAAGGAGAAACTTGTATGGACACTGGTCCTTCGAGAGAGAGTCCACCATCGCCCCAGCCTCCCACCATCGACGCAACATCCGACAATGGAGCTCCGCACCTGCCAGCAGCCAATGCCAATCCTGGTGTTGACAATGATACTTCCGCAGCAAATCCTTTCTATTACCCGCTGTCATCTCATCGCAAACCCACACCGCCGTCAAGTGGTCGTCTCCACCCAGCTGTCCACATGGTCTATTTGCTAACTCTATGGCTACATACCCAGTTTCATCTGCCGTTCCGAGCCTGTAACGCTCTCCTTGTCGGAATTGCTGTGATCATTCGGGCCTTTGGAGTCAGTGTCAATCCTCCAATGGTCGAGACTCTCCCTGGTGTCATATCTGCACTCGGTGCAGAGCCAACGTTCCAAACCCTCCCCGTGTGCCCGAACTGCCATGAAGTCCATCCCCTATCCACCGCGAAGGATAGCAGTTGCACCAAGTGTGGCCAGCCCCTCTTTTCGACAACCACATCTGGTGAATCCGGACCCAGTCCGAATGCTCGACGTCGGGCAGTCCCTCGCCTTTCCTTCCCTCACAAGTCCATCGAGGAACAACTGGCAGATATCCTACCCGAGATCGAGGATGAGATGGATCGTTGGCGGTCACGTCGTCGTGTGTCCGGGGAGTGGGCTGATATCTTCGATGGTGATGTCTGCAAAGAACTTCTCGGTCCCGATGGGCAGCCTTTTTTCCGTCACGATTTGAAGGAGATGCCTAATGGGGAACTCCGCATCGGTGTTACCCTTGGGGTCGACTGGTATGTTATAGCTTCCTTTGTCAGTAACATTATCTGAACAATAATTTTTACTGTTCAGGTTTTCCTACCTGCGTGGCCTAATTGCGCCGTCCCATACGTCCTGTCCAATGTCCCTCAACATCATCAATCTGCCTACCTCCCTTCGGTGAGTTTCACGTTTCGAAAAATTCTCAGATTGCTCACGATGTGATCAGCTACCGCACCTCAAATCTTCTTCTCGCCGGAATCATCCCTGGTCCAAAAGAACCTGACCCTGACCAAGTCCAGCGCTATATGCATGTGCTCGTCAATGAGCTACTTTCACTGTGGACACATGGGGTGAATATCGTGACACCCCGTTATCCTAAAGGTCGCCTCGTCCGCGTTGCGCTTGTTGGAGTTGTTTGTGACAAACCGGCGGCACACAAATTGGGTGGGTTTGGATCCCACCAGCACACCTTTTTCTGCACACGTTGCTGGGTCAAGCAGGACCTTAAGTCCACTCCACAATCATTTGCGAAGGATGGTAAGGTGGAAGTATGCCAGTTGTCTATATCACCAGCTGCTGATGACAGTATGAAATAGGTTTCCGTGCACTTACCAATGACGAACACCGCTCTCACATGAGCAATTATCTCAAATGTCAGACCAAGACGGCACGCGATGACTTCGTCAAGAATTTTGCAACGCGTTGGTCGGAGCTCAGTCGTCTCCCTTATTTTGATATGTGCCGGATGATTGTGGTAGACCCAATGCGCAATCTCTTCCTCGGTGAGTCTGTTTTTATTCTTGGCAATGTGGTGCTAACAGGCCATTAGGACTTGTGAAATCTCACTTCTACCATATCTGGGCTCAACTGAAGGTTCTGAGGAAGACAAAGGAGCTTCGGAGACTTCATTCTCTCCTTGCTGAGGTTTGTACCTTGTATTATCTTACCTTCTCGTCTGGTTACTGAAACTGATCTAGCTCAAACTTCCGGCAAAACTCGGCCGCCTCCCAAGCTTGATTGGTGAGCCTGCGGGAGGGTCCTTGACTGCCGATCAGTGGAGAAATCTCGCCACCGTGGTCGGGCCATTGATTGTATGCACCATTCTCTCACAGATCAGTCTACCAGTGCTTACCAATATGGAAAGATCCCGCAGATATGGCAAGAATTCATGCCCAACGACGCCAGAACCATCATCTCACGTCGACACGAGATGATCAAGAAGGTTATCTCTGACAAGAAAGAGAGCACCGCTGCTGCTCGAAAGAAATCTGCGAGCGCCAAGAAGGGAAAGGCAACCGCGAAGCGACCGGTATCAACCAACCATCGTAGCAACCAAATCTCGGCAGTAGGTTTCATCCTGTTTGTGTCAAGTGTTCGTGATGACCTATGTCTTCAGGCTGACGCTAGATGTTCCGGACGTACTCGGCGTCCCACTGCCCAAGCCCAGGTAAGTACAGTTATTTTAGTCCAATTTGGTGGCTTTGTTGATCCTCTAACGTGATAGGAAATGGATATTGATCCCGAATCAGACAATGGCGAAGACGCTGGTGCCGTTGACGACGACGAAGGCGGGTATAACTCTGGTCAAGAAGGAGGAAGTTCTCGGAAGAGGAAGCGAAGAGATGGTGGTGTAGATGAGGATGAGGATGGGGATATTCCATGTCATCTTGATCCGAGGGATCCCTCCAATTTTTTGAAGTTATCGGCTGCTCTAAGACTCCTCCTTAGTGAGAAGATTACGGAGGTGGATTTGGAAGGGGCTGACAAGCCCATTCGGGAGTATTGCACAGAACTTATCGAGGTAAGCAAGTTATTTCACGAATCTTTTGATCCGAGGTGCTCAAACATGATCTTGATAGTTATATGGACCCTCAGTCATCTGACCAAATCATCATTACGCAACTCATACGGCCCAGTTTGTGCGGGATTATGGCCCTTTGAAAGAGTTTTGGACTTTTCTATTCGAGCGGATGAATAAGGTTCTCAAGAGCTACCACACGAACAATCACGCTCACGGAGAACTCGAATGCTCGTTCTTCTGCGAGTTCCACAGGACAGTGCAGACCTCTCGCTTGGTGCGTGTGCCCAGTAGTTTCCGAAACTATACTGGTCCCTAACAATCATTAGCTTGGCTTCGGTGCAAAGGCACCAGCTGACTCTGAACTCCACCAGCTAGTTGATGCTATGTACCGTGCATCCGCTGATGACCATGGTACGGTTCAGGCACTTGCTAGAGAGCTCGACGAAGCCCAGGAGGATGGTATGCCTACTATTTGTTTGTGGACAAGTCCAACACTAACCGTACTCACAGAAAATATTCTGTTCAAGCTCAGCTCTCGATCACAAAAGGAATGCTTACCTTCGCGGATATATCATCCCTTGCTCCTCCGTCTACAGACCCAATACCCACACCGACACTTTCATTCTATGATTGGAACTGCACTCCACCTATCAAGCCAGATTGTCCAAGATCTGGCTCAATTTTTTGATCACGTTGTTGTCTGAAACCGCCGCTATTGCGCAAGGTCTCGTTCCTCCACGCATGCTGATTCAATCATTGTGGTGCAAACATCAAGCACTGGTGTTTGGGTCGGTGAGTTGTTGGATATTGTTGTATATCAGCTGGAAACTGTGGGCATCCATCGCTTCGGAGTAGTCAGGTGGTTCCGCAAATCTAGGGTCAGCATTGAGGAGAGTCCATGGGCAGCATTGTGAGTTTCGAAGTCGTCTATAATATCAATGTATACCTTACGAGCCATCTTTGGCTGGACTAGTCGCTCACTACAAGTTCAGCTCTGGGACGCTGATTCATATCTTGAAGATGACGATCTAGGGCCTGATATATTCATAAACCTTGAAGACATCCTCAGCCCGGTTGTCCGTCAAACCGTAACTGTCGGAACGGCGAAATGTTGGGCCACGATCATCCTCGAGCGCCTTCCAAGTAATTTGTTGCCAACAACCTAATAGTAATTCCGTTCATAATGAAATCTGAGTATATCCGCATGTAGGCATGTCACGGTGCATAAGATAGACAAAGACTAATCATATCAAGAAACCCAAGGTGTGCCAGTCTTACTCCACCTTCCTCACTCGTTATCAGCTGCATTGCTGCCCTCGTCGTCACCCTCATCATCACCTAGCCAGCCCAATATGTCCTGATCAAACTCGTCATCCGAGATAGTCAACGTAAAGATCGTGTAGCCAGCAGGATGCTCAGGAGCAGCCTCGAGTATGTACTCGTTCTTTGAGTGCCTGGCCCAAGACTCACTGATACATTTCCGATATAAGGGCTTCGCCGACTGGCGGGTTTGGGGAGCTTCCTTGTTGTGATTCTCGTGAGGGCCGCGAAAGCGATCCTTCCGTTGGCCGCCACCGCTGGTGTTGCTTTGACCGGCACACTCCTCTCCCTCTCCCTCGCCCTGGTTGTCTGCGACGTCCTCGGTACCTATGAAAGTCCCCATTTTGGAAAGGATGCGGTTCATCTTGACAGCCGGGAATCAACAACGAGCCTGACAAGACCACAAAGTGGACACTCACCCACTCTGATCTCCACAGCCGGCGACGGACCTCAAGAGCTGTTTTACCAGCTTGTTGCTTGTTTCGATGACGAATCCATTCGTCCTTCGATGCACGCCCAACACTACTTGCCTCAGATGACATGTAGTCGGTGTCTAGCAAAAGGTCAACTCCTTTCGTCGCCTCCTCTCCATAGTGAGCCACAAATCCCTCCTTCGCAATTCTTAACCGATTGCATTTCTGTTCAAGTCAGGCCATCAGTCCACCAATCTCGAACATTATAGATGTCTTTACCTGACTCTTCCGCTGGCGCCTCTGATTCCGCTTCGATTTCTGATCCGCCTTCCGTCTTCCTTCGGAGGTGTTCTGACTACCATAAGTAGTTTTGAGGGATTTGAAGTACTGGAGTGCAGCGGTGCGAACCTCCTTTCTTGATAGGCTCTCAACGTTGAGGTCGTGTTCTGCTTTAGGAGGAAACCGTCAAGATCTGTAGTGGCACACCATTACGAACCACTCACCAGCATTCTGCATCACCAAATCAACCACAGCGTGGATGAACACACCATTGACGCCAACCGTCACCGACAAACTCCAATCAGGATTATGCAGCAAGGTACCGTCCCCAGCACGTCGCTGTGGCTCACCAACACCAAGTGGCTTTGGGAGTATGTACGCATACTTCCCTCGCGGGGTCTTCACCTTGGTCTCCAGACCAAGCAAATGACGGCTCAAGTCTTGGACAGCCTTCTATCATGCATGGTGCATCAGTTTTCGGATGTGATAAGAGGGTTGTCGGACTTACGGTGATCTTGACTGATCTGCGCTGGCATTTTTCAGCTGGGGAAGGTGTCGCTAACCGTATACTCTCTTGAATAGCGTTGATTTGTTGCTGCTGAGTGTTGTACCTCTCTTCCTGTTCTTGGAACTTACGCATGTAGTGCTCCTTGAGGTTCTTCGACGCAACCGTGTTTTGTATGTCCATCACAAGTGGGCTTGGTGCAAGAGGGGTTGTGGGTCCATTCGAGGAGCCAACTGTTGCCTGGCTGCTGAACAAAGCACCATAGACAGGGTCTGCATTTGTGGGTGTAGTCGCAGGGTAACCGATCATGGAGCCGTCTTGATTTCCAGGTTGAGGCATGACGAACGAGGAGAGGTCAAACACGGGAAGATTCTGACTTCCGGTAGGGGCGGAAGGGGTGCTGCCCATAAGGGATGGTACTCCAGTGTTGTCATTCGTGGCGGGGAAGGAGAATCCATTGACGGGTGAGCCCACCATATTGTTCGATTGCTGGTCAATAGCTGAGCGACGGTTTGGCATGATGAAAAAAGGTGTTCACTCACAGCGAACATTTGGTTGAACAGCTGCAGCATCAATGTGGACTGTTGCTGGTTCTGCGAGGGTGAGTGCACCATATCTGATGTCGTCTGCTGAAGTAGAGGGGGAGGGGGATCAAGCTCATTCGAAATAATTGAAATAACCGCTATTTAATTGGGCTCAGTTGTCATTGGACGATCTTCAGCCGACACCAAGTGACTGCCTGAGGGTAAGCTCAATCCCCGAATGGATAGTGCGGCGCTGAGGGTTTCAGAATTTTCATATGATCTGACAATGGGTTCCTTGTTATCGCCCTTGCTTCATTTCATCCTTGTCCCTCCCCCTCAGAAAATCCTCTGGTTCGATGGTGGCCGATCTCCCAATTCAACCCTTCCCCATCTCGACGACTGCATACCACCACAACAAACCCCTCTTTTCAATGATTACCTTTGTTTTGGCATTTGGGTTTGTAGCTTTTGGCGAGGAATGATGATGCAATTTTCCCGAAGTGATGCTTCCTATTTTGTACTGTATCCTTCCAGAGCACCTTCGAATGGAATCTATGTGTCCAATAATCGATACATCAAGTAGCCGAGATGTCTCAGAGGAGACCACATGAAGTGGGTGATGTATCGAAGTGGGGATACAACAAGTGGCCTTCGGGTGAACACATTCTCCACCTTGCGTAGCCTGAGTATCCAGGCAAGAAAATCCTGGCTGGGAGACCTGTCGCCACGCAGCTGGAAACGTGCCGCATCTACAACATAGCCCACGGTAGAATATATTAGGTATCCAAACGAATGGATACTTTAGCTACTTCGGATATCGCTGGCGTGTCTTCCAGGCAGCTATACGACCGAAAACGCAGTGGGTTTCATTTCGCGAGGGCTTTCGCGACTCGACATGGTTGCCATCCCGTTGATCTGCTTGGCCGAAAACTCGTCAGATTGAAAGTCGAGCGAGGTCGATGATGCAGGAGTGGCGGGATGGGTGACACATATGAGGAAAACAGAGGTTTGAGACGCGACGGCTAAGTGGATGGTATCGAGGAAAGCGAACGGAAGCTGTGGACCTCACGTGGCAGATAAGATAAGATAATTCCACGTGGCAGTCCCTGCCGAATGTTCCCCGCAGCGGCCAACGTTGAACGCTGAACGACACTGTCTCACTTCCCAGCCTCTCCCCTCCAGACGAAATCGCACAGATCGTTCGCTCACTTCTCATCATCAGTCTCAGCTTCGACGTTGGGGACAGCTGAAGAGGCACGGATCGAGATGGCGGTTTTCTTGAGAGAATGTATAGTGTTTGATCTTTTTCTCAAGGGATGGTATGGAGGTGGGAGATGAATATTGGCAGGATGGTTAAGAGTCCGACGGCTGCATATTGAAGCTTGAAGTCTGGTAAACCTCGCGTCGCTTGTCAACGGGCCTACTCAGCCGAAGTTCAAGTTCACCCTTTCAGCTTTCGAATCTTACTGCGCCGCATTGCGTTGCGTTGTTGTTACGGTGTGTGAACCCCTGGTCGCACAATCATTGTTACCCTTCCTTATATTACCCTCCAAATCTCCGTTCGCTGTTCGGCGCCCTACATTCTCTTCTAAGCGCGGACATTCTACCCCCACATTGGATTTGGTTACTAGTGAAGGCTGCCAGCGATTTCAGCGATTGTTCTGGCTGGTTCTATCGGGTCGCGCTTTCTCTTGACTTGCGATGAACTCACGGGCCTCGCGTGCTTGGAATGCCTGGAACTTTCAACTCTAGTGTCGAACTGCTTGTGTCTCGGTATCTCTCTCTTGTTTGGCTCAAACATCAGTGATGTCGATAGCCGCGAGGTCTTGCCGGCACCACAAGTGTAGAGCTATCTTCATCCTGGCCCACAGTTACGAAAGATCTCTGTGCTTCATCAATTCTCCTTATCTCCTTATCTCTAGACTCGCCCGTCACCTCGCCCCATGAGCCCCCATGTATGGGCTCCGAGCCAAGCATCAGTATGATATACGGGATGTGTTATCTTCAGCGATTCACTCAGAACCCCCGGCTGTGGGACCTGGTAGGTGAGCTACTCACCTTCTTCGGAGATTCGTGATAAGCATGAGACTCTTTTCCCAGATCCCATTTTCGTGTACGATAAGCCTTGCCGTTCTGATCCACTTCGCCACTTCTTGAGAGTCAATTGGAAGCTCCGTCAACATGTACTGTCCACGTGACGTTCACGCAACCTCTTCAAGATCTTGCTGCAATTCTGACGGTTCTTCTCTACTTATCTCTAATCCTATCACATCATGGCTCTGAGGTTGTCACACTCTCCCCCTCCACCACCGCGTGGTCCCTTTGGCCAACATCGGGTCTCTACTTCAGTTCGACCAAAATGCTATCTGGACCGGAAGAGAAGGGCCGCCATGCCAACCCTTCATATCTTCCTCCGTTGGTCGGCTTATTTCTCGGTGCCAACCTGGGTTATAAAGAGGTGAGTGTCCCCTTATCTACCTTCTCTCCGTTCGTTCATACCTGTTTGACTGAATCCCACCCGAAGTAATCGAACGAACTTCCGACACGGAGACTCTCGATATGAAGCAATTTCCTTCAGAGAAGGTCGAAGAGGTCGTCTCTGTTGACGGCAAGGAATCTGTCGATGCCGAGAGGGTATCGGATTATGAGAGGGAGGAATATTTGGTTCAGGATTATGCTCGTGATGTAGCGATGAAGGTGGGTGGATTTCTCACTTCAATGTGGAGCTATCTTACCTCGCATTCGATTGGAAGGTCTTGTCTACTCAAGATGATCCTACTGAACCGGCTTTCACTTTCCGAATGTTGTTACTTGGGTTTGGTTTGAGTGCCTTTGGGAGTGTCCTCGCTCAAATCTATTAGTTCGTATTCCTTCACTCCCTTTCTTATCTCTCCTCAAACCTTGGGTTAGTTTCAAGCCGCAAACTGTATCGGTTGCCACCCTTTTCCTCCTTCTCGTTTCCTACTTCCTTGGGAATTTCATGGCGTGGTGTATCCCAAGGAAAGGTTTCCTGCGATATTTGAATCCCGGTCCGTTCAACAGTAAGTCAACTTTTCGTCTCGCTTCCGGAATTCCTCTAATGTCCACTCTATTCGATAGTCAAGGAGGTGAGAATTGTGTCAATACGACCGAAATAACCGCTAACGCACCCAATAAGCACACTGCCATAATTATCATGTCGGTCCCCATTTCGCTCCCATTTTGCACGGCTAACCCATCGTTGACTGCTTCAGGTCTTCGACGGCGGCCGTTTCGGCCACCGCCTCGGAAATCATTGCCGTCGATAACTTGTACTACAACAACGTCCTCAATCCCGCTCTCGCCATTTTCATGTTGTTTTCATCTCAATTGCTGGGCTATGGGTTTGCGGGGTACGTTCGTTCATCTCACTCGTCGTTCATTTCGCTCATTCTGTTTGCTTAGGATCTTGCGAGAGTTCTTGGTCTTTCCGACTCAGGTTCGCGATCACCATTGTTTTTCTCCAGTACATACTCAATATGGATCGTAGACGTGGTGGCCCACTGTTATCACGTCTGCAAACGTAAGACTGCAAATTTCGAAGATTCATTGCCTGCATTAACCTCTCAGCAGGTCTTTCAAGCCCTCCATTATGACAAGACACTCGCTAGTAAACGCGTTAGGATGTTTTGGGCTGTATTCGGGTATATCCACCAGTTCTTTCCTCGCTTTTCTTACTTCTAACTCTATTCTAGCGCTATCGCCATCTGGGAAATCGTCCCTCAATATATTTTCCCCGTCCTAACGTTCGCCAAATTCGTCTGTCTATTTCATCTTTGTCTCAACCTCCCTTACTCTTGTAGGGGCTTTTCCATTTTCTGTCTCGCCGACAACGGGAGACATGATGTTATGAGGAATCTCTTCGGAGGTGCCTCGAATAATGAGGGTGTGTGTTTTCATTTATCTCCGTTTGTGTGATGCTTTGCCCACCTCCGTCATTGACAAGGTACCGGTCTTCTTGCGGCATGTTTCGATTGGAATTACATTGGAAGCTCCGTAAGATCCCCCTACAATCGATCAGGGTTTCCAACTGATACGCGGAACCCTTCACAGGTCTTGTGGCAGCCTCTCAAGACGCAAGTAAATCAAGACATCGGCCTCGGACTGACTTGTACGTGTAGTCCCACTCTCTGGTGTTCTGGCACTGACACCCTCCAAGATATCTTCATGATGGCATTGTACTACGGCGAGCACATCTCCATACTGGAGAAAGACTTCATCTTCGCTAACGACGATGCGTTGTTCCGTAGGCAATGTTTGGAAAGCTAAGGTAGGTCCGACTCGCACTTCATTGATTCGTGTCTAACGATCTGGCAGAATTTCCCGTTTATGAGCCAAGCGCTTTTCTACCAAAACGGTACCCAGTACGACCAAACTTTGATCTTGACCAACAACGTATTGTGAGAATATTTTCGTCTACTCTCTAGTGTCTTCGTTGATTTTCTCGGTCAAAAGCGATCCTGTTAAATACGCCGAACAAGGTCCAGCATATTTTTCTGCTACGAACGTGAGTGTCAAATCGCCCCCAGTGTTTGCTTGGTCTGACGTGTGGGTGTGGTAGGCGTGGTTCTTGCTCGTTTCAAATCTGGCCCTCGGTTCTTGCGTACGTTGCCCCTCCCGATTTCGGCACTTATTTTGACAACATGATTTTCCTCGGACATAGATTGTACATGTGAGTGGGCTACCTCGTCCACCCCGTGCTCCGATTTACCTGATTATAGGTGTTCTTGTGGAATTGGAAAGAGATCTCCGGCGCGTTTAAATTTACTCATTTCCGACATGGTGTCGAGATCGATGATCCCCACTACAACAAGATGAAGCAGTACAAGCCCGTCCCTCATTGGTGGTTCATCGCCATATTCCTTGCTGCATTCGCCGTAGCTCAGGTTTGATTTCCGCGATTAGGGACTCGAATGACTCTCTGAACTCACGATTGTACAGGCAACAAACTACAAGGGCAGCAGTGGCCTTCCTTGGTGGGCTTTGATTGTCCTCTTGATCATCTGCTTCATCCTGACCGTCATATATGGGTTTGTCCCTATCTGATATTGCGAAACTCTCCGCTAACTATTTGCTTCTCTTCGCCAAGATATCTCGCTGCAATCACCGGGTTTTCTTTATCTTGGTTCGGCACCGGATTTTTCCAAGTAGCTTATTTCTACACTCGGAGGGGTTTACGCTGACAGTTAGGAATAGATGATTGTGGCCTTCATGTTACCGGGGCAGCCTGTCGCTAATATGCACGTCTTTCTTTATTTACATAAATTTCGTCTACTAACATTTGTACAGGTACGGGACCTTGTATGGACAACACACCATGAACCAGGTGACTAGCGTGTCGATGCCGGAGTTCTTTTTTGGATTTATTGGTTGTTCTAGGCGCTTAACCTCCTGGGCGACTTCAAGCTCGGACAATATACCAAGTTATCGCCAAGAAGTAGGAGCATTATCTGCGCTCCCCAACTCTCGCTGATCGTTTCCTTCCTCTAGTGACGTTCTTCTGCCAAATCAGTGGTTCGGTCGTGGGCTCAATCCTCAACTATATCATGCTCATTAGTTACGATTGTCTTTGTTCTTTCCTCTGTTCAACAGTCTGACTATATATTCATCAGATATCATCGATAGTGCGTGTTTGGTTCGTCATTTGCACAGGGATTCGATGTCTTATACTTGCTGCAGATAATCGGCCTGCGCTCCTTAGCATAGCTGGTACTCGGCTATGGAGTGGTCAAAACCCTCAGTCGTACAACAGCAAGTACGTCCCTCATTCTCACTTCCCCTCCGACTTTCACGCACTCAATTACGTTCATCCAGTGCGATCAGCTGGGGTGCACTCGGTAACCACCCGCGCCAATCATTATCGCCGAATACTCACTTTGTGTTGCGACAGGTCCTCAAATGTTTGGGGTTGGAGGAACCTATGTGATGGTCCCTGTCTCCTTGGCCATCGGCGTCGTTCTTCCCCTTCCATTTTACTTCCTCCACAAGAAGTATCCCAAGGCCGGCTTTGACTACATCATCACCCCCATCATCACTCAAGTAAGTCTCAACTGTGATCCTTCACTTTGATTTGACTTATATTTGTTTCGCGTCCAGTATTCGGCCTGGCTAACAGTTGGTAGTAATGATTGCTTGTCGTTGGCGTTGCATTCCACTGATGGTGTGTTCCAGGCATCAACACTTCGATCACTTTCTCCGTCATTATTGGCATCTTTTCGCAATAGTGAGTGTAACCTTTTCTGGTCATGCACCAAATTATAATCTGGGCACAGTTATGTCAGACGAAGATACCCTCGTTGGTTCACGAAGGTACGTTCACGCGGTGTGCCGAAATGAGTCCCGGCGTCAACTGAACTGCCGTTTTGATATCACGTTCTTAGTATAAGTAAGCCCTCAGTTCCTTCCACTTGAAGTTCGACTCATCTATCACCAGCTACATCGTATCTGGTGCTCTCGTACGTCATGTCTTTCGACTCACCTAAAATCATTCTATTGACGATAGCTGGACCCCCCGCGACAACTTGTAGGACGGCGGAACTCAAGGTAAGTGCTTTAGAAGCATCACTCTTCTTCGACAATTTTGATTCTTTCGCAGTCATGATCTTCATCTTGGTACGAATTCACCTTCTGTTTGATCCCTCTATCTCTGACACGCGGTGGCAGTCCTTCGCCGTGTTTGGCGCTGCAGGGACTGCGTATGCTTTCCCCACTTGGGTACGTGTTTTGTATCTAACACCATCGTTGAACCGCCTCTGATCATTCCGTTTAGTGGGGAAATCCTTCTCTCGATCAAGGTCAGCACCTCATGGTTTGAGGTTTATCGGGATTATCTGACTTCGCGACGTTCAGGTCTGTCCGCGGACAGGTGTAAGGCTCCCCCAAGCTAGGCAGAGCGCAGTACAGTGATGTGGGTTGGCGGCAGATGTACCATTTACTCTCTGTGATCTGCTTGGCTTTTTTCAGATGGTTATTGTATAACGTCCGCATATCGTCATCAATCCTAAATCTGCCAAGTGGTGTGCGATTGTCAGAGTCTTTTCAAGACATCGGCGGTCGGCGAACCCATTGTATCGCCCGATAGACGCGAGTACCGTGGTTGAAAGGGCGATTCCGCGAACGTCAGTTGTCACAGGTTGAGAATAACAGGTGATATTTCACTGTATATTAGCCTATGGTATTCTCAGCAGCTGAGGTCCGAAGTAAAGTCAAGGCGATGATGTACAACGATGAACAGCGAGAAACAATGAAAGAAAACGGACGATGGTCTATGGGTAAATAAGTCCAACACAAGCGACTCCATCAACGCCTCCGGACGATGATGCTAGCAGGAGTCTTCATCTTGAGCATGGTATGGTTGACTGGGTGGATTGCGATCGGGAGGGCCTCGCAGTTCTCGCAGAGGTCGTAATCCGGGCAATCCGGGTGCATACACTGAAATAGCGGAATAAGTATGAAGGGTAAGAGGATGGAGGTGAGAACCAAACCTTGTACCGAACGCCGAGAATTTGTGAAGAACAGTTGTCACACCACGCGCCATGGACTTCAGAGGGCGAGATGGAGTTCCTTTTCTGCATGGGAACAGGAGAGTCAACCTTGCTATTTGAATATGGAGAGGAATGGCTCACGATTAGATTATCAGGGTTGGTGATCTTGACGAAGTGGTGATCCGGATGCCGCTCGGGAAAAATACTAATGATAGCCGCCGGCCTCGATCAGCAGAAGGGACTTGAGTAAAAGCAACGGAAAACATACATGAAACAGTAAGAGCAAAGATCGAAATCAGGACAATTCAAACATTTCTGAGAGGACAAATGATCAGTGACCACGTCCCTCAAGCCAAGCCATCGTAACGAGAACTCACATAACGATTACCCCGAATCGGCGATTTACATAAATCACACCGAGCATTATGATTCGTCCCCGCGGCAGGCTTCGAACCGGACATGCTGGATGGGCGGAAACGGACAAGCAATGTTTGATCATCATCGGTATTAGTGGAATTAAGGTCAGCGGTCTTCATTTTGAGCATGGGGTGGTTGGCTGGGTGAACGGTAATTGGGAGGGCCTCGCAGTCGTCGCAAAGGTCATAACCCGAGCAATCTGGGTGCATACACTGGAATGAGATAGTTGAATAAGTATGAAGGGACGAGGCAGAGGAAGCTCTTAACCTTGAATCTCGTGCCGATAATTGGGTGGAAGCAATTATCACAATGCGCATGGTGGATAGTGAAACGAGACAAGGGGTTTGGCCGCTGTATTCACGTAGATATATCAGGATTGCAATTGTGCTGCAGGAACGATAACTCACGATTATATCGCCAGGGTGGGTGACCTTCACGAAACTGTGATAAGGATGCCGCCAAGGGGTGGTACTAAGTGGACCCGTCGGAGAGTCAGCAATGAAAGGGGGAAAAGGTACAGGTGAAGTGTTGGGAAATATGACATACCCAAAGCACTGAGAACAAACATCGAAATCGGGACAATTCAAGCATTTCTACCGCGAGCACGATTAGCCCTTCGCAATCGTTAAGGTCATGACACACTCACATAGCGTTCAGTGCTGATCCCTAACTTGCAGAAATCACACGAAGCCCCGTCATCACGGTACAAATCAGGCTTTGGCTCTCGGGCTTGAGGTGTGCGTGAACGGGGAAAAGCGACTTCCTTAGAAGATTTGGTATTGGAGGAGGGTTTCATGCCCGTCCGGGTCAGAGGAGAGGTAGATCGAGGAAGACGATACCTCCGAACCTAAAGGTGAACGTAAGGACGGTTAGTGATATTCACCAGACTCGAAACGACCCAAATATCATAATCAGGGTTCCATACCTGATCATCAACGTTAACCCTCCCGGTCGGAACGAGCTTTTCTACGGCTGAACGAAATCCATGGGCTCCCGCATAGACCCCCATAGCATGAGCCGCAGAGAGGTCATCCGTCACACCAGGGGCAATAAAGGGATGGCCTACGAGGGCACCTGCCCCTTGACTGATCCCATCGCCAACTCCAGATATCGCTGAATGACCGAGCGCAGAGATACTGGCGGAGTTGTCCAATTGTCCGTGGATCCCCTCATGTAGGACCTGATGAGCGCCCATGCCTGACGCAGCATTAACGGCTTCGATTCCAGCATGAGAGTAAACGGCATCAACCCCGGCGCCGAGGCTCAAGCAAACAGCCCCAACGGCAATAGGGATTAGAACGTCTTTGACACGGAATTCGGGGTCGCTGTATCCCCGACGAGACCAGTCGCTGTCGAGGACCTGAAGCTTTTGATGGGCAACATCGAGTCTACGAGCCCCATGACCAGCCACGAGCAAGCTCATACCATGAGTAGGGATAGCCATGGCTACACCCGAGCCCATGCTGATGGACGAGGACGCAATCTGGCGCCGCTTCTTGTAAATGCCAGCGAGAATCTCCCGGTCGGACCGCTTGAGAAGGTCCCTGCGATAGTCATCAGAGTCAAAGTGAAGAAGCTGTGAGAAGCTGGGCATGTCGAATCGACAATGATTCTTTGATAACAAATGGAAGGGGTGGAGGAACTTGTCGGAAGGAAGCAAAAATGGGGGTGATGTGAGAGCAGCTCAGATAGACTTATATTCCGGAGGCCATAGCGCGGCAAAAGCTATATCAAAGGTGAAGGCTTGGTCCCAGTAAGCACCAATAATTCGAAGCAGCCAGACTGGTTGCAAAATTGTGGGCGACAGAGCGGCGGGTGCGTGTGACAGACATTGGTAGACAAGATAAGGAATTAATATCGGCTGAAGCAGACTGGTACGCGTTCTTCAGGTGTGGTCAGCGGGTCCAGCGCCAAGTGCTTGTCGAAAAAGCTAAAGGGATAGCTTGAGTTGTGGGCTCAGGAGAAATTTCCGAAACTCGAAAATGGGAGGCGTGATGCGTCGTAACACGTCACGCCCCCAGACACGTCACAAACCGCTGACCCTTGTCCTTACCATTTCGAACTGGAACTGCTTGGAACACTGGATCCTGTCTGATATAGTTCTCTTGTGTCCTTCCTATATGCCTCAGCCGTATGCCTTCAGACCTTCAGGTTATGTCTTGGCTGTGTCCTTGTCGTCAATGTGGGCTGCAATTCAAGGCCAGACGGCGTCTCGTCTTCCCGAGTAGTCCGGGTGTCACTGATGCATCGCTCGCGAGCAGGCATGGCATAGACTTTGTGGGTCCTGGCCATAAGATCCGCTGAATGTTGTATTGCTAATGAGCAGCCTTACCATATTCAGTTATCCCTGCTTCCACTCCCAAGGCTGGTGACGAGACTCGGTCCATGGTAGATATTCGATTTGGATGGATATTCGGCGTGATATGTTTGATGTTGGATGTTGGATTTACAACATTGGGTACTACTGTGGATTCCTGATGCTGGGTGTCGGATGTTAGGCGTCAAATCGCCCATAAACGCCACTGGACTACAGCTCCCTGAAGAACGTCCACAACGTACATCCCATCCTAATCGTAGCATCGACATCTCATTGTGTCATCACCACTCAAATCGCGCCTCTCATTGAATCAACGCGTCATCTCCGTCCGCCACGCCACGCGCGCCCCTCAGCGGCCACTATCCGGCCACTCGCCTCGCACAAACATCTATCAACGTCTGTATCGCTGTCGTTCCGTCTGCCGTCAGCTCGTGATTCTCGTGAGTGGGTTATTTGGGTGTCTCTTCTTATGAACTGCGGGGTTTGGGTAAGGTGATTTTCCGTTCATTCTCGAATGATTATGGTCTGATCCTTTCGTAATTTCGGTGCTGTTGAACCTCACTCTGGTCACGCCAGTCCAGGATTTCATCTACAGTCCACCTGCGGTGTGGACTCGGATTTTCAGATGACGCTCAGTTCTTAACTAGGGCTTTGCGTCAGCGCGTCGAAGGATTTCGAGATCTTCCCGTACCTTAGCCAATCTTTGCCATCCATTCTCACTTTCCAACTTGATGGGATATCATACCGTGTTCACACTCTATGTCTCATGCAAGAACACATTCTCATCAAAACTGGGTCTTTGCATTTGGTTTGGAATGAGATATGAGTTGGCGTTTGTATCCCTCATGTGATAAAGGTAGAAGCAACGAAATCAACTCCGAGTTGGACTGAGGTCCGTTCGCCTTTTCCTCATTCTAGCGCTGAGACATCTAACACTACCTTCGTAGCCTCCCATTCGCCTGCCCACGACCCCTCTCTGTGATGTTTACAGCAGAGTATCACCTCTAAGAGACCTTCTGAAATGTGGGTTTCTGAGTGGTGATCATTCCTGTTGCGGTAACTCCACCCCCTTAGAAGTTAAACGAGGCATTATACGCGACTTTTAGGTCCCATTGCCTTCTTTCCTGGTTCGTTCGTTTTACCGGGTTCACTAATTCATTGCATTGACGTCTATCAGGCTCGCCTCCACGGCATGAGTCGGGGAAGTCATAGACATTCGTGGATACCTTGGATGACAACTGCGTCTCCATCCGACCTTTGGAACCTCTAGTCGTGATGAACCAGCCTGCTCTTACCACACCATTCGAACGGGATTTTGTTAACTTTAGGTTGTTGTGGCTGTGATTGGTACGAGAGGCGGCCAAAATCGCCTGGTTGTTGAGCTGGTGGGATGGATCCAGGTACGGGATCAGGTTGGAATGGATGACGATAACTGTCTTTGGTGCTCTCTCCATGACGGGTGTACGACGAGGGAGTGTACGTGGGCAGTGGTTCTGCATCTGCGGGAGTGGGCAATTTATGCGGCGTCCAGACCATTCTTGGATGGCATATATGAGGGCGGGATCGTCAAGTGTGACGGAGATGGTCAGTTAAGAGACGGATCTGGCGGGCATGGCGAGGTGGCTCTCACCGCAATGAGTACAGGGAACGAAGGGCCCCGGAAGGGGTGATGATTGCGGAGTCTCTCGGACCGGATAAAACAAGGAAATTCCCACGCACTCTCTTCCTGTCCTACACCCTCTGGAATTGATGCAAGATTTGACTCAGTTAATCCCGACTACGTTCATTCCTCTCGTGCTGACCAGCGAGTCTCCCGCCGTCCAAACGACTATATCTGTCCGGCCACTATACCGTCGTCCAAACAACACCACCCCGCCTCCAGCTCCACAGCAGTAGTCACACGTCGTCCAGTACCATCGTGCATCCACTTTCGCGATTGGATGCTATGATTGAACTCTGTCATCTTGGAATGGCTGAGCCTGACAACAAGCTGTGCCGCCGTTCAGCATAATAGACCGCACACTTCGTCTCTTCACAGCCAGCGGCCCCCCGAGTCATTCCACTAGCTATCGTTCTTTTCCCTCCAAGAACACGTATCCAACATGTTAACCCCGGTAAACAGTTCCTGCCTTGGATTCTGTGATAAAATTAACCGCTGCCTGAGAGAATAGGAATACGCAATCACTCGACCGTACCCCTGGCGTCGTTTTGGACCTATATTCTTCGTGGCGTCGTGCATCGTGCTCGTCTTGCTCACGTTACTTAACGGTTAGCCGTGACCGATACTACTACCCTCCTCCTACACCTAAAGCAATCTTATTTAGCTGCGGTTGCCGGTTATGAGACTGTAACAGTAGCTCGAAGCGACAAGAACGCTACGCAGCAGATGTGGTGGACGCCCATCATCCCTCGAGCTCTTCGGGCAGACAGCTACCTCTTAAATGCTGGCGACACCTTTACAACGAATGCCAGTCTATTTCAATGGATTCTCCTTGATGCGTTTGTGAGTAATCTACACTTTTCGCTGAATAAGTGCGTCTCAAGATTCAGATTTAGTCCCAAGAGGGTGGACATCTACTGGAGGCTGGATTTCAATACTCTGCAGAACCCATGGCCTTCTGTAGCCCATCGAGCCAAGTCTCGAACGTCGATGTGGACGTAAACGTCGCAACCGTGGCGACTTGGGTGAGTCATCTTGAGCATAGGACCATGGCTATCAACACTTAACTGTCTTATAGACATCTCTTACGTGCACCACCGCAAACGGCGTGGGTTTCGTTATTCAGGGAACATGGCAATGGCGCATCGTCCAGTCTGGCACAGTAAACGTCAACTTCCCGGAGATCTCGCCGATATATCTACCCCTTCATGATGTTCTCTCTCGCTTGGCTCAAGACCTCTTCGAGGCGTTGCTAACTCCCCTTCCTCCCGGAAATGAAGGATTGGTCCGCCTTAGTGTATAGGGTGCGCCTGTCCTACCTCAATCTGCACGGGAACCACTCAACGTCACTCTCACTGGAGGGCCGGTCTCCTGGACTAATGGCTCCTCCTCATATCAACTCAACGATACCGGCCTGGGCTACACCACACCCGCATTCCGAAATTTCCTAAAGGCCTCGATAGCCGCAGCCGAGATCGACTTGGGGATCTACAACGAAAACTCGTTATACTTCGATATGGAGATGTTCAATGCCACGATTGAGCCGAATCCACTGCTCACTGGCTCACACTTTATGCCAATCCCAGGCCACGATGATCTAAATTATCCGTATTCTGTATTCAGCAGCACAGCGAACAACCTCAGCGGTGCCCAAATCTTGAGGATGTACCCAGCCTCCTCTCAAAATAGTCAACTGTACATTCCCATCGATCGCGATTCTCAACACTCTGCTTTCATCGAAGTATCGTACTTGTGCTACGACCTGCAGATTAAGTCACCACTGGCCTTCGCCTCATCAGTATTTGTGGGCGTGAGTGGTCTTCTGATCATACGTCTTTCATCTGAGAGCTTAACTTGTTTTTCTCCAGACTGTATCAATGTTTATGGCATTCAGGGCTTTCGTGGTGCTCGTCGCCACCATTCTTGCTAAGCGACATTCGGAAAAATGTTAGTTTTTGTACTTTTCTTCTCTCCATTTCAGGGCTGAAGACGTTACGGTCCTCTTAGCCAATTATTGCGAAGGATCTCTCGCCTTGGAGGAAAGCAGATCTCCATTCGAGAGTCACGATGTTCAAGTGGTGTTTCCCTCCATTGAGGTTTCTGAGAACGACGTGATATTGGAGCTGCGGCGATCGGAACCCATACTCTCCGCCCAACCCATGACCAGTCACCGTTCCAAGGACGATGGATTGGCGGTGTATGATACCGAGAACGATTCTCAATTGTCATTGGGACTTAGTACACTGGTTGGGAAAACCCCCGAAGAGACGTAATTCTGTTCCTCATGAACACGGGAGCATATGGTTACTAAGATTCACTTTGAAAGTTAATTTGTGGCTTCGAAGAGATGGACTCGACTGAGAGGGCTGTACGCCTAGGCGGGATGGGTTGGAAGGAGGTAGCTTTCGTGAAAGAGTGAACTGTTTGGTGTGATAAGAGGTGTACAAAGTATGTTTCAAGGTGTCACTGTCATCCCCGGCCTCTGTGTAGTAGACTCGACGAACCCATCAAATTGCTCGTCGCTTTTACCTGCTCGAGTGGGGTCGATGATGGTTGACCGTCACCGAGGAAATGGGGTCTAACGCAGGAGTGTTCGCTGGGCTCTGACAATGGATTTGTGGTACCCTCACGATAGAGAATATTATCTTGAAACATTCCCCACTGCTGATAGAGTAGCGGCATGACGCGGACGACTATCCACTCTCAATGTCGTTCCCTCTCCTATTCCTAACCAGTCCGATATCAACCGTACCGTACGAAAGGCGTCATTCCTCGCAAAGCAGGGACCCTGGGTGGGAGGCCATCTTTCACTCAGAGAGCAACAGGGGCTACATGCCCGCCCGTTGTCACCTATTGGCCCCGCACTACCTGCATGAAGTGGACCAGTGCTTGTTAAGACCGACCACCGGCGAGACGACATCGAGAAGGAAGAAGGAGGAAGTATCGTCGCCTAGCAAGTTCAGCGGGGGCGGATTCCAACAATGCGGAGGCGTTGGGCTGTCGGGCCGCATAGCGGGTCGGCAGTTGGAGATTCGTAACGCGGGAGACAGAATACTGGGGAAGGGAGCCCTTTCGTTGGACGGGAACGGTGCACGTGTGCAATGTCTACCATAGGGTTCAAGCCCTGAAGGACGATAAAATCGGAATTTTTAAAAAATCCTCGCAAAGGAAAATCGGGTCGTAGAATGATGAGCTACATCGAATGTCTAAAAAACCGAGGGGAGAGGACATGAGGTGCAGATGGAGAAGGGAAAGAGAAGGGAGGGGTTCGCGAAAAATGCAGGGTGGAGAGGGACGACGCGTGGAAGGGGAAGTATAAACGGGATCGAAAAGAACGAGGGAGCGAAGTAAAAGTCAAAGATCACAAAACGGTTACGGAAAAACATAGGTCTTGAGTGAGTCAAACGCAGCCCGTAAACATCCCCGCGATCCCTCACTATTAGTCCTCCCATACAGCAAGCACGTTTTCTGATTAAGGCCAGAGGCTCTTCACGAAGACGGCATTCTGACGCGCGGGGTAGGGAGGCAGGAGATTCGATTGTCGAGTGTCGTGTGCTGGAGAGATATCAGACGGCAATAACTTTAGAGAGAAGGGAGAAGCAAAGTTTACTAAGAAAGCGACCTCGTATCTCTCTTCCCTTAATTGACGCTCGAACACCCAACTCACGAGAATGACGAGAAACACGAGCTCCGGGGGTGTGAAGCAACCAACTACATAGACGTTGATAGAGTTGAGGAGCGGGTGCTACGTAGTTTGGTGAACGGGTGTGGGGCGTGGACTTGAGAATGGGAGGTGTGATTTGAGTGGAGATGAGAAGAGGGTGTGGAGAACTGAGGTAGGGTCTTTCGGCGCGAAGTTTATTTGGGGACTCCCGAGGGAGCTTGGGCACACCTCAGGAGGGGTTATATAGCCAGCATTGGAGGTCTAACTTGTGGTATCCACCTAAGAGTCAAACCGAATATCCATCGTCCAAGATCGGACGGACAGCGCCAGCACATGCCCAACACACAAACACGCCACCAGCCAACGCTCCATCTCTCTAACCCAATCCTTCTCGACCCATCAGGTTGAAGGAGATGAAGGACGAGTGAATAGACGGTTTTGGAAGGTTGACGGTGGGGAACTTGAAGGCTAGAGGGGTTGAAAAGAGAGCTAGCGCGCGAGTAGGTTGACTGCGGTTTCCACGAAATGCACTCGACTTGAGTGGGTTATCGACGGTGGACCTGCATATGGGCAAAAAGCAAGCTGGGAAAGGTATCAGGCGCCACTCGCTATGAGTAAAAATAAACACAGCTAACCTAGGAGGCGACCTCACACCCAGCCGCCTAACCACCCAACTCACGAGAACCGTACGCTCAGGGGAAGCGAAAGGACCAGCTATATGCCGGTGGACGTCGATAGAGTTGAAGAGGGGGTGTATGTATCGTGGTGAAGGGGTGTGGGGCATAGACTTTAGACAGGGAGGTGTGATTTGAATGGCGATGAGATGAGGGCGGAGAGAAGTGAGGGTCCTTCGAGGCGATGTTGTGATTGGGATGGGATGTGTTTGGGAAGCTGGGGCAGACCTCAAGAGGGATTTGTAACACGACGTCGGACGTGGAGTGTTGGACATGCACCGAGTATATGCACCCTCCAAGATCGAACTTGCAGCCGCAGCACCTGCCCGACATCCGAACTCATCCGAACCGACCACCAGCCACTACACCATCTCTCTGACACGATCCTTCTCGAGCTATTAGGGTGGAGAGCTTGAGAGTACTTGCGCAACGAGTCGAAGGTCATGATGGGATGTACAAGTTCCGCGAAATGCACTCTTGGGTTGCGAACGAGTCGCGTCGGCCAATCGAGTAGTTTCCAAGTTGGGAGTGCGATGATTGCGTTGACAGTGGGTGGATCTGTGAGGGTACCGTTCCCCGATGTTAGGGTGGTCAAGCTCGCGCGTTGATTGGTCGGCGACATTCGCACAGCCACAGCGGTATCTTTTGACGGCAGCGTCTCCGAGGCCTCTCTCAACCTTCCTTCTCTCGCTCCACTAGCACTACGCTTATTCAAATCTCAAAAGCTGGCGTAGTCTACCAATTTCTACACTCTTTTCTCCCCGTAGTCCTCTCTATCACACATCCCACGAGAGGTATCTCGGACTCTCCGAGGTACTAATAGAGACTGCACCTGTATGGACGGAAGAATCAGCCAAGGAACAGCGGTCGGTTCGTCACTCTCTTTTTATACCATCTTTCCTCTCATTTTCCCTTGCTCCTTTCCAGCAACGACACTCGACAATCGAATCTCCTTCCTCTCTACCTCGCACGTCAGCCAGAATGCCGTCTTCGTGAGGTGGCTCTGGCCTTAATCATAAAGCGAGCTTCAAGTTGATTTATGGAGAAGTAATCGCGAGGGATCGCGTCGATTTTCACGGGCTGACTTTGATTAAGTCAAGGTCTGTCGTTTTGCTTTAATCGTTTTGTCACAATCGGTTTCCCTTCGCGTCACTTATGGCGGCCATTCTTTCAATCCCGTTTATTCTACGTATTCGTCACAACCCTTTTCCTTTCCGTTTCGACCTGGGATACTGCCTGTAACCTGTCCATATGCCTACTCTATGCCTTCGGATCTGCGGGCTGTGTCCTTGTTTTCGATGTGGAGTGCAATTCAGGACCAGAAGACGCCTCGTCCGATTACCGAGTAGTCTCGGTATCACTGACGCATTGCTCGCGAGGCATGGCATAAGTAGTCTTTGTGGGCCGGGCCCTAAGATCTCTTTAACCTTGTCCTCGTTAAATGGACGGCATTGCCATCTTACAGATGATATCCGTCTTGGTTCTCTCTCCATGACCGGTGTACGGCGAGGGAATGCACACAGCTGCGGTTCTGCGGCAGAGTCGCCCGGCCCGGGAATTCCCACGCAGTCTCTTCCCACTTGAATTGAGTACGTTCATCCTTGTCATGCTGATCAGCCAGTCTCCCGCCGTCCAAACGACTATATCTGTCCGGCCACTACACCGTCGTCCAAATATCACCACCCCGCCTCCAGCTCCACAGCAGTATTTCACACGTCGTCCAGCACCATCGTGCATCCACTTTCGCGATTGGATGCTATGATTGAACTCTGTCATCTTGGAATGGCTGAGCCTGACAACAAGCTGTGCTACCGTTCAACATAATAGACCGAACACTTCGTCTCTTCACAACCAGCGACTTCCCGAGTCATTCCACTACCTATCGTTCTTTTCCCTCCAAGAACACGTATCCAACATGTTAACCCCGGTAAATTGTTCCCGCCTTGGATTCTGTGATAAAATTAACCGCTGCCTGAGAGAATAGGAATACGCAATCACTCGACCTTACCCCTGGCGTCATTTTGGACCCATATTCTTCGTTGCGTCGTGCATCGTGTTCGTCTTGCTCACGTTACTTAACGGTTAGCCGTGACCGATACTACTACCCTCCTCCTACACCTAAAGCAATCCTATTTAGCTGCGGTTGCCGGTTATGAGACTGTAACAGTAGCTCGAAGCGACAAGAATGTTACGCAGCAGATGTGGTGGACTCCCGTCACCCCTCGAGCTCTTCGCGCAAAGACAACGTGTGACAGCTACCTCTTAAATGTTGGCGACACCTTTACAACGAATGCCAGTCTGTTTCAATGGACTCTCCTTGACGCATCTGTGAGTAATCTACGCTGTCGGCGGAATAAATGTGTCCCAAGATTCAGATTTAGTCCTATGAGGGTGCACATATACCGGAGGCTGGATTTCAATACTCTGCAGAACCCATGGCCTTCTGTAGCCCATCGAGCCAAGTCTCGAACGTCGATGTGGACATAAACGTTGCAACCGTGGCGACTTGGGTGAGTCATCGTAAGGCTAGGACCATGGGTATCAGCAGTTCACTGTCTTACAGACATATTTTATGTGCGACACCACAAGCGGTGTTCTTTTTCAGATTCAGGGAACATGGCAATGGAGCATCGTCCAGTCTGGTATAGAAAACGTCAACGTCCCGGAGATCTCGACGATATATCTACCCCTTCATGATGTTCTCTCTCGCTTGGCTCAAGACCTCTTCGAGGCATTGCTAGCTCCGGCTCCTCCCGGAAATGAAGGATTGGTCCGCCTTAGTGTACAGGGTACGCCTGTCCCACCTCAATCCGCACGGGAACCACTGGACGTCAATTTTACTGGAGGCCCGGTCTCCTGGACTAATGGTTCCTCCTCATATGATGCCGGCCTGGGCTACACGACACCCGCACTCCGAAACTTCCTAAAGGCCTCGATGGCCGCAGCCGAGATCGACTTGGGGATCTACAACGAAAACTCGTTATACTTCGACATGGAGATGTTCAATGCCACGATTGAGCCGAATCCACTGCTCACCGGCTCACACTTTATGCCAGTTCCAGGCGAAGATGATCTAAATTATCCGTATTTTGTATTCAGCAGCATAGCGAACAACCTCAGCGGTGCCCAAATCTTGAGGATGTACCCAGCCTCCTCTCAAAATGAACTATACATTCCCATCGATCGCGATCTTCAAAACCCTGCTATCATCGAAGTATCGTACTTGTGCCACGACCTGCAGATCAAGTCACCACTCGCCTTCGCCTCATCGGTATTTGTGGGCGTGAGTGGTCTTCTGGTCATACATCTTGCATCTGAGAGCTTGATTTTTGTTTCCTGCAGACTGTATCGATGTTTATGGCATTCAGGGCTTTCGTGGTGCTCATCGCTACCCTTCTTGCCAAACGACATTCGGAAAAATGTTAGATTTTTTGTGCTTTTCTGTCCTTGACTTCAGGGCTGAATACGTTACGATCCTCTCAGCCAATTATTGTGAAGGATCTCTCGCCTTGGAGGAAGGTAGATCTCTACCCGAGGGTCGCGAAATGCATACGGTTTTTCCCTCCATTGGGGTTCCTGAGAACGACGTGGTATTGGAGCCGCAGCGATCGGAACCCACGCTCTCCGTCCAACCCATGACCAGTCACCGCTCCAAGGACGATGGATTGGCGGTTTATGATACTGAGAACGATTCTCAATTGTCATCGGAACTCAGTACGCTGCTTGGGAAAAACCCCGAAGAGACGTAAGTCCGTTCCTCATAACACAGGAGCCTATGGTTACTAAGGTTCCACTTTGAACAGTTAATTCGTGGCTTTCGACGAAATGGGCTCGACTGAGATGGTTGTACGCCGAGGAGGGATAGGTTGGAAGGAGGCCAGCTTCGTGAAAGAGAGAACTGCCTTTGGTTTGGTGTGATAAGTGGGTTTCGAGCTGTCACTCTCATCCCTCCCTGTATAGTAGACTCGACGGAACCCCAACAGATTGATCGTTAGTTTTACCAAGTCGAGTAAGATCGATGGCTGATTGGCAACTGCGACCTCAGGCTTTACATGACCGAAAACGATTCTCAATCAGCCGAGTCGTCGGAACTAGTGGGCTGTTTGGGATGACTCCTGAGGAGAAGTATGTCGTCTCTTCATAACTCTAGCAGGATCGTCAAGTTCAGTTGGGTACTTCGTCGATTTGCCCATGGTGTCAAGAAAATAGATTCGACGAGCATGGTTGGAGAGCTGAACTCGCGAGTTGTTACTCTCGGTCGAAACTCGGGGTGTGGCAGCTCGGAATGGTCTGAATCTCCAAGCTGCTGGTTATTTGAACTGCTTTCTGCGATGACGCCAGAAATGTGGCCATGTTACGATCTGGGAGATATTGTTACTATAAGTATATCTTGACGTTCCCCCACCGACAGAGTAGGGACATGATAAGTGCTCACGATTATCCCCTCTCAACGCCGTTCCCTCTCCAATTCTAGACAGACCCCGCCCGACTCGAGATCTAGGTTTGAGAATCGTATCGTAGATATAAGTTCCTCGACAGTTCATCCCAACAATTTCCCCTCGTCGCAGGACCGGAAAATGGATGGGATAGCCCGAGGATGGTCACCGAGGATCCTTCAAGTTCACTGGGAGCGTTCCTCCTTCTGAACACTATTCGCTTCGTCACACTCATCGTATTTTCGGAATCCCCCCGTCGCTTTCGAACACCCGCCTGAATGTCAGTTATATGAAATGAAGGGAGGGATGAAAATGCGCAAAGCAGGAATAGAGACCTTGGGAACGGAGAATGACTTTTTGGCCGCAGTACGGGACGAAACAACCCCTTCAAGTCCAGTTGAGGGAAAGGCAAGGAAGATAACGGGGTGTGTTTGGTAGCAGAAGGTAGGAGGTACGAGCACTCTGGAACCTTCTCGCGGGTTTTGGCCTGAGAGGTAGGATAGCATGGACCAAGGGAGATTGAGGATTATATAGGGAGGGATACAGTAGTATAGCCCGGCATCGCGGGTCCGGTGGGATAGTGTGGGGAGAGTGTTCGCCAAGCCCAAGTGGGAGCGGGGACGATATGTGGGTGAGTAGATGGTTGGGTTGAGATGCGGATGAGAGGAACAGGTGTGATGAGACCGATTGTGAGGGACGTCTGAACTAAGAACAGAATGAAGATTCGTCCAAGAGTATATGAGAAGTTATGCATTCTCTTCAATCCGATATCAAACGTACTACAATGAAGGTGTCATTCTTCACAAAGGAAGATAGGGTCATGGAATGATAAGCTACGTTCAATGTCGAAGAACTCAAGGTGAGGACATGATGAGCAAATCGAAAGGGAAGCATAAACGAGATTGAAAAGAATAAGAGAGAGAAGGGAAGGTCGACGATCATAAGACGATTAAGAAGAAACGACAGACCTTGACTCAGTCAACTCAGCCCATGAACGTCCCCACGATCGCTCGCCATTGGTTCTTCCTAAGGCAAGCTCTCCTCTGATCAAGGCCATCTCTTCCTTACGAAGATGGCATTCTGACGTGCAGAATAGGGAGGAAGGAGATCCGATTGTCGAGTTTCGTGCTGGAGAGGTATACGAGGATAGGGAGTGCAAAATGATAGGAAAGATGGCATGAAAAAGAGTGGGACGAACGTGTGTGAACCGGCGACTGCAGTACCTTGACCCCTTCTTCCGTCGGGACAGGTGCAGTCTCTACCTCGGAGAGTCAGAGATGCCCCTGGTACCTGAGGTCTAAATTTCAAGGTTGGGGTCGGTGGGTTAACGTTTTAACGTTGGACGTGTAATGGAGAGAACTAGGGTGAGAGCAAAAGTGTAGAGATTGGGAGACGACGCTAGGGTTTGAAGATGCGTAGTGGAGCGAGTGAAGGAAGGTCGAGAGAGGTCGAGGTTTCGAGCGACTGCCAGGCCCCGGAGCCGTCGAGGATGTCGATGAGGAACCGAGGAGAGATTGAGAGACTCAGATGCTCGATGACATACTGCTGTGGCTGTGCGCAAGATGCTGGGGACAGCCAATCAACGCGTGAGTTTGATCTCCCCAACGTCGCGAAACGCAGATCCGCCCACCGCCAACGCAATCACCCCACTGCCAAACTGGAAACTACTCGATTGGCCGACGCGATTTTTTCGGAACCCCAACAATACATTTCATAGAACCCCTACAACCATCTCAAATTCTCTGGCCTTCGAATTGTCCACTCTCAACTCCCTCCAACCTAAATCGCTCGAGAATGATCGTCTTTGAGAGATGGTGTGCTGCTGCTGGGTTCGGATGTCGGGAGGGTGCTGGGGTTGCAAGTTCTATCTTGGAGGGTGCGCATACTGGGTCCATGTCCATCGCTTGACCTCCGTCGTCGTCTACCAAGTCCCTCGACCTCGTGAGGTGCCCCAGCTCCCCAAACACCTCCCATCCCAAACTCAACATCATGTCGAACAACCCTACCTTCTCTCACCCTCTCATCGCAAACTCAAATCACACCTCCCATTCTCAAGTCTATGCGCCACACCCATTCACCACGATGCATACAACCCCTCCTCAACTCTACCCACGTCCAATGGCATATAGCTTGTCCTTTCACATCCGATGAGCACATGGTTCTCGTGGGTTGAGTGGTTGGGTGGTTGGGTGGTTGGGTGTGAGGTCGACCTTCTTGGTAAGTTGCGTTTATTCCTACTCGAAGCGAGTGGTGCCTGGTCCCTTTCCCAGCTTACTTTCGCCCGTATACAGGCCACCATCGATACCCACTCAAGCCGACTGCATCTCGTGGAAACGCAGTCAATCTCCTCACGCACCGGCACCGTTCTCTTTTCAACCCCTCTAACTTTCTGGTTCGGCCTCCCTCGACCTGCCGAAGCCGTCCTTAGGGTTCAGAAAGATCGAGCTAGAGAGAGGATCTATTGGCTTGTGGTGGGAGAAGGCGTTGGGCGGTTGTTGTGGTTGCGATCTGGATGCTGAGTATCTGTTCTGGAACCTGGCCGGCTTGGTGGATGCAGAAAGCCCTCATATCAAATCGCTCATGAGCTGTGCCCCAGTTCTCCGGCTAGGGAGCGTCCCCAAACACGACCCATTCGAGATCGACCGACCCTACCTTCCCTCCCCGCTCCTCTCATCATCACCCCCAACCTTCCGCCTACTATCGCATTACCCCTCCTCAACTATTTGTCGTTCAGCCGACGTCTATCTACCTCCGCATTGTTGGTTTTTCACATCGCCTGAGCGTGAGTTGGTTGGGTTGGGTATGAAGGCGACTCACACCCTAGGTAAGTTGCTTCCATCCTTTCTCGTAGCTCATACATTTCCCCACCTCTTTTTCGACCCTGTCAAATAGTGCCCTCCATTCATCGATCCCCGATATTCATTAGGATTTGGGTGCCGCTCACCTATTAATCAAGTTCTACACCATTATGAGCAACCAGTCACTTTCCGATCAACCAACCAACCAACCGTCTGTCGATCCAAACTCTAATATCCCCCTCACATACCCATACCTTAGGCCCTTGCTTATCGTGTCAGTACCATACCCACCGACGTTATAAGCAAAAAATGTTGGCGTTCGGCGACATTCTTTGGGTCTTTGGGGACGGATGGGTTTTCTCTGTGTGTTGTAGCGGATAGCGATCAATCGCCGAGGGTTAGCTTGGTACTTATGAAGGGGAAATACGAGTCGACGTACGGATTATCGACGTATATCGATTGATCCAGTAAGTACCATTCCATCGCCTATCGAAAGACAGCCCGGGTCTTTTGTTGTCTTTTTGAGTCCTCAATCGATGAGGGGAAAGCAAAAATGGTTCGTTCGTCGTTCACTCCTCAGTTTTTACTTCTCTCCATCATCCATCTGGATAATTTTTTCAGGTGTTGATATCTCTTATCAGGTCCTCGCTTTCAGTCGTCTTGGAGTGTATGGTACCCAAGTGGGTGTTTCGTATCCCGCTTCGTGTCGCTTGAACAAAATACCAACGTCAAACTTGGAATGAAGACAGCCAGTAACTCACTCGCCGTTCTCAATGGAATAGCACTGCTGGGAAGTCCTCATCTCAGTAGACGAAGATTTCTCAGAGGTGATTTTCTTTTCGAACGGCGAAATAGATGAGTCGGCGTGTGCGATTCGTATTTTTTATGCCTGATCCTGTTTATTTTCGTTTTGTTTTGTGGGCCATCTCTTTACTCCTTTTAGGTTCTCAACCCCCCGTCGAAGATCTAAAGGCTCACAACCCGCATCACTACCCAGCCCAACTCAACGATTCATCCCCTCCTCAACATAAAATTCACCTCTTACCTTGCGCCATCGCTTACCTCTAGATGCAGCTGCGATGGGGTCAAAAGCCCAACATACCGCTCAAGGACTCCCTCCCCCCTCGTTGAACGCCGGCATCGGCGTGTACGGTATGACCCTCCCTCCTTACTATCTGATTGCTGAACTGAAGACGTCCCATCCCAAAAGTGCAAACCATCTCATCGGTAGTTCGCCTTCCACATGCGGAGCCTGCTCCTTCGATGTTGCGATACTATTATCACGTCTAGTGTCCCCGCGGCTATCCTCATAATGAATTTTTTTGGTATCTCAGTAGAGGGTCCTCTGGGTCCTCTGGGATGACGACCTGTTCGACGATGACGGGCAATAAGTCTTGGTACGCGCCAACCGTTGTGCGAGTTCTGGTGTTTATCTTAGGTTTAGTACACTTTCTAGTCGGCAGAGCACTTGTCCTTGTGAAGATAATAGTTATGGCAGTTTAATTTTCATTGGGTGCACCACTGTTAAGCGTATTTGAATTTCTTCTGTTGAGATCCTTGCGACTCATAGTACCTTCCGGTAAGTTCTCGCCTTCTACTATCTTCCCCGCCTCTCACCCCATCTTCAAACTAGTCCTCAACCCCATTGACTAGCACTCATCCAACTACCACGATAACATCCTCTGATTCAGCTTTTTCTTCATCTCAGTCTTCTTCCTCGTCATCGACCGGTTCTAGCAGTCACCGCGTCTACCAAGTCCACACTTTAACTCAAACAAGATGCAAAAGCCGCGGGGAAGAAGTACTTGGTACCGCTGCAGACAATTCGGAGCTCAATGATACGACCAATGCGGAAATTCTGTATGATAATACCGAGTCTGGGCAGCTCACGTATTTCCATGGTCGCCCTTTCCAAACTCATGGTCTAGGATGCTACCGAACCCACACAAGGAGCCTTTACCTTGGCCAAACTGTGATGCCATCGCTGAATGACGCTGAATGGATGAGTCCACGTATTCTTCTCCCCGTACTTTCATGACCGTTCCTGCTTTCCCTTCGTAGTTCGTTTGGTTTCGTTTGGTGACTCATCCCATGGCGCCATCCCTTTTTTGTGGTTTTGCTACTGCATTTGACGTTCTGAACTTATCAGGCTCCCCTTCGCAATACAAGTCAGGTAAGTTGAAGACATTCGTGGATGCCTTCTGATTTTGTCTCGGACCGTTATGACCTCTGACGAGCATGACTTTCGTGATCTCTTACCAGGATGGACTAGCTGGCTCCTACGCTGTAGGCGACAGCCAATCACCGTGTCAGCTTGGACACCCACTCGATTGACGCGACTCGTTCGCGGCATCAAGAGTGCACATCTCGTGGAAACGCAGTCAGTCTCCTCACGCACCTAACCGTTCTCTTGTAAACCCCTCTAACTTTCAAGTTAGGCCTCCATCAGACTGCCAAAACCGTCATTAGGTTCAGAAAGATCGAGCTCGAGAGACGGCGTATTGGCTTGGAGTCCTGTATTGATTTGCCAATCCACATCATATTCAAAAATTCATGAGAATTTATTGTTCAAGTATAACTACTTTATGAACGCGGAGAGACGAGATCGAAAGTGAGCAAGAATTACCTGCGAAGATCAGAGATATCTGCGGTGATCACACCGTTGGTGGTAACTGACCGATAATTATGGCGGGAGGTTTTTCCTGATGCAGTGGCATGTTTGGCCGTTGCTCTGGTTGTAATCTGTGGGTACTCACAACGGTCGGCGTGGATGCCAGTGGTGTACTGCCAGTGGTGAGTGGACTCGTGGTGTTCTCTACTGACTCACTTGTGATGTCGGGAGAGGCGGTGTGAAAGTATTAGTGGTTTGAATACCGACTCGACCGAGAGAAATGAGTACAAGATATGGGTTATTTATATTAGCTACGTGACCGATTCGGAGCAGCAGCGCAGATAAAGGAAAGAACATATAAAGAACTGCACAGGAGGGGTAGTACATGAATCTCGAGGTAATTATGTCAAGTAGGAATCATGAAAAGAGTAAACGGATCTCGGGAGGTACAAAGATTGGATAGAGTGGCTTCTTATGCGTGTTAATGAGTGAAGATGTGACATGGGTGTCATGGTTGCTACCCTTGGTACCCTTAGCTTAAGCGCGATGCGATTGATTGGGTGGACTGTGATCAAGAGGGCCTCGCAGTTCTAGCAGAGGTCATCATCCTGGCAACCCAGGCACATCGACTGAAAATTGGAATAAGTTTGAAGGATAAGACGAGGAAGTCAAGGAACAAACAATTTATGGGGCTTTAGCTCTCCATCCGAGGAACGTCGAGGAACTCCACGACCCCCAGCCTAAATGTAAACGCGAATTTGGTTAGTGATATTCACAGCACTTGGAAACAATCAGAATTCCGTACCAGATCATCAACGCCAAACGTGACACACCCGGAGGGAACGAAGTGTTCTACAGCTGGAGCCAAGATACTGGCTCCTGTATAGACTCCGATCGCATGAGCAGCAGAGAGATTATCCGTCGCACTAGGTGCAACAAAGGGATGGCCTTGTATAAACCCATCACCAGTTCCGGATATTGCTTGACCGAGCGCAGAGACACTGGAAGTGCCCACTGAGTTTCCTTGGACCCCCTCGGTTAGAAGCTGATGAGTGCCGGTGCTTGACGCAGCACTGACAGCTTCGATACCGCCATGAAGATAAGCGGTGTCAACACCGCCTCCAACGAGCAAACTGAGAGCCCCAAAGACCATAGGCACTACAGTATCTTGGATACAGTGTTCAGGGCTGCTGTGTCCCCGACGAGACCACTCTTGCTCGAGGACCTGAAGTTTTTGACTGGCAACGCTGAGCTTGCGATTCCCATACACAACCGAGGCGGCTACGCTAAGACCGTGAGTGACGACGGCGGCGGCGGCGGCTCCCGCACCAAGACTCATGGATGAGGATGTCTCTTGGCACCGCTTCTTGTAGATGCTAGCGAGAATCTCCTCGTCAGACCGTTGACGAATTTGCTTGCGGTATTCGTCAGCGTCGAATTGAAGAAGCTGAGACGCAGTGGGCATGTTCAAGCGACGACGATTGTTTCGTAAAAAATGGAGGATGAGAAAGGATGTTCAGAGGGGCCGTTCTGCCAGTGGGGTGTCGGAGGAGCGGCTCAGATGAGGCTTATATCCCAGAGGCCAAAGCACAGCAGTTGTATCAAAGGCGATACCTTGGTGCAAACAACAAACACCAATTGGAAGCAATCAAACTGTTTCCACAATTGTTGGGCGTCACAGCGGGGCCTGGGGTGTTGCCAGACATCAGGAGACAAGATCGGCGGAAGAAGCACGATAAGCGGCTTTTGTGTGCGAGTTGCAAGTCTACCGTTAGTGTTTGTCGATAAACGGAAGGGAATACATAGCTTGAGTTGCGCTCTCCCTGGCAGGGGAAATTTGAAAGTTGGAGGCGTGCAGTGACTCGTGGCATGTGATGCCGAGAGGCCAAACATATCCTTTTCGCTGAGCCAGAGCTCTGGATCCCGGGCCTGTCCTTACCAGTCTAACAAGACGTCCTCGCTACAGTGACTTGTGAAATTATACTGGATATAGCGCCGGTCTCGTGCATGCTATGGTCAGGCAGGACGTTGTTAACTCTACGCCGGTGGCGTGGTCACGGTTGCGAAGGGAATGTGGCGATTGTACTCAAAGCTGAAGGGCAGTGAGCGTTGATAATGGCAGATAATTCTCCCAGGGAGAAACGAGGGCAGCACAGACTTGGGCCGACTTGTGGCTAGCTCTGGGGCGACAGAAAGACACCGAATGATAAGAATGAATTGAGTCTGAGAGAGCAAGTGATATGAGACGCCAAGACAATGGCAAGACCGAGGATATTGGACGGGCCACAGACCATACAACAACCCAGATAATGATTATGTGACAGGTTGCCAAGGACGGCCAATCAACGGTGCTGCAGCAGAGTTGAGCTTATTGTGATCCCTCCAGCGTCTATCAACCGTCTTCCGTCTCATCAACTAACTACATCCGTCAACAATGTTCGATTCGGGCCAGAGGGTTTGGGTTTGGGGTGTTGCTGAGCTGTTAGGGTTGATCCATCTTTGAGGGAGCATGTGGAAGTTTGGACCAATCCTGGGTACTAAATTGTACACGAGGTCTGCCTCAGTTCCTCCAAACACGTCCCATCGAAATCACAACATTAGTATTTCGTCGAACGACCCTACTTCCTCCCCTCACCCATATTCTCATAACCACTCAATTGCACTTTGTAACTTCCCACTACGGGAAGTAATAGCATTTATTTTGAGTGTCATCGTCACTCCTTCTCGTAAAAAAAGTGCTATGTACACTGGTTCGGACAACACGCAAAAAGAGTGCCTCTACGAAAACAGCCCAAGGCACTGAGAAAAAAGTTTCAGAGCGGAAAAAGTGCTTAGGCCACTGGCAACAAAAGTGCCCATGGCACGCATCAACGAGTCGGTTATTTGGAGTGCGCCAGACACTCAAAAGCCCAAGAGTGGCAACTTTCTCGACAAATGGAGATGATTTAGGGTACAAAGGTAGGTGAGCACCAGCACAGCAAACAGATGATCGCGACGGTTCCACGTCAGCCACACGAATGAGAGAAATAGGACTGCAGAGATCAAAGCATACGGGGGACGGGGCAGCAGGGACCATAGACAACATCCAGGAGGATTGATTGAAACGAATGTCACGGGGCATGTAGAAAGCTTGAGACCAGGACAAATAGGAGGAAAACCATGAGCATTGGGAAGTTTGGACAAGGATCGTCGAATGAGTTGGGCGATAGTATAACTACTTGATCGAGAGCGGGGTGGCAGTGTTGGAAGATGGGTTGGAGTCGAGGGGTGAGCGTTGGAAAGTTGGGTCTGCATGAAGTTCGTCGAGAGAGTTGGACGATAGTAAGGCTACTTGATCGAGAGCGAGGTAGCGGTGTTGCGAGTGTGGGTTGTCATATCTTGTAGTCAAGTAGCTAAATACAATGGTATGAGAGTGCTCCAGACTAAAGCAACAACAAGGAAAAACTCACGTTTCGGCTGCTGCAGTGAGTACTAGTTGGGTCACCTGTATTCGCGATCTGGAACGTGATTCGATGAGTGGTTTGAAGTAGTCAAAGGGAACCTTGATACGGTGCACCAGTTGATCTTTCCCGTCTCCGAAACCTTTCTTCTTCTTGGCGCTGGTGCTGGCTTTGGTTTCGGTTCCTTCTTTGTTGGGGCGACAGGTGATGAAAATTTGTCAGCAAGGTGATATTACCGTGATAAACAGATGTCGGGAAGGTCAAGACAGACATACCTTTGGGAAATCAGCAAGGGACGCCTCCTTGACATTAGATTTTGAAATGTCCCTGGATTTCTGGAAGGTAAATTGGTTAGCTGAGAACGGTCGTGGGATGGGATTTCAGTAACCTACTCCGTAGCCACGGTAGCATCGACGGAGTCTCGGATCAAGTATGCATGAGCGAACATATTGCTGACATTTGGAATCATTGGTGAGCCCCTGGTTTCTTCTGTCCTAGACCCCTATGGGATGGAGGGATTGGGAAATCTTGTCATTCTTGAGCCTACAGGTTAGTAGCACAACAAATTTCACATACCGATATAGACCCAACCATCGCCTCCTCATGACAATTGTTCCTGCTGTGCGGCCAGCTTGTTCTGAATCTGAGGGTTTCTTGAGGGTTTCCTGGATCACAGCTTCGACAGCCATTGCTCTGCCGTAAGGCACCCTGGGAGGCTGGGAGTGTCATGCCTATAGCCCTATTTCCATGAGATGAGATAAAGTTAGTGTGGTGCATGTATGTAAATACAAGATATATGTGCATATATGCATTGATATATCTGTTGACACATCTATCCACCATGACAAGGCAGAGAGTACGTACCCGTAGCTGGTTGGATCAGTCAGCATCGTCAGTCCGATCCATCACATCTTGTGGGTAGTAATTGGAAGTTCTTTTTTCGTGAGCGTTTTAGTGGTAGCTTTGATACATTTATCCTCACCACATACAGAGTTTGAAGGTTCTGATGTCAGCATAGTAGAATTGGGATGTGATGCACTGATGGCCAGGATGGCCATCAAACGAGTTTCCGAGAAGAAGACCTTGAGGGGGATGACTTGGATGGGTAGCTATGAGGCATGCAGACGTTATGGTGTATGGTGTCAGTGCTGCTAATCTAACAGTTCCTTTGAACGCTGCCATCCATCCCCATCCCGTGGTCCCAGGGCTGGGTCTAGTGATGTTGAGGGCCTGGCTCAGCTCAATACCTGGGGCTTGGGCTTGGCTTTGGCAGGCTCAGGCTTCACAAATCCCAAGCCTGAGCCTCAGGCCCCAAAGAGGGCTTGGTCAGGCCAGGCTCAGGCCCAAGCCCAGGCTTGTATGAGATAATGGTGAAAAACTTTGATAGATTCGTCTTGGTGAGGGTACGGAAGATACAAATGTTGAGAGACTCGCAGAGAGTCGAAGGGGACAGGATTGTTGAGGGGAGAGGAATGACCAAAATGAAGATGTGATTTGAGTCACGAGATCTGGGTGTTGGCAAGGTCGACGGACGACGGTGGAAGCTGTGATCGCCTCGATAAGTGGGTCAGATTTGAAAGAGGTTATCACTTCGAGACAAAGACAAACCACTCACCTGAGTCACCTCTTGTCTGTCACCGATAGCTCTGAGGCCCTCGTCCATCTTATACACCACAATTACGGCCTCGCACAAGCTCACAGTTGTTTTTGTTGGCTCGCTAGTGATTTGAAGTGAAGTGTCGGGGGCGGCGTGAGCACTGCGATGCACCTGATGGATGAATAAAAGTAAGGGTTTACAGAAATCCAATCACCGACTTGGAGCGTACCATTCACTTCTGGTCCTATCTCTTAAGCAAAAAAGTTACCTGCGGTTGGATCATCATCACAGGTGACGACAATAATCCCGATTGTATCACCCCCTTCGGTTCAAAAGTTCCTGGCCATGTTGGACTGCAGGACCATGACAATAAGTTGACCTCCAAAGCAGGAAAGTGGATAATGGGTCCCCACCTGTCCCCGCAGTATGATACCGAGGACGTTTGCGACTTGTCACTGTGACATGGCATCACAAACACACCCTCTCCCTATCCAACTTTTGTGCTGCTTGGGTTCTATGTCCTGCTCATTGAAAACTGAGTACCAGAGTCCACTGGCAGCACCAAATATCTCTCCACTATCCCATCATACAAAGCCTGGGCTCAAGCCTGAGGCTCAGGCTTTCCACCAACCAAGCCTGAGCCCAAGCTCTATGCAGGCCTCTTATTGGGTCGGGCTTGGCCCAGCTTTTGAGGGTCGGGCTTGGCTCGGCTTTGGGCTTCAAGCTGAGCCCTCAACATCACTAGTTGGGTCCACACTCTTGGGACAGTGGCAGAGTTGGAACAGGGTTGAAGGACGTACATACCATGGCCACAGTGGAAGCCAAAGCTAAGAGCTGACCTCCTCCTACTTGTAGATTCGTTGACGAGTCACAGTGGCAATTGAATGTGCAGGCGGTTTTCTGGAGAGGCGTGTGAATTTGGACTTGCATGAGTTTGCATTGCATCGACGCATCTGTGGTGCAGCTATTGATATTCATTTGGGGTTTGAACTCAATTTAAACTCAGTCTGCTCCTCCCCACAACATTGTCGTTGTCGTTGTCCAACTTGTCGCTGCACACCCCATCATTGCTGCCTGAAAATAACTTCTCATCCTTGTCAAAGTGTTGTGGAGAGTCTCATTTGTGTACCCATCACAAAAAAACTGGCCCTGCTCTTATTGCTCATAATTAAGACTCACACACTAACCCAAGGTTTGAAGGAACACTCATTGCTCATGCCAATGAGAATGTCATCCAGATAGGCACAAAATTCTTGTAAGACAATGTTCCTGTCGCACCAGATAGTTGGGCTTAAAGCAATGCGCATATAGCCTGCTTTGATGGAGGCACCACCTTCTTATGATGTTTTTGTGAGTCGTTCGTGCACTTGCTAACTTAACCTGGTTTGTCATGCTCAACAAAATTCCACTCAGCCTGGGCACTTGTGCTACAATGTCCCACTTGCTGCCCCTCACCCACCCATTACCCCTTCAACCATCATGTACACACTCCTTACACTACCCTGGTCACGACCTACACGCTCTCGCCACCCAATGCACTACCCACGCACCCACCCTATATGCACTTCCGTAACCCCACTGCTCCCCATGAACTGCCGCTAACCCACACCCCATGGCTACCCTACCTGCGACCAATGCTTCATAAGTTGTTGCACCAGCAAATTTGCCACCCTCACCTGCAACCAAATTTGACCCTCTGGCATCCGGTGCCAATGTCAAAGCGATCATGAGTTTCCTTCAAGTAAACGTTGTCATCACGCAAGGTGGGTTGTATTTCAATGTCATCGACCCTTGAAATTTATTATTGTCACCACAGGTTACTGAGACTTTTCGGACCACTCCCAGCCCAGCATACAATCACAAATACGGATCTATTGGCGCCCCACCCCAGGCCCAAATAGTGCACAACCATGAGTGAGACGTGAGTGAGGCCCAACCGAAGAATAGCAGCAGTGAACCATGGGCCAGGGGTCCTATAGACATACAGGTCACTTGAGCTCCCGACGAGAAGGTCGTCACCCCCTCCCCGTTATGTGTGCCCTCCTGTTATACACCATATGCCGCACGCTACCCCCATGCTATATGCTACTACCACCCCACTCACCACCACGGCCTCCATACGCTCCCCTCTGTGCCTCACGCAACCACCCTACTCATTCCTGTTCTGTCTACATCTACCCTCCACGCTTCACGCCACCCTACACACTCTGAAATGCCAAAACTCCCACAAGGGATGAAGCTGGCATTGTGATGTACAGCATCGACAACAACAACGCCCACAATGATGCTGAGGTAAAGGCAACCAGCTGTCCGAATGAAGTATAGCATTCCCACCACAGTTGGAGGATATCACATGTGGTATCTGCAAACCATGGTGGTAATACTATGCTGTGCTTTGCTATGACCGTCCCTAGGCCCCTCACCCTGACTCAACTGCCATCTGTGATTGTGACTTGTTTTCCCTGTCATGTGAGGTCACCCCTTCTCAGATCGTCTCCTGCTGGCATGTGATGCTTACCAAATAGTGTTGCTGTGGTCCGGTTTTGTTCAGTTCAGTGGTGATTTTTTTGAACACAGAACCTGACCCCATATTCGGTTCATGTCTTAACTAGAACCTTGAATAGAACATCTGTGAACCCGTTCAATAGGTCCAGTTCAAGTTCAGAACATGTTTGGACAGGTTCGAGGTGCACAAACATATATCAGCAGTAGTAGATTAATTCACACCTCATCAGTGTTTGGTAGCCCTAAGTACTTGAGAATATCGGTAGCCTGATGTGGTGCAGATACTCAGCCATTGCAGTATGTGCTTTTGAGGAGCTGCAGAGCCTCAAAGACATCTGGAAGAAGATGATTATGCCGTGCTGCACCCGTGATACCCCCACTCGAGAATGCTTGCTCTGCTGCAACTGATGAGCCAGGAATTGCAAGGTAGTCCTGTGCCATCCAGGATAGAATAGGGTAGGTCAATATATGATGCTAGTAGCAGAAGCATTGAGCTCGACAAAAAAGGATGGAAGGTGATACAACACATACCCCCCACCATCGAACCACCTCGCCATCATCAAGGTCTTCGAGGGGAGCTTCAAGGTATGACTTCAATTCCTGATAAGGATCCTGGTTTGCAAGGCTAGCAGCTTGATGAGCCTGGACAGCTGATCTCATCCAAGAACTTCCATAACACCCTGCTGTAGGTCTTGCAGTAGATGGTAAGGGTCTGCAGCCATCTGGAACACATGAACACAAGGAACCGGCGAGGCAGATGACAACTCACCAGATGTTGCAGTATTGACCTCTGCATTGCTGTGAGCAACAAGGTACTTATTGAACTTGGAACAATAATGTCAGACAACAGCAGGAAACGATCAAAGGATACTTACTCGAGACTCGAGACTTTTCTTCCCAGCTTCCACCCATTTGGCATCCCACTTATCTACAAAATAGGCCATCTTGATGCTGGGATTCAGCATTTCAAAATCTCATTGTTAGCCAAACCAGGACAATCGTGAAGTCCAGATGTCGCACCAAGACATATAAAATATGCATCAGAGTTGTCAGTTTTACGATACCACTTCCCTAGATTATCAAGTCCAGCTTGGAGTGAGGGTTTGATGGTCAAAAACTTGCTTGCCCTTGAGAACCGCTCCCAAGTCTCTTGAAGTAGCTCAAGAACGGGGATGGCCTGCCATAGGGTAGGGTGAGACGCTGACGAGAATGTTTGATGTGCATTTGAAGGTTCCTAATATCTGGAACATCAGTTGATATTCAGACTTTGAGTTGAAATAGAGACTTACTTGGAGAACTTCGTGCATGAGTTCCAACTTCTTCCAGTCATCAGAAGAGAGGTGAAAATCATAATATGTTTTCGCTGTGAGGTCCAGGACTTCGTCTGCTGAGTTGGCAAGTCTTGTAAATTGGTCAACACCCTGAATCCCGTCAGTAACCTCAAAAGCTGTATGCAAACAGGCATACCTTCCGCAACAGAAGGATTCATTCAAGAAACTTGAATAGAGAGGCCCACTGTGTGTGCACCCATAACAAGAGCTGTAAAACAGGTATGTCAAGATCTTTGCATGTCTTGCGAAAGTATGCTTGGGCCTGAGGAGATTTCCAGATCTATGGAGATTACAGTTAGTTAACAAAGCAATGACTTCATGTGATGCATGTACCTGGCTAACAAGAGTGAGAGCTTTACCAACAACATCACCAACTTCATAATCGTCAGCACCATCATCATTATCAACAGCATCTGTGAGGCCAGCGAGGTACTTGTTCAGTTCGTCGAGGTTGAGGCTTTCACCTCCGTCACTAGTCCGTGCTTGAGCAAAGGCTGTCTGAATCTTCTTGATCATGGTCTTCTTCATAGTCGGTGAGATATCCTTGATAAAATGCTTGGCACCCAGGTGAATGGCATGCTCAAGGCACCTATGAAAATAATGCCATAAGTTATGAAAAGCATGAGATCGAACCTCAACAAACTCACATGATTCATCTCTCCTTAGGATCCCACCTCTGTTTCATTGGGTCTAATGTTCCCCCAAATGCTCTCACAGCTGTATTGTTGTTAGTTGCATTGTCAGCCATGATCCAACCGACCTTGAGACAAAGTCAGAATGAGCCAATGCGAGAATGATGTTATATTACCTTTCCTTCGATGCTGTACTCCTTAACTGTCTTTGTAAGGTATGTTGCAATATTCACACCACTGTGATTACCCTCGAGATGGGTGAAGGCGAGTTGTTCATTCTTTAGGTCCCACTTGTGAGGCTTGTCCAGAGGAGCATCAATGTATTGGGCATTGATTGCGATGAACAGGACACCTTCGTTTGTCCAACAATTCCTGTCAAGAGATATCTCTGAAGGAATAGACTGGTAACCAGGGTTGAAAGTCAGGATCAAAGTAGCGACAAAAGACAAAAGTACTTACCACTAGATGTTCCTTCACTTTGGACTTGACTTCTTCAGCTTGGCAAATGACCTCGCTGCGGATCTTTGTGCAGTGCGGGATGTCCTTGTTGCTCAACGCCAGACGGACAAACTTGAGGAGCCGTTGAAACAGGCCCTTATCAACAAGCTGAAAAGCCTATAGTTCAAAAGAGAATGAGATCTAATCAAGGCATGCAAGAGTGGCTACTGACCTCATCTTTGCACACAACAAATTCAATGATGTGATCTAACAGTCCTTCCTTTGTGTATTGCAGGGCTCTGGGAACGAGAACACCATCTAGTGTTGACTGAGCCCTGAGACAAAACAATATATTAGTCAATACCTAAGGGACCAGCTATCTGCACGTACAAGGTTCCCTTCTCTTTGCCACCTGGGATGGCCTGCCAGTTCATTGTAATTCTGGCCTCCCGACATTTGTCCCAATAAATGGGGAAATGATCATTTGGGTTTCTAGTGTGAAAGAGTGTTGAGTATCTAGCTGAAGAGCTCTGAATGAAACTTACCAAACAATATGGGTACACAACGTCGTAACGTTTCCCAGAAAGAAACTTTTGTTATCGGAATATCCTGCATCTCTGAAGGTGTCCATACCTCAGCAAGGAGGATAGAGTGTGGAAACAAAAGGGAGAACATACTTGCATACACTACACCGCCAACCTTCCTCCAGGATATTCGTGTCAGGGTTGGTCCACTTCTCGCATGTAAAAATGACCTTCACATCAGCTGTGTGCCCACTGTTTCATGTGGGAACGCCAGTCTGTTGAAGCTGAGACATGTTAGTGGGATAGAATACAAGAAAATTGTGTGATACGTACTGCCGCACGATCACCATCGAGTATGGCCTTGAGTTGCTCATACTCTTTGTCTCCATTGGCTGCATCCTTCACATGGGATCCATTGCCATCACCTCTGTTGTGCGCTGTATGGTCAGTGATTGCTGTGGAGGTTGTTGGCGTGCTCTCGGTATTGTCTTGATCCTCCAAGTCCGAGTTGTGGATGGTTGCTGGAGCTGCACGTCATTTTGCTGGGACAGGGTTGTCGTTGTTGTTCTCCACAGCCTGCTTGTTTGTTGTTGTATGTGGAGATGACTTCTGGGGTTTGGCGTTGTTGTTGGGGTCAGCGATATGAAGAGAGGGTCGTGTCCTTTGTCCAGAGTGCCGAGAGCCAGCGGCTTTGTTGGCAGGGGTTTTTCCAAGAAGCGATAGGGCGTTTAGAGACTCTGAGACTGAGGAACTTTGTGAGAGTACTTTGGATGGCCCTGAGATTGGGGTGTCATCATCAGTGTCATTGTAAAAGACAATTTGAGAGGCAGGGAGCAATTGGCCATCAGGTCCCACAGCACAGCCAGCCATGACTCTGAGAGATACCAGTGTAGAAAAGGGGGAATATTGGAGCCATTTTATACATTGAGGAGAGTGTTGTCGCCAGTCTGCTGGGCAGTCCAAGAACACAACAGTGAGATGACAGCCTTTGCACTGCTGGCAAGAAGATCATCACTAAATGCCCACTTGGTTGGTAACTTTATCCTTAATTGGGTGATTCTCTGGATAACACTTATTCTAACTCAGAACAATAAGACTCCACATCCCGAAGGCTGGTGAAGGCACTCTGAAATGTCATTTCTGGATGGGTTCATGGGGTTCAAATGGGTTCTGAACCCATTCAGGAGACCCAACCTTCTGCTGGACCAAGAACAGGACCATGTGTTCGGTCTGGTGATCTACTGGAACTGTGGACTGGACATATGGTCCTGTTTGGGTTCAGAACATGTTCAAAGTGGTTCAGAACTGAACCACGGCAACACTATTACCACATGGCATGCAGGACCCTCAATACCTGGAAGGGTCGAAATTCAGGATGGGGTCTTAATCTTCATCTTGAAAATCGGGCCTTCCTATGTACGCACATTAATGTCACTTGAGTTTCCTCAAGTGAAACAGGTCTGTTCATCCTTATTCCTCACATGACTCTTGCTCAACAGTTTCCATATTTCATCCCTGTCTCAACAAAGTTGAATCATATTGTGCTGGATCTCACTGGAAGCAAGACTCCACTCAAGTTCGGCCATGTCTTTATAATTGTCTTCAGAGCCCAAGGTTTGAACTCCTCCAGATATTGAGCCCTAACCTAACCACCTCAAAACTCTCAGGTTCAGTTATCTGTCGCCTGTGGCCTTCCTCCCAACACTCCCAATATAGCAGGGTTCCCCTCCCCCACTCAGTGATAGGATTTGCTTGGGTGAAAACAGACGGCGTCGTATGGCCCATGTATTGGACCCATTGTACTTGCAAATAGAGTGTTTTCTTCAATATAATTGACTGCCTAATCCGCTGAGAGAACAAGTGCCAGATGCTATTCATGAGGAGTGCTGATGACACTTCAAAATGAGCCCCGGACACTACTCATTTCGAGTGCTCAGGACACTACAAAGGAGTACCATAGTTGTTCCTTTTAGAGGGACGCCTTTGCTCAAAAACAGTGCCCTCCCCTCAAAAAGAAGTGCCATCTGCTCTGGATGTTAAATAGCAATCATGTCCGGTCCAGAGCACACAGCACTCATCATAAAAGTGTCCAAGGCACTTGTTGTACAAGTGCTATGGGCACTCGTGGGTGCTCCTTTTGAGAGTGGTGGACACTGGTTTTGCCAAGCTTCCATCACTCTTTTTCAGTGGACTTACTTCCCATAGTGTTTCCAGCTTCCACATGTCACACAGGCACCTGTTGAGGATGTCAATGAGCAATGAGAATGCTCACGGCTGTGGCTGTACAAATGGCTGCAGGCGACAGCCAATCACCGCATCAGCTTGGCCACCCCAAGTTCCATCTTGGAGGGTGCATATACTGACTCCAAATCCATTGCTTGATCTCCAACATCATGTACCAAATCCCTCTTGAGGTGTGCTCCAGCTCCCCATACACCTCCCAACCTAATATTAATCCAGCATTGTGTCGAACAACCCCATCTTCTCCACCCTCTTCTCATCGTCACTCACCTTACACCTCTCAGTCTCAAGTCTATGCACCATACCCCTTCACAATGCTACACAATCCCTCCTCAATTCTACCAACGCCCACTGGCATATAGCTGGTCCTTTCACATACTGAGCACATGATTTTTGTGAGCTGGGCGGTTGGATGGCTAGGTCTGAGATCGAACTTCAAGGTAAGCTAATGTCATCCTTACTCGTAGTGAGTGGCAGCTGATACATTTCGTGAAACTGCAGCCAATCTACTCACGCACCAGCACTGTTCTCTTGTCAACCCCTCTAACTTTCAAGTTAGACCTCCATCAAACTGCCAAAACCGTCCTTAGGGTTCAGAAAGATCAAGCTAGAGAGACAGTGTATTGGCTTGTGGTGGGGGAAGATGTTGGGTGGCTGTTGTGGTTGCGATTTGGATGGTGGTTATCCATTCTGGAATGTGGCAGCTTGGTGGATGCAGAGGTCTCCTATCAAATCACTCATCATGTGTGCCCCAGTTCTCCAGCCAGAGAGCATCCCCAAATACGACCCATCCCAGATCGACTGACCCTACCTTCTCTCCCTGCTCCTCTCATCATCACCCCAACCTTGCACCTACTATCACATTACCCCTTCTCAACTATTATTGTTCAGCCAACGTCTATCAACATCCACATTGTTGGTTTTTCACATCGCCTGAGCACACAGTTGGGTGGTTGGGTATGTTTGACTCATATCCTAGGTAAGCCGCTTTATCCCCTCTTGTCTTGTGCTTTTCCCACCTCATTTTCAACACGCTCTAGTTGTGCCCTTCATTCATCGATCCCCAATATTCAGTAGGATTTGAGTGCCACTCAGCTCTAGGTCGTCATGATCAACCAGTCACTTTCTGACTAACCTACCTACCTACCAACCAACCAACCGTCTGTCCATCCAAAGAGTGTTGATATTGGGATAGCCCCAGCTGGCCCTAGAGCTAGAGTCAAGATGAGATGATGATGATTGTCCTGTCACTAATACACTCGTGTCCTATCCTATCCTATATGCTGACTAAGCCTCCCCAAAGGGGGAAATGACCCCTGTATCCTTCCTTATCCCTCGCATTCTCAGTCTAAGGTGCAGTGTCCACTACTGCATGTGCCCCCTTCGAATTAAGCGATGTCCTTGTCGCTGAGATGATCTCGCTGCAAAGAACTTTTCCCCTTCCGCTTCCAGAAACTCACTCACTTTCCCAATCCCTTTCTGTTCCTCATCCACCACAACCGTCCTCCTCCTCTTCCTCCTCCTGCCTCTTCTTCCTCTGGCTTTCCTTATCCCCCATATCTTCCTCTTCCTCCATATCTTCCTCTTCCTCCATATCTTCCTCTTCCTCTTCCTTCCACTCTTCCTGCATCTTCTGCTCCAGGTCCCTCTGCACCTCCACAAGATTTGTACCCTCCCTGGGTATGAATTCCCTGAGCCACCGCACATTGAATTCCCTGTTCAAGGGGACTCCGTTGAGAGTCTCAAGTCGATACGAGTTTGTTAGCTGCTCTGTGACCCTTCTCAGCACAGACCACTTCAGGAGAAGTTTATGCTTGGTCTTGAAGGTGTAATCCAGATCACTATGGTAGACTTGAACTAGTTGGCCTTTGGTGAAGATGACTTCCCCCTTGCTCAAATTTAGCACCTTCCTATCAAACCTCACTTTGTGTTTGACAGCATGCATGATGGCAGCCTTGTAACTGTCAAGCCTTTGTTGAGCCACATACACCATCTGCACACTAACATTGGCTGGCTTCAAGACCGAAGTACTGTCCTTGATGGGAGTTGGTGGTGTGTTGATTACTAAACCCAATAGCAGCTCCTTTGGTGAGAACTTTAGTGCTGGGAGTATGCAAGAGTTAAGGATGCGGACTGCCTCGTCCAGATGATCAGGCCAGTTCTTTGGGAGACTCTGCCAACTTTGTTCAGTGTCCGAGTCTTCACTGACATTTGGTGCGCAAAGTCGTTTCAGGACGTGCAACAAAAGTTTGTTCGCACCTTCGCAGAGACCATTGATCCATGGCAAATAGGCTGTGATTATGTGGTGTGTTGTGTTCCACTGCTTACAGAAAGCACAAACTTCCTCATTATTGAAATGCTTTCCACCATTGGTCATGAACGTTTCCGAGGCAATGAATGGGTGGAATATTTGAGAGAGACCATTGACTGTGGTCTTGCCACTTCCTGCAGTCTTGTATTTGAAGGCCCATAAATTTTGGGAGTAGCAGTCGAGGTAGACACCAAGCGTATCATAACCACCTTTGCCAACTGGGAGTGAGAGGTAATCGCCAACAAGCAGCTGAAATGCATGGCGCCGTGTGATCGGATTTAGCAATGCATGGAGGTGAGTTCCACTGAAGCTCTTGCACTTCGGACAGTCTTTGATACCTGCCATGATTGATTCGTCTAGACGGGGGCTGTGAATCCTATCGATGAGCGCCATTTTGATTGTGTCGCAGTGCCAGTGCCCCCCTTCCAAGTGCTGCTTCCTTGCCAGTTCTACTGCCTCTGCCTTCATAACACACTCTGTCCGCAAGCATGCTCTCATACCCGTTCCCCCATTCACCCTCCATAACCTTCCTTCCTCAATCATATACTGGGAGGCCCTGTGCTGTGCACAACGTTGCTCCCATGCATCCTTCCCTTGGTCAAGTTGTGCCAATGCCTCAATGACCTCGATGAACAGCGGCTCCTTCTCAAACCTCACCCACAGCGCACTCACCTCTGATGACGCCTCCATGTAAAATACATCATGCACCAGTCCCGACTCTGCCTCCCAGTCTTCACAAACATCCCATTCACTACCATCACCTGTGATCCTTGGTATCCCCTCCCACATTTGGCTCAAACCATCTGCAACTACATTGATCCGACCTGGGACATGACAAACATCAATGATCTGGTGGGCTAAAATTCCGTCCTGCCATCAGGCATGTGCAGCATTAAGCTTATTGTTCAATAGTATATCTCAAAGTGCTTGGCAGTCGGTCTTGATCTCAATGGGAAAACCCCATATAATTCCTGAGAATTTGTCAAGCGCAAATTTGAGGGCTACGAATTCCAGCAGGAACAGCTTGTATTTCTCTTCAGCTCGAGAGGTTCATTTTGAGGCAAATGCGATGGGGTATAATTTCTCGACCGTGCATCCGTTGGGTAAGGTGATTGTAGATCTTTGTGCTAGAACACCAGCAAAGCCTTCCTTACACCCATCTGTTGTGACAATAAAAGGAGTACCATCCCATTTAGGTCCTCTGAGCACAGGTTCTGATGTGAGTGCCACTTTGAGTCCTAAAAAGGCCTCGGTGTGTTGTCTCATCCATAAATCACCCAGTTTGTGTGATTGCATAACTCATTGGTAGGTTGCCTTTGAAAACTTCAATAGAAGATCAACAGCTCTAATGAGGTCATGAAGGGGTCCTTCTATTTTGGAATACCCCTTGATGAGGTTGCAGAAATGCCCTGTGATGCCGAGGAATGAGCAAAGATTAAGTGCGTCCTGAGGTTGCCTCCGATCAATGATAGCAGTGAGCTTTGCTAGATCAGGTGTGACTCCTTCAGGTCCAACAGTTGCACCTGCAAAAATCCCCTCGGTAACAAAGAACTCTGATTTTGTTGCCGAAAGACACAGTCCCCTCTCCCAAACTCGAGTCAGAATCAACCTGAGTTTCGACATCATCTCCTCAAACTCATCAGCAGCAGCTTCTCCATCGTCAACAAAGAGTTTGAGAATGTCTTGAGAGAGTAAATTGTGGAGGTGTATTGCCGTCATGTGCGCAAAAGTCAATGGGGTGCCAGTGAGGCCAAAAGGCATTTTGGCATACCAGAAATAACCTCGACCCTCAACATAGAACACAGTATATGGTCGAGCGGCTTCATCAACAGTAACGGCATAGAAACCAGATGCAAAATCGAACAACAAGACCCAGCGGTGACCACCCAGGCATTGTTGCTTTGTGCAAATGTCTCCTTGCAGCATTGGGGCAATCTCTGTGACTTCATTGATCTTGCCATAGTTCTGGCAGATCCTCCATTTTGGTTCCAACTTCTGGGCTTTGGGCTCTGTTATGATATCCAGCTGAGGTGGTAAGTCAAAATGAGGTTCAAGTCCATTTTCTACGCATTGGTCATTGATTCGATGCTGTAATTCCTCCAGAGATAGCCCGTTGCCTTCATGAGCCTTCTGCGCTAATGTTGTTGGTGAGACACATTTCACTTGGCTGGGTTTGCATGCTTCGATAACCCCAGCAGCTAACATCTTGTCAATCTTCTTGTTCAGGTACTGCCGCTGCAGTGGTGTTAGCAGGTGCTGGTGGACACGCCGGCTGAATGATGCATTATCTGGGATGTCCAGCTTGTGGACCGCACCTTCCACACTGGTAACTTCACTGACTGATAAGGTGAAGCAATCCGCGTGCTCCCGAAGAAGCTCCACAACTTGGCCAAATTGCTCTGTTGATAGATCGGACCCAATCGTGATAGCTTCCAGCATGGCTTCAATCCAACGGGGATTGAAAGGGTCTGTCTTCCTTGTGTAGATATTGCTATCTGATGTCAGCCCTTTGACAGGTACCTCCTCACCGTCATCCGAAAAATTGGTGTTTTTGTCATGCGTGATGTAGCAGATAGGCGCTTCAGTCTGTATGTCTGTCTCCATGATATCAGCAGTGGTTACAACCGTGGTATCGCCAGCTGGTAAAACTTCCCTCAAGGGGAGTTTGACACTCCCCACTTTGCATCCTTGCTTTTCAATTCCTTCAGATCCATTTGTACTTCTTTCAATCTCCCTTTGTTCTCACCTCGTGGTACTTCACCATTGCCTCCTTCTCACATCACGTCCTCCTGTGATTAGTGCCTTGTTCCTGGTTCTTGTAATGATGTTCGGTATAACCAATGCTATTTGGGCTTTTGAGGTGTTAGATGGCTCTAAAGTATCCAGTAAATGGTTGTGGTCAACTCGCCTCGAGGGGGTTGCATCAACCCCCCTCAAAATCTCTCACTTTTCGACATCCATCACAAGGGTAGCTCCATCCTTAGGCATTGCATCGCGTTGATGATTTCGGCTCTTCAGAACAGCCGTACACTTGTCGCCTTTCACGGTAATCTCATCGGCTGCGTAGTCATGGACTGCCCGAAACTTCTGCAAGAGAGGTTTACCAAACAGGAATGACCATCCTGCACCCTTGAACACCTCAAACTCTCCCCTCACGCACACACCTTCCAACTCAACCTCTCCTTCCCACTTCGTGATCGCCGAAACAACTGTCCCATCAGCCATCCTGAGGTGCCTTGTGGAAGGTGACCAGTTTCCGAGTCTGTGCTTCACTTTATGAAAGACTGTTTCACACATTGCCACCACCATAGCTCCGTCGTCGAATAGTGCATTCACCCTCACGACTTCTCCATGTAACCCCTTAAGCAGAACCCTATGAATGAAGGGTATGCCGGCTGAATCTCTCGCTTTCCGTCTCACAATGCTCTCAAGATCCAAAGAATACACGCCAACGACGTTGATTGGATAAGTTTTCACTGATACATCAGGAACGAACGATTGTTCTACCAGTTCTGCGGGGTAAGATTGTATGTCCCTAGACAGCACCTCCACATGCCCAGGGACCTCTGAATCCATATCCTCAAACAAAACTAGGGCCATCTGGCTACTCTCTATGCCAACGGCCCTTCCCCTTTTCCCTGATCGAGGCCCCCCTCGTAATAGTTGTTGTATTCGTCATACTCTTCGAAACCGGGCAATATGAGATTCACCCACACTGCGTTACAATGAATGGCTCCTAAATTGTGTCCACAGATCCAACGCCAAGCAGACTCCTTGCCATTCAGCCAGAGCTTGCAGGGAGCGAGACAGTTGTTTGAGGGATGCGTGGGTCGCACAGCGATAGCACTCACCAGTGCATACACCTGCCATTCCTGAGCAGAGCAGGTACGGCTTGGCGTGATCAACACGAGTATATTGGCCATACTGACGTGCCCATTCCCTCTTCTGCACCTCGTAAGCAGCAAGTCCGGCTTCAGTGTCAGGGTGGTGAGGGAGCTCATCTAGTCAGGTGCAGAGGACTGCTTTTTCTGCTTCGGTGGGCTCAGCAGGGTAAGTAGGGGGACCTTGGGTGGTTCAGCGTAATGCAGGCACAGGGCCTGTTGCTTGACGATACAGGGTTATCTGTGAGATGTTAGGTCGTCTGACAAGATTGTTGGTTAGACGAGATGGGGGGGTTGGGGAGCTCAGGGGATTGAGGGATGTTTGTGCAAGTCTGGTACAGATCGTAGCAGTGGGTGACTCGAGAAGTTTGAGGCGCTCTTCCATCAGCTTCACCCTATCCATCTCTCCCTTGATTCTCACTGCTCCGTCCTTGATGTATTTGATCTCCACATCTTTCACAGCTTGGGTGAAGACAGTCCAGTCGGCCTGGGTCGAGGAAACCTTATCTTTGATAAGGTCAGGTAGATCTCGCCATACAGCTGCTATGCAGGTCTTGTCTCCACTGATGTTCCCTCCAACCGCAAGTTTCAACACCTTGTCAGCCCACACAATGTGGCTCCAAACCTCCACCCCCGCTACCTCAACCTTCTTCCCCAAGTCTTCCTTTTTCAACTTTAACACCATCAAGTCCTCGATGTATTCCTCCTCCCCTTTGACAACGGCTTTGACTTCGGGCCATCTACACAAGAACGCAGCTTCCAATGTTGTCCACGATACCAAGTCTGTGGCGGGGAGCGCCTTATACCATTGGTTAGCCACACTCGGTGCGTACAGGAAGTGCTTGAAGACAGACAATCGTTTGGCGTCATCATACTCCATCATGCAGCGGAAGAACGCGCAGATGAAGTTTTTGCTGCTTTCCAGCGAATCGTCGTCGCCCTTGAAAGGCTCTGGTGTAATGGGAGCCATGTGGGCTCGTCTCGTCTGCAACTGGCTGTGTGGAACGTGGGCCGGTTGTGGAAGTGCAAGTACGATTGCTGGGATTGGGGCTGACGATGTTGGGGGTGATGACTGGTCGAAAAGGGCGTCGAGGTCGAATGTATCTGGAGTGAGTTCTCGAGATGATAGTGCCGGGGACGTTGAGAGTGACGAAACGCTCGATGGAGGAAGTGATGATAAGGGGGTTGATAATGTTGTTGAACTCGGGGTGCGAGCCGTAAATCGACCTAGCGCGTTACGGTTACTGTACCTTCCTCTCGACGTTTCCGTGGCCAGCTTGACTGATGAGCGAGGTGATGGGGTGTTCCTTAGACGTATCGCTGGATAACCAAAGACTAAAGACCGGGCGCTTGTAGACCTAAGACGTGTAGACCCAAGACGTGGAGACCTAAGACGTGTAAAGACTGATGAAGCTAGATTCAAGGCTGTGGATCACGCAAGAATACCACTCTCTTCACCACGTTGGGATAGCCCCAGCTGACCCTAGAGCTAGAGTCGAGATGAGATGATGATGATTGTCCTGTCGCTAATACACTCGTGTCCTATCCTATCCTATATGCTGACTAAGCCTCCCCGAAGGGGGAAATGACCCCTGTATCCTTCCTTATCCCTCGCATTCTCAGCCTAAGGTGCAGTATCCACTACTGCAACGTTCGGCGAGATTTGTTGGGTCTTTCGGGACGGATGGGTTTTCTGTGTGTTGTAGCGGATAGCGATCAGTCGCCGAGAGTTAGCTTGGTACCCACGAAGGGGAAATACGAGCCGACGTATAGACTACCGACGCACACCGATTAATCGAGTAAGCACCATTCCATCGCCTATTGAAGGATAGCCGGGGTGTTTTGTTGTCTTTTTTGAGTCCTCGATCGATGAGGGGAAAGCAAAAATGGTTCGTTCATCGTTCACTCCTCAGTTTTTACTTCTCTCCATCATCCGTCTGGCTAATTTTCACGTGTTGATATCTCTTATTAGGTCCTCCCTTTCAGTCGTCTTGGAGTGTGTGGTACTCAAGTGAGTGTTTCGTATCCCGCTTCACGTCGCTTGAACAAAATACCAACGTCAAACGTGGAATGAAGACAGCCAGTAACTCACTCGCTGTTCTCAATGGAATAGCACTGCTGGGAAATCAATGTCTCAGTAGATGAAGATTTCTCAGAGGTGGTTTTCTTTTTGAACGGCGAAATAGATGAGTCGGTGTGTGTGATTCGTATTTTGTGCCTGATCCTTGTTTATTTTCGTTTCGTTTCGTGGCCATCTCTTCACTCCTTTTAGGTTCTCAACCCCCCTTCGAAGATCTAAAGGCTCACAACCCGCATCACTACCCAGCCCAACTTAACGATTCATCCCTCCTACAACATAAAATTCACCTCTTACCGTGCGCCATCGGTTACCTCTAGATGCAGCTGCGATGGAGTCGAAGGCCCAACGTACCGCCCATGGACTCCCTCCCTCGTAACGCCGACACCGGCGTGTACGCTATGATTTTCCCTCGTTCCCCTTTCGATTGCTAAGCTAAAGACGTCCCAAACCAAAAGCGTAAACCATCTCATCGGGTAGTCCACCTTCGACCCGCGGACCCTGCTCCTTCGATGTTGTGATACTGTTATCACGTCTAGTGTTCCCGCGGCTGTCCTCATAATGAGTTTTTTTGGTATTTCAGTAGGGGGTCCTATGGGTCCTCTGGGATGACGACCTGTTCGACGATGACGGGTCAATAAGTCTTGGTACGTGTCAACTGTTGTGCGAGTGCTGGTGTTTATCTCGCTCCACACTTTATAGACGGAGGAGCGCCGTCTGTTGTGAAGATAATAGTTATGGTAGTTTAATTTTCATTGGGTGCACCACCTGTAGGCGCTGAATTTCTTCTGTTGAGATCCTTGCGACTCACAGTACCTCCCGGTAAGTTCTCGCCTTCTACTATCGTCCCCACATCTCGCCTGATCTTCAAACTAGTCCTCAACCCCATTGACTAGCACTCATCCAACTACCACGATCACATCCTCTGATTCAGCTCCTTCTTCAGCTCCTTCTTCCTCGTCATCGACCGGTTCTAGCAGTCACCACGTCTACGGAGTCCACACTTTAACTCAAACAAGATGCGAAAGCCGCGGGGAAGAACTACTTTAGTACCGCTGTAGACGATTCGGAGATCAGTGATACGACCAATGCGGCAATTCTGTATGATAATACCGAGTTTGGGCAGCTCACGTATCTCCATGTTCGCCCTTTCCAAAACCATGCTCTAGGATGCTACCGAACCCACACAAGGAGCCTTTACCTTGGCCAAACTGTGATATCGTCGCCAAATGACACTGAATGGATGAGTCCACGTATTCTTCTCTCCGTACTTTCATGACCGTTCCTGCTTTCCCTTCGTAGTTCGTTTGGTTTCGTTTGGTGACTCATCCCATGGCGCCATCCCTTTTTTGGTGGTTTTGCTACTTCATTTGACGTTCTAATCTTATCAGGCTCCCCTTCGCAACACAAGTCAGGTAAGTTGAAGAAATTCGTGGATGCCTTTTGATCTTGTCTCGGACCGTTATGACCTCCGACTAGCATGACTTTCGTGATCTCTTACCAGGATGGACTAGCTGGCTCCTACTCTGCAGGCGACAGCCAATCACCGCGTCAGCTTGTACACCCACTCGATTGACGCGACTCGTTCGCAGCATCAAGAGTGCACATCTCGTGGAAACGCAGTCAGTCTACTCACGCACCTAACCGTTCTCTTGTAAACCCCTCTAACTTTCAAGTTAGGCCTCCATCAAACTGTCGAAACCGTCCTTAGGGTTCAGAAATATCGAGCTCGAGAGACGGCGTATTGGCTTGGAGTCCTGTGTTGATTTGCCAATCCACATCATATTCAAAAATTCACGAGAATTTATTGTTCAAGTATAACTGCTTTATGAACCCGGGGAGACGAGATCGAAGGTGAGCAAGAATTACCTGCGATGATCAGAGATATCTGCGGTGATCACCCCGTTAGTGGTAACTGACCGATAATTATGGCGGGAGGTTTTTCCTGATGTGGCATGTTTGGCTTTTGCTCTGGGCCCTCACAACGGTCGGCGTGGATGCCAGTGGTCAGTGGACTGGTGGTGTTTTCTACTGACTCACTGTGATGTCGGGAGAGGCGGTGTGAAAGTATTAGTGGTTTGAATACCGACTCGACCAAGGGAAATGAGTACAAGATATGGGTTATTTATACTATCTACGTGACCGATTCGGAGCAGCAGAGCAGATAAAGGAAAGAACATAAAAAGAACTGCACAGGATGAGTAGTACTGGTACATGAATCTCGAGGTAATAATGTCAAGTAGGAATCATGAAAAGAGTAAACAGATCTCGGGAGGTACAAAGATTGGATAGAGCGGCTTCTTATGCGTGTTACTGAGTGAAGATGTGACATGGGTGCCATGGTTGCTACCCTTGGTAGCCTTAGCTTAAGCGCGATGTGATTGACTGGGTGGACTGTGATCAAGAGGGCCTCGCAGTTCTGGCAGAGGTCATAATCCGGGCAATCCAGGCACATCAACAGAAAATTGGAATAAGTATGAAGGATAAGACGAGGAAGTCAAGGAACAAACCATTTACGGGGCTTTGGCTCTCCATCCGAGGAACGTTGAGGAACTCCACGACCCCCAGCCTAAAGGTAAACGCGAGTTTGGTTAGTGATATTCACCACACTTGGGAACAATGAGAATTCCGTACCAGATCGTCAACGCCAAACGTGGCCCACCCGGACGAAACGACGTGTTCTGCAGCTGGAGCCAAGATACTGGCTCCCGCATAGACTCCGACCGCATGAGCAGCGGAGAGATTATCCGCCACTCTAGGTGCCAGTGCAACAAAGGGATGGCCTCCGACTACAGCCACGCCTTGTATAAACCCATCAACAGTTCCGGATATTGTTTGACCGAGCGCAGAGACACTGGAAGAGCCTACTGAGCTTGCTGGGACCCCCTCGCTTAGAAGCTGATGAGCGCCGGTGCTCGACGCAGCGCTGACAGCTTCGATACCACCATGAAGATAAGCGGCATCAACACCGGCTCCAACGCCCAAACTGAGAGCCCCGAAGACCATAGGGACTACAGTATCTTTGATACGGTGTTTAGGGCTGCTGTGTCCCCGACGAGACCACTCTTGCTCGAGGATCTGAAGTTTTTGATTGGCAACGCTGAGCCTGCGAGTCCCATACACAACCGAGGCGGCTGCGCTAACACCGTGAGTGATGGCGGCGGCGGCGGCTCCCGCGCCAAGACCCATGGATGAGGATGTCTCTTGGCACCGCTTCTTGTAGATGTTAGCGAGAATCTCCTGGTCAGATCGTTGACGAATTTGCTTGCGGTATTCGTCACCGTCGAATTGAATAAGCTGAGACACGGTAGGCATGTTCAAGCGACGACGATTGTTTCGTAAAAAATGGAGGATGAGAAAGGATGTTCAGAGGGGCCGTTCTGGGGTGTCGGAGGAGCGGCTCAGATGAGGTTTATATCCCAGAGGCCAAAGCACAGCAGTTGTATCAAAGGCGATACCTTGGTGCAAACAACAAACTCCAATTGGAAGCAATCAAACTGTTTCCACAATTGTTGGGCGTCGCAGCGGGGCCCGGGGTGTTGCCAGACATCAGGAGACAAGATGGAGTTTATCGGCGGAAGAAGCACGATAAGCGGCTTTTGTGTGCGAGTTGCAAGTCTACCGTTAGTGTTTGTCGATAAACGGAAGGGAATACTTAGCTTGAGTTGCGCGCTCCCTGGCAGGGGAAATTTGAAAGTTGGAGGCGTGCAGTGACTCGTGGCATGTGATGCCGAGAGGTCAAACATATCCTTTTCGCTGAGCCAGAGCTCTGGATCCCGGGCCTGTCCTTACCAGTCTGACAAGACATCCTCGCTACACTTCAGCAATGGGTTTGTGAAATTTTACTGGATATAGCGCCGGTCTCGTGCATGCTATGGCCAGGCAGGACATTGTTACCTCTACGCCGGTGGCGTGGTCACGGTTGCGAAGGGAATGTGGCGATTGTAATCAAAGCTGAAGGACAGTGAGCGTTGATGATGGCAGAGAATTCTCCCAGGGAGAAACGAGGGCGGCACAGACTTGGGCCGACTTGTGGCTAGCTCTGGGGAGACAGAAAGACACCGAATGATAAGAATGAATTGAGTCTGAGAGAGCAAGTGATATGAGACGCCAAGACCATCAGCACGCTGTAGACAAAGGACACAATGGCAAGACCGAGGATATTGGACGGGTCACAGACCATACAACAGCCCAGATAATGATTATGTGACAGGTTGTCAAGGACGGCCAATCAACGGTGCTGCAGCAAAGTTGAGCTTATTGTGACCCCTCCAGCGTCTATCAACCGTCTTCCGTCTCATCAACTAACTACATCCGTCAACAATGTTCGATTCGGGCGAGAGGGTTTGGGTTTGGGGCGTTGCTGAGCTGTTAGGGTTGATCCATCTTTGAGGGAGCATGTGGAAGTTTGGACGTCCAATCCTGGGTACTAAATTGTACACGAGGTCTGCCTCAGGTTCCTCCAAACATGTCCCATCGAAATCACAACATTAGTATTTCGTCGAACGACCCTACATCCTCCGCCCACTCAATTGCACTTCGTAACTTCCCAGCTTCCGCGCGTCACACCGGCTACACGGCCCGTTTTCAACTGCTCCTATTCAGTGTACAAGTCTCCTCAGCCATCTGCTTATCAGTGTCCATGTAATCGGTCGCTTCACCTGCTGTGAGCATTCGTTTCTATACCACTTTCGCGCTATGAGCTGGGAGTGAGAAGGAGGTGAGCCTCGCGATGCTGAGAGGAAGTGAGTAAAATGAAATTTTTGTTCGACGCATTCGTATAAACTAAGTTGGTTTGGTGAATTGTTGACGAATCCTAACGTCATGGTCGTTCCACAGTAAGCCATGGATCACAAAAAACGATTAGGGAGAAACGACAGACCACGATGCAGTCAACTCAGCCCATGAATGTCCCCACGATCGCTCGCCATTGGTTCTCCTACAAGGCAAGCTCTCCTCGGATTAAGGCAAACTCCTCGTTACGAGGACGGCATCCTGACTGGAAGAATGGGGAGGAAGGAGATTCAATTGTCGACTGTCGTGCTGGAGAGGTATACGAGGATAGGAAGGGCAAAATGAGAGGAAGGATGGCATGAAAAAGAGTGTGACGAAGGTGGGAGAACCGGCGAGCGCAGCTCCTTGGCTGCTTCTTCCGTGGGGACAGGAGCTGTCTTTACCTCGGAGAGTCAGAGATGCCCCTAATGCCTAAGATCTAACTTTCAAGGTTGGTCGGTGGGTTAACGTTGGATGTGAAATGGAGAGAACTAGGGTGAGAGCAAGAGTGTAGACGACACTAAGGTTTGAAGAAGCGTAGTGGAACGAGAGAATGTTGAGAGAAGTCGAGTGACAGTGAGGGTTCGGACTCGTCGTCGAGGATGTCGATGAGCAACCGAGGAGAGAGTTAGCACCAAGAGATGCTCGATAAGGAACCGCTGTGGCTGTGCGAATGCTCCAGGCGACAGCCAATCACCGCGTCAGCTTAGCCGCCCCAACATCGCGAAATGGCTCGCTCGCGGATCCGCCCACCACCAACGCAATCACCCCACTACCAACATGGACACCATTCGATTGGCCGACGCGACTCGTCCGCAACCCCAAGAGTGCATTTCGTGGAACCCGTACATCCCATCTCAAACCCTCTGGCCTCCTCAACTTTATCAACGCCCACTGGCATACAGCTGGTCCTTTCACATCCCATGTATATGAGTGCGTTGCTCTCGTGAGCTGGGCGGTTGGATGGCTAGGTGCACGTGTGAGGTCGACCTTCTAGGTACGCTCATGTCATCCTTAACAGTGGCGAGTGGCGACTGATATATTTCGTGGAAACCGCAGCCAATCTACTCACGCACCAGCACCGTTTTCTTGTCAACCCCTCTAACCTTCAAGTTAGCCCCCCCGAAACCTGCCGAAACCGTCCCCAGGGTTCAGAAGGACCGAGTTAGAGAGGGATGGTGTGTTGGCTCATTGTGGGAGAAGGCGTTGGTGGTTTTTGTGGTTGTAAGTGCGATTTGGATGTTGGCCATTTGTTCTCGATTGTGGCCGACTTTGGGCGTAGGACGCCCTCGTATCAATCGCTCATCAGGTGTGCCCCAGTTCTCCAGGTATCCTGCCCAAATACCACCCATCCCAATCCCAATATCAGGTCAACCGCCCTCCTTCTCTTCACCCTCCTCTCATCATCACTCCCAACCTCCTGCTAAATCTCACATTACCACTCCTCAACTCTCATCGTTCAGCCGACGTCTATCAACCTCCCCTTAGTTGGTTTTTTCATATCGCCCGAGCACGCGGTTGGGTGGTTGGGTATGAATTCGACTCACATCCCAAGTAAGCCGCTTGATCCTTTCTCGTCTCGTGCTTTTCCCATCTCATTTTCAACACGCTCTAGTTGTTTCGTCTATGCATCGATTCCCGATGTTCATCAGTTTGGCGTGCCGCTCCCATCTTAATTGGGGTTCTACATCGTCATATCAAATTGATTATCCATTCTTACTCCCCAACCAACCAATCGTCAATCCGCCTCGCGCACCCCACATTGGATATTACACCTTAGGCCGAGGTGGTTCACCTTGCTTATCGTGGCGGTCCAGTACCTACCGACGTTACAAAGATGGAGTCTTGTCGTTCAGAGACTCCCATTACTAAACGAGTGGGATCTTTGGGGATGGGCTGATTTTCTTTGCCCATGGTAGCGGATAGTGATTCAAGATAGGATTGGTCACTGAGGGGTTGGTTTAGGATTTTGAAGGGGAAATGTGAGTGTCGAACGAGTCGATTTCGTACGTCGTATCTATTCCTCCTTGTCAATCGCTTTATATTATTGCTGGTTCTGGATTTGTTACCCTCTGGTACCTATTGGGGTATGGCGATTGATCAAGCATTCTATCGCCTACCTTCTGAAAGAAATTTGTCGTGCAGGAGCGCTTTCTTGTCCTTCTGGGTCCCAAATCGATACGGGGAAAGCAGAAGTGGTTCGTTTTGTCCTTCACTCTTAGTTCCTCTCCATCTCCGTCTGGACTTTTTTTCGTATGTTGATATCTCACATTGGATCCTCGCTTTCGGTCTGGAGTACGTGGTACCCAAGTCGGTGTCCACATCCCGCCTGTTGACGCTCAAACAGAATACCAACGTCAAACGTGAAAGCAGCCAGCGAAGACTCGTCGCCCTCAATAGAATAGAACCAGTCGGAAATCTTCGTCTCGGTAGACCAAGGTTCCTCAGAGGTGGTTTTCTTTTTAAAGGCGACGGAGTGGTAGTCACGGGGCTACGCAGCTGAGCTGGTATTTTTGTAATTTGTATCTTTTTGTGGCCGTTCCTGCTACCTTTTTCTTTCGTATCGCTTCGCGGCCTTCTCTTCGCTCCTTTCGGGCGATTCAACCCCCCTTGGAAGTCGAGCAAGGCGTGATGGGTGACCATCCATCCCTTTACATTGATACCCGCTTCACTCCCTGACATATATCCGATGTTGTACCTATGAAGGGGAACGCAAGCGTCGAATGAATCACCTTCCGTCTGTCTTTGGTCCATCCTTCAAGTTATCAACAATTCATCTGCTCACTTTTACATATCCAGAATCTGCTGCCCACTAATCATCACCGTTAGTCGGGTATCATTCCATGGCACCGTGCGACAAGTAGAGTGTCGATGTGGAACGCTACCTTGTCTTGTCGGTACCGAACCGGTATTGGGAGAGCAGAAGTCATTCGTCATTGTGCATACTATTGGTCCTGCTTTTCTTCAACATCATCGTCCGAACCTGATACGTCGTTCGCTCACTGGGATGTTTCCGATATTGCCAGTTTCCTGGGTTTCGATCGAGGGGGACACGTGGGGAGTAGGAGATGACGATGTGATCTTTCCTCCGACTGTGTGGAACCTTGATATATCAGTGACGTCCACAAGCCATAGCAAACAACTCTAACATATCTCACAGCACGAGGGTACTCAGGTCGACTAAATAAGGTCCATCTAGAACGGCTCTGGCATGAGGCCGTATCATCGGCCACGATAATCCCCCTCCTATAGCCCCTACCAAAAAGCGGCCCAATACCGAACTTCAAGATTCAAACTATTCCGCCCCGACCGCTCGATCACCTCGAATGCTATCGTGACTCAACGCCTTCCCACCATAATAAGTAGCTCAATTACAAGGGCTCCTTCTGTGTCTCGAACGAGGAGCAGACTCACTTCTCCCCGGGAGTTATCCCAAGTAGCGTACTAAGTTCCGACGATGATTGAGAATTATCCTCGGTATCGTAAACCGCCGATCCATCATCCTTCAAGAGTAGGCTGGTCGCAGGCTGGACTGAGAGTGTGACTTCTGATCCGTTTCTGCGGTGGAAAGGTCGCATCTCCAGTACGGCATTGCCAGAGCCAACCTCGATCAAAGGACCCGCCGCTTTGATATGATCTCCGTGGACTCTCGACAGACCCTCCTCCAAGTGGACTGCCGCTTCACAATAATTGGCTAAGAGGATGGTAACGACTTCAGCCTTATGAATGATAGAAACGGAACACGAAAATTCTACCTTTGTCCGAATGTCGTTTAGCAAGGATTGTGGCGATGAGCAGCACGAAAGACCTGAATGCCATGAACATCGAGATGGTCTGCAGGTTTGAAACGGGTTAAGCCCTATCAAAGATGTTTGACCAGAGGACAACTTACGCCCACAAATACCGATGAGATGAAGGCGAGTGGTGACTTCATCCGTAGATCGTGGCACAAGTATGATACATTGATGATAGCGGGGAGCTGGACATCGCGATTAAGCGGGATGGCTTGCGGTATGGGAGGAGGGGTTGGGTACATCCTCAAAATTTGGGCATTGCTGAGGTTTGTCGCGGTGCTGCTCATTACGAAATACAGGCGACGCATATCAGCATCGTCTGGAGATGGAATAAAGTGTGAGGGGGCGAGTAAGGGATTTGGCTCGATCGTGGCATTAAATATCTCCATGTCGAAGTATAACGAGTTTTCTTTGTAGATTCCCAAGTCGATCTCGGCTGCGGCTATCAAAGCCTTCAGAAAGTTTCGGAATGCGGGTTCCGTGTTTCCGAGGCCAACGTCGTTAAGTTTATATGAGGAGGAACCATTGGTCCAAGAGACCTCGCGTCCGGTGAAGGCGACATTGAGCGGCTCTCGCGCACATTGAAGTTCGTCTTCTCGGGTAGGATCAAAAAGGACTGTCCTGTTGGGATCTTGGAAAGATGGGCAGTAAGGCCATCCATCTACGGCTAGGCGAACTAGTCCTTCAATACCGGGAGGGGGAGGGGTTAGGAATGCCTCTAGAAGGTCTTGAGCTAAGCGAGAGAGGACATCGTAGATGGGTTGTGACACCGCCGAGGGAGTGCCGAATATCCTAGCTTCAGCCACATCCTGGGAGATATGCCATTGCCATTCTCCCATAATCTCGAAACCCAAACCATTCATAGTGTTGCAACTAAATACTGTCTGTACGACAGTTAAGCCTTAATACTCGGTCCCTAGGCTCAAGATAACTCACCCAAGTCGTCACAGTTGCGATGCTGATGTCCACTTCGATAACAAGACGTTCATCCCAGCCTGAGGAGTCACAAGACAAAGGTGCTGCAAAGTATTGAAATCCAGAATCAGGTACAGGGTTGGTTCCGTCGCTATTTTCACTATGCTGAGTTTGACCCATGAGATATGAATCAACTCACGGAGAGTCTAGCCACTCACAAAAACACTAATCACACTCCATTGAAACATGCTGTTATTTGTGGTAAAGGTGGCACCCATGTTTAATAGGTAGCTGTCACATGTCGTCGTTTCCCGAAGAGCTCGAGGGATGAGGGGTGTCCACCACATCCATTGCGTAGCGTTCTTGTCACTTCGAGCAACCGTAACCGTCTCGTAACCGGCAACCGCGGCTAGAATGCAATCGCTTTAGCTCCAGAAAAAGGATACTAATATAGATCAAGGCATACCGTTGAGCAACGTGAGCACGATGAGCACGATACATGACGCAACGAAGAATATGGGTCCGAAACGACGCCAAGGGTAAGACCGAGTGATTGCATAGTCCTACTCAGGCAACGATTACTCTTAACGACAGAAATAGAAGTAGGAATCGTTTACAGGCGCCAACATGTCAGAGATGCGTTCTTGGACAGTGAACAGAACGATAGTCCGTGCAACGACTTGGGGAATCACTGATCATGAACTTGCTATCCGTTATATCAGGATGTTGTGCCAAGCAAGTCAAGAAGCTTGTTAGGTTCAGCCATTCCAAGAAGAGACTCCAATTGTTCGAGGACGTGCGGGAGAGAGCCGAGCGGCATATGACTTCCACGAGGCATTTCTGCCTCCTTTCAACCAAGGCACTCCGCATTTCGCGCGATTCTTGTAATGCTCTGGGTATGGGCAAGGCACGGGGGTTCATCATCGGCGAGATCCACACCCGGAAGAACAGTTCGGGACGAATTGAACGATACGTTGGAAGAGCGGAGAATAAGTAGACCAATCAATGATGTTCAGTGTACGGCTAGTTCAAGGACGATACTTAAAAGAGAGCTAAGATACGACGACTGTTCATGGCCGTGTCCAGGTGAAATGGATGGATGGACTCAGTACCGGTGTTGACCAAGTGCCGACCAGCAATGGTTGTGGGAATGTTGATTTCTTTTCCCTTCGCAGCCCTTCAGCTTCAGCCTTATCCACCGTCCATTCTTAGCCTCTCCTGAGCTAAGGCTGTCCACATGGACTCATGCATCAACCGGAACTCCTTACTCTCCTTACCACTATCGTTTGCTCCAGCGACTGTCGGGGCCCCCATCCCACTCTGAATCGGAAACGACAGGCAACAGGTTCGGCATGAGTTCCCAGTTGTGCCCTTCGTCTGGGACTTTGGCGGCCCGGGATTGGCATAGGATTGTCATAACCTTATCGTTGCTGCTGCAGATCGAAACTTGCGGTGAGTTCAACCCGTCGTGATGGTTCATCGACTCGCAACTCACGATTTTCCCTATCCACCTCCAGTCGATTACGCACATGTTTGCGTATCCACTGGCAAGACACGATTCGTCAAGCCTATCCTTTTCCTATCTGCAAACAGTGTGGTATACAGCGCTACCAACTTTCTTTCAATCCATTTTCGATCAGATCGACCTCAGGTCGATCCATTCGAGTAAGTCACAAGCCATGAGGGTCCCAACCCTCTTCGCACTCGTATCCGTGCTGACGTTGTCATTATGGTGCAGCTTTGTTGTCGTATTCTCCTTGCACGCTCTATGCTGGGCCACGCACTTGTAGTTCTCCCACTCAGTCGACTTTCTCCTGATCGGCAAAGGAGGAACATATTCGTGGCACTCGTCTTCATAATCCTCTTATTCACGTCCACCCTCGCCCTCTTGATCGACACACCAATCTCAGACCCGATGACCTATTGTCTTTGCTTCATAGGTCTGGGCGTCTTTCGTCCTTTTGTCTGGTCACAGATTGTGATCCGTCGGAACGGTTACTTGTTCTTGGTCGGCGTGGCGAGTGTGTTTATGGGTGGAGCATTGGGATATTCTTGGAAGGCGACTTCTCTTCTAGCAAGAGGCGATGAGAGTGTCACTTTGGATGATGAAGGGAAAGCTCCTCGAAGTATTGCTGGGAGTCCAATCGGAGAGGGGACGGGGGGAGCCGACGAGGGTGGGAAGGCATCAATGGAACTTGCTGGCTTGACCTTCCTTCAACTCATCTCCCATCCTGCCGCTAGTCTCAATCGCCAAAGCGCAGCACTCATTGCTCACAAGATGAGGTTTATCGTTCACCTAACCACCCACTTGGCATCGGTGTATGTTTGGTGCTTGTTGTTAGTATCTGGTGAGGGTTGGTGGGGATGCAATGGCCGACCACGGAACTGGGTGGGAATCATAAACCAGGTTCGTTCGCAACCATCTGTGGAGGGAGGTCCTCGTATTGACACTTGGGTCAATGTCATAACAATAGATGGGTCTCGCCAGATATGCGTTCAAGAATTTCATGAAAATCATCGGGATGTTCAGAAAACCGAGTGGGCTTGGCGCTTCTTCCTCTCCTCCTAAACGCACGGGCATTGACCCTGTCGGGGAGCTCGGACCGCATTGACGAGTTGCATACGACAGGGGTGTTTGACCTTACGGGAGCGTCTCCTGTGTACAAAGGAAAGCTTCGGCAGAAATCCCCACAGGTGGAATACGGTGGTCCCAGAGGTGATGAGAGGGGTGCGTTCAACAGAGTTATAGAAAGGACGTTGGAGTTCTCCGGATAGTTCCCTTTCCGCAAGCGATTTTCATTGTACAGTTTGCCGTTTACAATACTAGAATAATGGTTACAAGTAATCAGAGAGCTGGGGCCAATGCCGAATATCAAGAAAAGTCAAGCAAACCAAGCAATCCACTTCGACACATTTACACTGTCGTTTGTCGCAACCGTCATCCTCAGACCTCCCCCTCCCGTGTCCCATCTCCGAAACCTGAAAACGGCGGAGCCAACAGCAAATGCGAACGAGTTTGCGCCCGCTCCGCAGAGGAACGGTCCTCCTGATCCTGGTCCTTCTGGGATGGGGGTTGCGTTAGCCTAGACTGTGTGTTGTAGGAGGTGAAGAAGCACCTTGTTGGGTCGCAGGAGCAACTTCTGCTGAGTCGATGGGATACGACATTAACTTGAGGAACATGTAATGTGATGGATGGTTCTGCAGATTCAGAATGCCCTGCCTGAGGTGGAAGATCGACTACCTGCCATGGCGCCTGCACCCGCACCAGCTTGCCCAGTCGTCGCATCACCATTCGCAACTCCCGAACCCACACCAACTTGACCAATCACATCGCCATTCTCCAGATCGTCAGTCCTCGACTCCCGCCGCAAATAACTCGTCTTCCCTACATTCTTCCTCTCCCCTCCCTCCCTCTCCTCATCCCCCCATCTTCATACCACTCAATCCACTACTCCATCACAAAACTCAAATGGGCTAGAAGCGCCATCCTCCCATTCTCCAATACCCTGAAGGGTCTGAAATCAAAGAATTTAAATAACCGTTGAGGGATGAGCATGACAAAACTTACTATCTGCAACATCAGAACGTCCGACGTCGTGAGCAAGTGACGAAGTTTGTTAATTGAGGACAGTACGCTGGGAGAGCGGAGAATAAATAAATCGACGACGTTTGCACAGTTGGTTAGGCTAAGGGCGGCAGGAGAGAGGGAGTCAAGATACCGCGACTGTTCATGGCCATGTTCAGAATCGAATTCAAGTTGGAGACGATCAAGCTTGCTGCACTTCGAGTACTTATGTAATACTGGCAACTTTCCACCACCGACCTTCATCAGCCTTCATCCTCTCCAACTCGTGTCCAGTCCTTCGCCACGGATGATTGGCTGATGAATGGGTTTCCTACGATGCGAGCGCAGTGGATTTATGCCATTTCGTGACTACCCAGTTGCGAGATGTATTTATAGGTGACGGCCCACCTATCGCAGGTTCGCCCTTATCCGCCTGTGCAAACAGCGGCAAAGGCTGTCCATCTGGGCTTAAACATCGAGGGGAGCTCTTTACTCTCTCCTTACCACCGTTATGCAGGCCCACGAGTGCTGGAGCTCCCATCCCAATCCGCAACAGCAACGACGGGCAAAGAGTTCAGCATGAGTTCCCAGTCGTGTCCACCTTATCCATCTGGAGTGTCGGAGGATTGGCCTAGGACCGTCATGTCCTTTTCCTTGACGATGCAAATCGGAATTTGTGGTGAGCTTTCCCCGTCCTTACGGTTCATCGGCTCGCAACTGACCATCCTTCCCACCTTCTTCCAGTCGCTTATGCCCATTATTGTGTATCCAACGCGCGATTCGTCAAGCTTTTCCTCCTTCTATCTGCGAACAGTGTGATATACTGCGCTACAAACCTCTCTTCAATCCATTCTCGATCGCTGGCAGATCGACCTCAGGTGGACCTATTCGAGTGAGTCACCAGCCATGACTGTCCAGCTCTCTTCGGTTCGTATCCTTTTCATGTCTTCATTATGACGCAGCTTTTTTGTCGTATTCTACTTGCATACTCTATGTTGGGCCCACACATACGTGGTTCTCCCACTCAGTGGACTTTCTCCGAATCAGCAAAGGAGGATCACATTCGCGACCCTCGTCTTCATCATCCCCTTATTTGCGTCCACCCTCTCCCTCTTGACCGACACACCAATCTCGATGACTTACTGCGGTTGCTTCATGGGTATGGGCATGTTTCGTCCTTTGGTCTGGTCGCCACTTGTGACAGGTTGGGCCGTTTACTTCTTGTTCGACGCCGCGATTGTGCTTGTGGTTGGAGCGTTGAGCTACTCTTGGAACATGGCCCCTCTTCTGGCAGAGGATCCCGAAAATGACACGCTCAACGATGAAGAAGAGGTTCCTCGCGGTATTGTTGGGAGTTCAACCGGAGGGGGAATTGCCGAGGATGGGAAGATGCCAATGGAAGCCAAATCTACTGACTTGACCATCCCCAACATCTCCTCCAGTCGTGCTACTACTCTCACTCGCCAGCGCAGAGCACTCTATGCACGCAAGATGACGTTTATTCTTCGCCTAACCGTCCACTTGGTATCGCTTTATATTTGGTGCTTGTTGCTAGTATCCGGTGCGGGTTGGTGGAAAGAATGCAAAAGCCAAAAGAAGTGGGTGGGGTATATGAGCCTGGTTCGTCCGCGTCCACTTGTTCGATGGTCCTCGTATTGATTATTGGTCGATATCATCACGAATAGATCAGTGTCGCCAGACCTACCTTCTGGCATTTCATGGAAATCGTCGGGATGTTTCGAGAGCCGAGCCAGCTGGATGTTTCTCCCTCTCCTCAACATACCAGGATTGAAGCTGTTGAGGAGCCCGAGATGATCGCAAACCGCATGCGACAGGAGAGCTTGAGCTTACGGGAGCGTTTTCTACGCACACATGGCGGGGTTTCGACGGAAATCCTGGCCACTGAAGGGTAAAGAGATGGTGATGGGGTTCTCCGGGCAGCTCCCTCTCCGCAAGTGTTTTCCAGTGTACAATTACATTTTACAATACTAGAGTAATCGCTACAAGTAATCGGAAAGCTCCAGCAGAAGAAAATCATCAAGAAAATCAAGCAATTCAAGCAACCCATACAGATACAATGATCTTAATCAAGAACTCGTCAAAGGTCATCTAGGCACCTGCTGAATCCCATGAGAATCCAACTCCGCCTCTTCCGGCCCATACAACTCATCCTCGTCGTCATCGTCGTCACTGTCCACTTCGTACACCTCGTAGCCGTCACCATCACCCTCGGGCCTCCCATGCCCCATCTCCGAAACTTCTTCAATAACAGCGCCCGTCGCAAACATAGTAGTAGTACCAGCAGCGTTCGTGGTACCAGTAGCAGCGCCCGAGAACGGAGCACCACCGAAAGCAAACGCGAACGGGTTAGCGCCCGCTCCGCCGAAGAATGGACCTCCTGCTCCTGCTCCTGCTCCTCCGCTGGCTGCTGTTGGACGTCGTCGATGAGGTCGAGGACCTCCGAAGGGTGCGGAGCTGGGTTGACTGGCGCCTGTTCCAGTGCCGATACCTGCTGCACCAGTTTTTCGGTTCCGCACTCGGACTTTCTTGTGTTTACGTTTCCGTTCTCCGAGACCGTGCTCTTTAAATGCGCTGATCGTGCTCGTCAAAGGTAGGATTACCAAGAACACCGGCAGAATCTAAGTGGACATTGTCATTATTTGCCGCGAACGGAGATACGGAGTGGACAATTTAACACGTACCTGACCAAAACCCCAACTCTTATCAGCAGGCTGAGGATGATTATACTCCCTCAACAACTCCGTATTCAAAATCGCCAAAAGCGAAACGACCGAGATCAAAAAGATATTAACGATCAACCGGCCACTCAGATCGACTTGGTAAGGCAGATCCGCCGGTATCCTGGCTCCGACACCAAAGGGTGATGCTGCCGTGGGGTCAATCCCAGCTCCCCCTGGACGAAAAGCGCCACCTCCGAAATCTGGATTGGAGGCGCCAGCTTCCTTGTCGAAAGAGATGGTGCTTTCGTTGGCGGTGGAGTCTTGGAAGGAGAGACGCGTGGAGTAGGGGTTCGGATTGAAAAGCGTTAATTCTAGATGATCGGGGGAGGAACGCGAGGAGTGTAGAGATGCTGGTCTTGGTATTGGCGTTGTCGCTGGTATCGGTGCCGATGCCGGGATTGACGTTGGAGGCGATGGTGGCGGGTTGGAGGCTTGCTGAGGAGGCGATGGTTGGGAGGGAACGGTTGGTGAATTCTGGGGTATAGGTTGATTCGATGGTACAGCATTGGGAGGAGATGATGATTGAGCCGTCGTCGATGCACCATTATCCTGGGGTGATTGCGACACTGCCTGGGGTTGAGTGGGTGCAGTCGGAGGAACTGATGCTGGGTCGATGGGATCTGCATCGGATGCGACGTGAACTTGAGAACCGTCTGGTGGGACGGATGGTTCGGCGTGCTGGGGTGGAGCACCTGAATTTGCCTGCGCAGCCGAATGGTCCAATCCGGTGGTAGGCTGTCCGTCCCCAGCAGCGGCTTGACTACCCGTGTCACCTGCACCCCCATCAGGTTGACCAGTCGTAGCATCGCCATTCCTAACTCCTCCACTCGCACCAGCATCACCATTCGCATCACCATTCGCGGCTCCTCCCTTCTCCCCACCCTCCCCAGACCCAGCAGCGTTCACACCCCCTTTCATCTCCTTCGACTTCTCACCCTTCCTCTTCCTCCTCCTCCCCTTCTCCTCATCCCCATTCCACTCCCTAGCAGCCTTCATAAAAATCCCAATCCCATGTCTATAATCACTAACCAACATCAACGTATACCCCACAGTCACACAACTCAACAACACCAAAAACGCCGTCCTTCCGTTCTCCAATACCTTAAAAGGTCGAAAGATCACAAAGTTTAGGTAGCCGTTGCATGGAGGGTTTGAACCGAATGATGGTGCGAGAGTTAGGACTACGAATGCGCAGGCGAAGACTAGGTAGGATTGGAGGATCGCTAGGAGTTTGACTACGCGGGAACCTTTCTTCAGTCGGTTATAGGCTGGCATCGTGAAAAAGATGGCCGTCCATGACGGGGTTAAGAGGTATACCACCACTAGCGCGCTACGAATTGGGGGTAGGGAGGAGATGAGCGCGATGCTGAGAGGAAGTGGGTAAAATGGGATTTGTTTCAACGTACTCGTATAAACTAAGTTGGTTTGGTGAATTGCCGGCGAATCCTAAGGTCATGGTCGTTACACAATAAGCCATGTTGGTAGCGACGAGAGTCGTAAGCGCATTAGTGATTTCATCTGATGATGATGAACGAGCAGATTGTAAAGCTTTCCGAGCCCAAAAGCGAACAAGTTTAGTAGTCGGCATGAACGAACCACTGAAAGACGAACTCACCAAGTAGGAAAGCCTGAGCATAGAACGAAATTCGTACCCCAATCCCGCTAACATCAGGATTGGGCATAGGGCCTAACGAACAATCCGTAGAGTTGGAACTCATCGTCTAGAATCAGTCGACAGAGGCACCAGAGAGGGGAAGGTATACGTGGAGGGTATATATCATGAGAAAGAAAGGTCGAGCATCACCGCCTTGTCTTATAGACTGTTTGGATGAGCGCTTGAAAGAAGAAGGACCAAATAAAGTTCTGCAGAGCAGCCACACAGCCAAAGACAAAGCTTCCCACCACCTCCGATGGCACATCGTTGTGTGCAAACAGCTGCAGTGGCAATGCACTGCCAAACCATCATCATGGCCTTTCGGACTCAAAAATAGCTTTGTTGATCACGATACAGCGATAGTTCCCAAACCCAAAAGTCACTTTCAACGACTGGTGGATTAGACACTGGAGAGAGGGAGAGAGCTGTGTAGGAGGTATACTACTACAATATCAGGACCAGAAACGAACGTATGAACGTGCATATAGAACGACGGATTGTCCACTAGGTACTCCCACCAAACCACATAAACCAACGATCGACAACGGAATCAAAAATGAACACACCAATCGGGACATATTACACAGCCATCCCTCCCAAAACCCACCTGCACCGCTTTCATCCCACACTCTCCCCGCTCAGCGCTCAACCCTCAGAACTCAGCATCCCAAGCAAAGAAGAGATAAGGAGGAACTATGAATCAACCTCCATCATAGCTCCCTCTCCCTCACCCTCGCCGTCAACTCGATACCCCTTAACCGCCCCATTCCCCTCCTTCCCATTCTCCTTCACAGGCGGCGGCGAAGGACTAAGCGAAGGAGCCTTCTTCACCTCGGGTGTCGCAGCAAGAGGCGAAGAACCCGATCTTGGAGAAGGCGAAGTGGATAAGTTCCTGTTCGTTTTGCGAGAACGTCGTGACGGGTTGAAATGTCCACATTTCGGGCATACGTATTCTAGAATGAAAGTGACGTTAGGATGAGAGTTGCGCACTAATCAAATCGAGACCAAATGGAAAGACTCACCAACATCTTCGTAACTCTCCTCCTTAACCAATCCATTATGCCCAAAACACCTCTCACATATCAGCGCATACCTACTGGCAGGCGAACTAAAACTAGCTTCTTCATCTCCTAACAACGCATCCGCTAATTTGTCGAACCATTGTTTGCGAGGCGGTGGTGTTGGGAAGTTCGGTGCTGGGGGGCGGTGGAGAGAAGGTGGGAGTGTGAGATCGGGAAGGATGGGGGCGTAAGAAGGACGTACGGGAAAAGTTGTTCTGTAATGCTCGCTGCGCAGGTGTTTGAGGCGGAGGAGGTTGGAGTAGACCTTGCTGCTGCTGTAATGGCTGTTGTTGAGGCGCCAATGGACGAGGAGCCATAGGTGTCGAAGGCGCTTGTGGACCAGGCGTCCCTCCAACATTCCGTTTCCGCAAAGGCGTACCAGGACCAGGAGACGAAGATGTAGACGAAGAAACGTCATCGTATCGTTCGATCAAGTTCCGAGTCGTATAATAGTTTGTCTTCTTCTTGATCTCTTCGACTTTGTCGCGTTGTTGTTTGCGAAGGACCTTCAGGGTCTTTTCTGTTTGTAATGACGATGAAAGGGAATGGATTATAAGAGGTCAGCATGATGGCGATCGGAGAGGAATGGAGTAGATGGAATGGAACGAACCTTCGGCGTCTCCTTTACGAGTATACCAAATCTGCACAATCCTCCTCATAAACAAGATCCTAACCAACCGACATATCAGACCCACACCCATCAAACCAAGCAAAACTACTCACACAATAGGCCCAGCAAAGATAGGTATTCCCCAAACAACCTTCTCAACCTGCCTACTCCTCGCACTCCCACCGGCACTGGTAACAGGCAACAAGCCTACATACCACAAGCTGACATACGCTGCCCATATAGCAATAGCATAGAGGGTAAACAAGAGAGTGGTCCGACGTTCTCTCAGTCTAATCTCTGACAGGCGTGTCTCGCGTTTTTGGATGCCGGATGCGAGGGAGGAGAGGACTTGTTCGTAGTCTTCTGGTTCAGACTGGCGCAGGTAGCAAGTTGTGAGTGGCGGAGGGAAAGGTGAGAGGAAGGGAGTGGAGTACCTTTCTGAACCAGCGAGTTAGGAATGACATGGCGGGAGGAGGTGAGGCTGTTGCTTGCCAGGCCCACTTGGACAGCGCGACAGATTTGGTGGCAGGTGGCTGTGCTGTCACGTCACCAACAGCACGTGAAGTCCGCGTAGTCTCCCACTCGTGGACCGTACGGACCTCGTTCCAACTCCCAACCCATTTCTCCAGAGACTGTGATGCTGCCCGATGGCGATACCAAGTATTCAGAACACTTCACCGCGCCTACAATATACCTCGTACACAGCCCTCTAATCTACCAGTCGTTGAAAGTGACTTTTGGACTTGGAAAACTATCGCTTTGTTTCCGATTCCTCAGATGCTATCATCGAAAGGGGTTTGGTGCATCGCCACTGCTTACGCTTCAACGACGACAAGCGTGGTTGGCAAGCCTTTATACTTTGGCTGTGTAACTGCTCTTTCTTTGGCTCCCCTTCTGTGTTCAAGCGCCCATCCAAAAGACAAGGCGGGGAAGCTTGGACCTTTCTCTGTCATGATATATACCCGCACGTATGCCTTCCCTCTGTGGTGCCTCTGTCTACTTTGGACGTGGATCTGTAGAAGATACCAATTTGGTTCGAAATACGTTGGCGCTATCGCACTCGGGATACACTGGACATCGTTACATCCGCGATACACCCGGCACGGCACACTCGGGATACGTCTTCGCGCAATTTCAGTGGACCTAGTCGATGATTCTAGACGATGAGTTCCAACTCCTCGGATTGTTCATCATTCCCTACGCCCAACCCTGATGTCAGCGGGATTGGTGTACGAATCTCCTTCTATGCTCAAGCTTTCCTACTTGGTGAGTTCGACTCTCACCACTACGGTTCGTTCATACCAGCTAAACATGTTCACTTTTGGGGGGAAAGCCTTAGTATCTGCTCGTTCGTCATCTCCAGATGAGATCACTAATGCACTCACCACACTCATCGCTACAAACATGGCTTATTGTGTAACAACCATGACCTTAGGATTCGCCAACGGTTCACAAAACCAACTTAGTTTATATGAGTGTGTTGAAACTAATCTCATTTTACCCGCTTCCTCTCATCGTCTCCCTCACCCCTTCACTCCTAATTCGTAGCGCGCTAGTGGTATTATACCTCTTAATCCCTTCATCGACAGCCATTTTCTTCACAATGCCAACATATAACCGCCTCAAGAAAGGTTCCCGCCTAGTCAAACTCCTCGCCGTCCTCCAATCCTACCTCGTCTTCACCTGCTCATTCGTAGTCCTAACCCTCGCACCTACATTCGGCTCAAACTCTCCATGCAACGATCATCACAACTTTGTCATCTTTCGACCTTTTAGGGTATTGCACAATGGTCGAACGGCGTTTTTGGTGTTGTTGAGTTGTGTGATTGTGGGGTATACGGCGATGTTGGTTAGTGATTGTGGACATCGGATTGGGATTTTTATGAAGGCTGCTAGGGCGGGTAAGTGGGGTGTGGAGGGGGATGAGGAGAAGGGGAGGAGGAGGCGGAATAAGAAGGGTGGGAAGTTGGGGGAGATGAAACCGGGTGCGGCGACTGCTGGTTCTGGGGAGGGTGGGGATACGGGAGGAGCTGCGGATGGTGATGGGATTGGTCTTGCGAGTGAAGGGGTTGGGAGTGGTGATGCTACGACTGGTTCAGTTGGTGGGGAAGCAGGTGACACGGGTAGTCAAGCCACTGCTGGAGACGGACAGACGACAACGACCATTCCCTCCCAACCATCGCCTCTTCAGCAAGCCTCCAACCCACCCCCATCGCCTCCAACGCCAATCCCAATACTAGTATCTCCAAACTCCTCGCGCTCCTCGCCGGGTCATCTAGAATTAACGCTCTTCAACTCGAACTCGTACTCCCCGCGTGTCTCCTTCGAGGACTCCACCGCCAACCAAAGCACCATATCTCTTGACAAGGAAACTAGCACCTCCGATCCAGGTTTTGGAGACGGCGCTTATCAGCCGAGGCGAGCTGGGATTGACCCTATGTCAGGATCCTTTGTCGCTGGAGGCAAGGTACCGGTGGACTCGCCTTACCAAGTCAATGTTAGTGGGAGGTTGATCGTTAACATCTTTTTGATCACGATGGTGTCGCTTTTGGCGATTGTGAATACGGAGTTGTTGAGGAAGTATAATCATCCTCAGCCTGCTGATAAGAGTTGGGGTTTTGGTCAGGTACGTGTTTCAATTGTCCACTCCGTTCGCGATAAATCGTGACTTGAAATGTCTGCTTAGATTCTCCCGGTGTTCTTGGTAATCCTACCTTTGACGAGCGCGTATAGCGCGTTCAAAGAACACGGTCTGGGTGTACGAAAGCGAAAAGAAAGGAAAATTTTAGTGCGGACCCGGAAATCTGGTGCGGCGGGGACTGGCATGGGTAAAGGCGCCAACCATCTCAACTCAGCAACACTCCTCGGAGCTCCTCCACTTCATCTACGACCTCCAACGACCGGCGGGGGAGCAGAAGCAGGAGGGTCATTCTTCGGCGGAGCGGGTGCAAATCCATCCACACTTGCATTTGGCGGCGCTCCGTTCTCGGGTACTGCTACTGGAACCACGAACGCTGCCGGTACTATTACTATGTTTGTGACTGGCGCTGTTATTGAGGAAGTTTCGGAGATGGGGCTTGGGAGGCCCAAGGGTGATGATTACGAGTACGAGGTGTACGAAGTGGACAGTGACGACGACGAGGAGTTGTCTGGGCCGGAAGAGGCGGAGTTGAATTCTCATGGGATTCAGTAATTGTCTAGATGACCTGCGATGAGTTCTTGATTATGCTCAGTGCATCTGTGTGGGTTGCTGCTTGACTTTTCTTGATGACTTTGGCTTTCTCATCACTATTCGGATAGAGTAAAATGTAAATATTTTGTTGATAAACTAGATTCGTGGTCTTTGAGCGGACGAGGGAGGCACCCAGGACGAGCGTTTAACAGGGGAGAAAAGTACACAGACGGTTGAATATAAGCGTAGGGTCGCTCGGGTTACTGGTAGGGTGCAATTTCGACTGAACAAGTTTAAGGACTCATCGGCGGTGGAATCGTCAATAACATATCTCTTCAACTCAGCCTCCATCTAAGCGCCCCAACTCGTACCGATCATACCTCGCCCAACTGGGTCGTCCACTTCACCCGTTCACCTGTGCTCCAACACCAGGGGACCATCCTCCTTTTCCACAGGCCCCATTTCCAATTCTGCACGATATATCCCATGCTCCTCGTGGGGAGTGTGGTTGAGAACGTCAACACCGTGTTGGTTGAGCGATACTGGACCCTTTCCAAGAGAATCAACACTAGCTGAACGAGTCCTACGCCCAGAGTGTCCGAGATGGTGCGTTAGGGCTCGAACCCAAGTGAGGTTCCAGAACCAACCGGGGAGTCGAGGGAGGAAGGTCAGGAACGATATGAATGGCGGTACAGCGACAGAGACGGCCAATATCTTTGATGGGAGGGACATTCGACGCATGATCAAGCGCGATAGGAGAGATAGGCATACCTGGCCAAAAGTGGCTTGAGAATTGACACCATCGTTAATCTGAAGTTGGGCGCCATACTCGAGAGTGACGATCCAATAGGTGAAGGGGAATACCACCACAGTGACGAAGTGGACGAAATGATAGTTGTCGCAAACTTTTCGCCTGTTGGAAATGTACTATCAGGTTTGGCCTGCGAATCATATCAGGATCCGCCGCTCACCACATCTGCCAGATAGGGAACATTCCGTGGTCTTTCCATATATCCTTTCGCCTCAGAATGATACAGGTGATCCAAACCACCAACAGAACGACCCATGGGATAAGGCCAATCAACCCCCATCTCACTGAAAATGCGAAGGGTAATATGGGCGTCACGAACATGAAGATGAGGAGGGCTTGGGCGTAATCCAACGAATCGCATGCAACTTGGCTTAAGGATCCGCGATTCGCGGTGATGGATAGGTAGATGAAGATCCCAATCCAGAACGGGATCATCAAAAGGACGAGGAGACGATTGATCCACCACCGCGGTTTATCTTTCTTGAAAACCTCGTTCATCCGTGTATCCAGCCCGCATAGGGAATGAAGAGCGTAAATAACCAGTGCGATTGATAACGGAGGACCAGTTGTTATCAGTGCGTAGGTTCCGTGGAAACGAGTGAGGGAGTGGTCGGCGATTGAGATGCAGGTGGTAATGAAGAGGGAGTAAACCGACAATATCTGTGCGTAGAAAGTCATTGCCACGTCGTCGGGTGAGTGCAGAATTACGAGGGCAAGGCAGACGTTCGTCACGTAAGCTGTTATGTGGGAGATCAGCCCCACAACTACCACAAAAAGTGACAGATAGCGCACTCGATACGCGTACATACAAGCCGGCCACATCAGTGTTTGGACAATATCCGAATTCGCAAGAATCCTGAGGAGGGTTGAGGCAGTAATATTGAAGATAACTGGCCTGAGAGGAAGAAATGTTGAGAAAATTCAACATATCCATCGTGGCGGGGCATGGCTCGTTGGTATCCCAGCATGTAGGGAGAGGAGGGTATAGTGTGCCGTTGATGGTGCCGTTCATTGCAGTGGAACGCCAGACGGGAATGGGGTTGGTTATTGACTGCGAGCCTGAGAAGCTACTATTAGTACGAACGAGGTCTCTTGACTTGGGCGAAATTAGCTCGTAGGAGCGCCCAGGGCGATGGGGTCGATAAAGTTGGTCACAGAGACCATCCAACGTGGATGCAACGGCTTATGAAGCCGATATCGCATGAACACCGCCCCCAACAGTTCAGCTACTCCATTCCTAGAAAGATGTCTGTTTTCATCGAAAGGTATAACCCTGTACACCCGGTTTGTAAAAAAAGGTACTTACAGTCAGTGGGCAACTCGAACGCTACGAGTCACCACGTCGATAACGAAAGCGCAGTGGGGAATATACACGTACCTCAATAGCGCTCGGCCAATCAGCGCACTGCCCAGAATCCCATTCAACTAGAAACATCTCGTTCGGCGGTCGTTACTATTGATAAAGAACAAGAATTCTGTACAAGCATCAAATGCAAGCGAACATCCGATGAGCATGGACATACTAGAGCTAGAAATAGCTCAAGCGCTTAGCGCTCAGGATTTCGACCTCTATGCTTCTCACCAATACGAACCCTATTCTAAGAGAGCCCGACGGCACTTGGTTCTATGGGATGGATTTGATTGATCGATTGATTGTTCGGTAGGTTGAGTCGACTAGGACTTCTTCAAGTTCTTATAGAGTGCGAGGTCCAAAGCCGGGGGTAAGGAATGCGGGAATCCGAGCGCGGTGAAACCGCGACGGAGGGTGCAAGGCCCCATAAAGCAAGGAAGAGTTGTGGGTGATTAGTCGGTTGATTCACCCGGTGTATTGATTGGTTAATCACTGGTCATCATCATGATGGAACGACGTACTCTCATTGCCTCCCCCGCGCTCCTCGGATGAGAACTTGCCGGTACGGATGCTGAGATAAGATGGCCAATACTTGATAGAGAGAGGGAGGATGGATCGGCCACGCCGAGTATCTTGACATCGAGAAAAGAAATACGGCGACCGAGCGCGCCCTGGATAGCACCATGTTTCGGACATGTTAATCATCATTGCGAGGGGTGATGGTTCGATGTAAGGCAGAGATCGAATGAGGGGGATATCAACTTGGACTCTGTGGTTTTACGAACTAACTGGACAGTGAGAAAAGTCGTCCTTGAAATCGAAGCATCAAAAAAACTAAAGAATGGTGAACTCACACACGCAGTCACTCCTCCTGAGCTGTTTCGAATGTGGACATTTACTACGCCAATCGTTGGCCATACCGGAGCTCGAGAACCAGAGAATGGAGGCCATTGGGCCGACAATACGGTGTGACTCCATCGCGGTGGCCTCTCGCTGCGGCTCCATCATCCTGTGGCCATTCGTCAGGCGCTCGTCATCATCGAGGGTGCGCAGTCTTTGCAAGGCCTTACCGGCGTCAACGACGGTAGACCTTCCCAACGTCAAACCCGGCGAGTGTCGGGTGCATATAGGATCATACTAGAATCGGAAATATCTTGCAGGACGAGTAGAAGCGTCGCGGGAGAAGGAAGGACTGGAGGGTGGATTAGTTGCATCGATACTCGCCCACAAGAAAGAACATACGAAGCTTCCTCGACAAAAGCAACAGTCATCCGATCCCGATCTCTAAATGCATCCTTAACTCGAAGCTCCCAAACCGTTGCAGTAGGGGATTCTGCACCCTAGGTTGCGCATGCGAGGCAGATATAGGGTGTATAGGGGTCGTTTCCCTGTTCGGTTTGGCTTAGTCAGCATTCAGGAAGGATGGCACCCAAGTGTATTCGTAGACAGGACCACTATCTTCTTCTGGCGACTCGAGCTCTAGGGTCATCTCTCCCTATCCCACCGTCTAGCCGCCTGTGTGATGGGCTTGGTTCATTCCTCAGGGCGGCATCTTGGGCTCGCGAGCGATTGCTTCGACTGGGAGTCCGTGAAGATTGAGAGGAGCGATGGATGTGCAATACTTCTACGACGGGAATCATTCTCGAATAGCAGGAAAGAAACCCCTGGCATTCAAAAAAATCCCCAACTGTGCACAGAAGTCGGCACTGAAGCCGAACCCCGGAGGTTGCGGAAAGTGCACCGCTGTAAAATGGGTTTGAAGTCGATGTCGTCCCCCCGACGAGTTCGAGGTGAGAAAGGTTGGACATCTGTAAGAGAGCGTCGTTGAACAGCCGGCAGAAGGATCCAAGCCGGGCTCGGTCGACTCGGGGAGAGAATGACTCTCAGCCTTTCGAAATGCATATCGCCAGGTATCGTAGACAAACTGACCAACTTCGACCTGGTCAAACGGGATGCGATGGTTGCTCTAGTGCGGCCTCAGGGCTACAAAGGATGGAAGAGGAACGTCGATGAGCGATGGGTGTTTGCATGGAAGTGAGGACTATCGAGTCGCTGGCTAGCAGGGAGTTCCGATAACCTCCGAGTCCGAGCCTTACCAAAAGCCTTGCATCAGCCCAATATGTTCCACGATTATCAGAACTCCTGGCCATCCACTTACCCGTCCCTTACGATACTACTGACTCTAAAGCATCCTCTCGATATATCATCCAACAACCATCCAATGCACAGTGAACAAGCCACGCAAGTCAGCTTTCCCGTTATGGTATATCACCTTCCAAAAAAGGAAATAACCTCGGTGGCTGTCTGACCAACGCTGACATTTCCCCTTGTCATTGACTTCGGTGGCTGATGTGAGAAGTATGACCCATCTTTCTTCCATATCTTTGCTATGTTTGCTATAAAGCCTCATCCAACTCCCAGTCCAATCTCAACAACCCATCCACAACCACCGCAATGCCTGCCCTCGCCGTAGCCAAAGCAGCTAACACCGCAACCCTTGCCTCCTTCCCCCCCTCCTTCACACCCACCGCCCTCTTCCTCGGCGGAACCTCAGGAATTGGCCAAGCAATGGCCGAATCATTCGCTCATCACACGAAAGGCAACTCTCGTATCATCATCGTCGGTCGCAACCGTTCAGCAGCCGAATCCACTATCGCTGCTTTCCCAAAACCTTCGGGTGGGGGGGACGAGACGGAACATGAATTTGTGGAATGTGATGCGACGTTTATGGATAATGTACATGCCACTACGAAAGAGTTGTTGGGGAGGCTGACGAAGCTGAACTATCTTGTCCTCTCGCCCGGGTTCTTGACTCTCAAAGGCAGGGACGAAACGTCCGAAGGTATGCCCCAGACCTCCTGTCTCCCTCTCCATCACTCACTCACTCGCCCTAATTTAGGCATCGACAAGAAACTCGCACTCAACTATTACGCTCGCTGGGCATTCATCTACGACCTCCTCCCCCTCCTCCAAAAGACCAAACAAAGCGGCGAAGACGTCAGCGTGATAACCATCATGGCCGCCGGTCAAGGTGGTGAGATCGATTGGAATGATCTTGGTTTGAAGAAAGGTTATGGTTTAGCATCCGCCGCTACAGGCGTCGTGACCTATACCGACTACATGCTCGAAGTTCGTCCTCCTTCCCTCCCTCTCATCGAAGCAAACCTAACCTAACATCGCTTCACCAGTCTTTCTCCAAACAAAACCCAACAATCCCTTTCGTACATACCTTCCCAGGTCTGGTCCGTACCCCAATAACAGCAAACGTAACCGGTCTCCCAGGCCCCATCAATTTCATACTCAACACCTTACTATACCCATTCCAAGCATCGCCACAAGATTGTGCGGAATGGATGTTGTATGCTATGTGGCAGGGGAGTGAAGCGGGAGGAGGGGCTTGGAGGAGGGGTCCGAGAGGTGATGAGCTTGGGAGACCGAGTTTTATTGAGGAGGGTGGAGGAGAGAAGGGGGTTAAGCTGTGGGAGCATACGGTGAGGGAGACTAGGAGTGTTCCGGTGCAGCCATCGTGAGGAGGTTGATAGTCGGACCGGTGTCATGTAATGGATTTGTCCCTTTTATCTTCCCTTGTATCGTAGCTTGTGTATCATAGATTTTGTGTATCGTGCTACTAGATCTCGTGTATCTTACGTCTCTGCTCGTTTCTATATCAATAGTTAATGGTAGGACGTTCTTTGTACTTGTCCCTTATGATCTTAACACCAAAATTGAATTAGTAAGCCAGTTGGTGACCAAGTCCGTCAGCGTGCTACCGAAATACCCGAGCCATGTTTCTCGTTGCAGGGAATAGGAGGCCAAATCATCGGATCTAGATGACAAGTATACTGTCACCGGCCTAGAACTCGGTCACCTTAGCATATTTTCTCAATATCTACCTCAATCCCACTCTGAATCACTAGTGGTCTTTTCTAGCATGTAGAATACCTTCGTACTCGTGAATGAGAACCATTGAAGCAATTATATCATGGTCTGAAATCGTCCTACAAATATTTTCGGAGGACGAGTTCAACATGTGTTGTGACCGGGAACTCGGTCACTAGTCACAATGAGAGGGGGGAGAGTCGGACGGGGCCGTTTGGGCTCAAGGAGGACGGTAATGAATCCCATAAACATAATATAGATACATGGAAGAAGTATCTTGTGGTGATTCGAAACTACCAGGGTAATGAAATGAGTGGCCGAGATGGGATATCAGTGCTCGGAAGGGTAAGGTGGCAAGATGGAGCATGCTGAGCAACAAAAATGGGTGCCAACGCCATGGGAATGGTATTATTGTGGGCCCAGGATGCCACGGAGTCACTGAATACCTGAATTGGGTTGGTGGACTTGCAAGGGAACCAGATCTTCATTCGGGNGTGGGGAAGAGGGGGTATCAGCACTTCCGCAGTGTCTAGCGCGCCTACACATCTACGACGACGAGAAAAATCTATAAAAAACTGGATCAGACACAAAAAGGTCGGGAGAATGACATACTGTAAACCAGACGACAGTACTGCGCGAGTGGAATCCCTCATCCCCCATCCCGACTTGACCCTCTGAAATCGGAGATTTCAGGTATCATCATAGTCCAACGCTTGTAGATCAGAACCTTTTGACGGGATTGGAGATTTTTGAGAGATTCAGGTAGCTTAGATCCAAATGAGCACGCCAGAAGTTGAACTGAGCAAAACGAAATAGTGTTGGGGGCATAAGAGGTAGCGCGAAAGGAAGGGGTGGTGTTGCGCGTGAGAAATGGACTGCTTTCGTGATTTTGCACTCTCGGCCAGCTGATTTCTCCTTCAATATTGGGTGGATTTGCTCCAAAATTGGACTACAGTGTGTCAGGAACATCTATTCTACCATGGTAGCAGAAAAAACCGTCTACGAAGCATGTAAAGGCGTTGAGAGCCAAGGTGACCGAGTTCCGGGTGTGACCGAGTTCCTGAACCTTAACAGTATCCCCACTCTCGAAGGCTTATGATGCTCGGATTGCGAAGACAGTAAACCCGGTCTCGACAAGCTGGGACTACTAGTGTCATATCGGGGGGAAGACTATGTAGCATATCAAGGGAAATCAAAGGTCCAAAGGTAAATCGGCTGAACAAGTATGACCATCAACAGCGGAGCCCAGAACTCCCAGCGCCGTGCATCTATCTAAATATCTCAACTCATACCGGTGATCAAGCCCCGCTCAACTGGGTCGTCCCATTCACCACTCCCGTTATCGTCAACGGAGCGTATTCCTTCGTTTCCACGGGCCCCAATTCCAATTGAGGCTCCTCGTGGGGAGAGTGAATCGGAAGGCCAACGCCCTGTTGGTTGAGTGACTCTGGATCCTTTCCGAGAGAATTTACACTAGATGAACGGGTCGTGCGTTCAGACTCTCCGAGGCGGCACGTCAGCGCTCGAACCCAAGTAAGGTTCCAGAACCAACCGGGCAGTCGGGGAAGCAAGGTCAGGAACGATAGGAATGGTGGGATAGCGACCGTGACGGCCAAGATCTTTGACGGGAGCGACATTAGAGGTAAGCTCGGGCACTATCATGGTGATAGACGTACCTGGCCAAAAGTGGCTTGAGAATTGACGCCATCCTCCATCTGAAGAGCTGCGCCAAGCTCGAGGGTGGCGATCCAGTAACTGAAGGGGAATACCACCACAGTGGCGAAGTGAACAAATGGATAATTGTCGCACACAGCCCGCCTGGTAATTATGGGAATGTCAGGTTTGGCCGAGCGATTATACCACAATAAGCCACTCACCACATCCGCCAGACAGGGAGCTTGCTGTTGCCCGACCATATCCATTTTCGACGCAAAATGATACAGATGACCCAAACCACCAACAGAACAAGCAATGGGGTAAGGCCAATTAACCCCGCTTTCACTGAGAATGCGAAGGGTAAAATTGGCGTCACGAACATGAAGATCAGAAGGACTTGGGCGTATTCCGTTTTGTCGCACGCGACTTGGCTCAAGGATCCTCGTTTTGCGACGACGGGTAGAAAAATCATGATCGCGATCCAACATGGGACCATGAATAGGACGAGGAGACGATTGATCAACCACCGTTCTTTCCCTTTCTCGAAAACCTCTTTCATCCGCGTATCCTGTCGGGATAGCGATAGAAGAGCGTAAATAACCAGCGCAATTGATAACGGCGAACCAATTGTTATCAGTGCGTAGGTTCCGTGGAAGCGAGTGAGGGATTGGTTGGCGATCGAGATGCAGGTGGTAATGAAGAGGGAATAAACCGACAGTATTTGTGCGTAGAAAGTCGTTCTCACGTCGGAGGGTGAGTGCAGGATTACGAGTGCAAGGCAGACATTCGTCACATAAGCTGTGATGTGGGAGATCGGCCCACAGCTACCACGAAAAAATTAAAGATAACTCACTCGCTACGCGCACATACAAGCCGGCCACATCAGGGTTTGGACAGTATTGTAAAAATTCGCAGGAATCCTTAGGGGGGTTGAGGCAGTAATATTGAAGATAACTGGCTTGAGAGGAAATGTTGAGAAAATTCAACATATCCATCGTGGCGGGGCATGGCTCGTTGGTATTCCAACATGGAGGGAGAGGAGGGTAGAGTGGGCCATTGGTAGTGATGTTCATTGCAGTGGAACGCCAGACGGGAACGGGGTTGAGTGTTGAGTGAGAGCCTGAAAGGTGAGTATAAATACTGACGGATCCTTCTTGACTTGTGCGAAATCAACTCGTAGGAGCGCTCAGGGCCGATGGGGTGTATAAGGTTGGTCGCAGAGACCATGCAACGTTGGTGAATGAAATGCTCGCCAAGGTACGGCTTGTGAAGCCGATATCGCATGGACACCGCCCCCAACAGTTCAGATACTTCATCCTAGGTCTCTCTTCTCTCGAAATGTACACCTGCGCATCCCATGGGTGAACCAAGTACGGTCAGTGGACGACCCGGACACAACAAATCACCGCGGCAATAACGAAAGCGCAACGAGGAATACACACGTACCTCAACGGCGCTGAGCTAATCAGCGCAACGCTCGGAATCCCACTCAACTAGAAACATCACGCTTCGTGGACGCTACTATTGAGATTACGCAGTGCGGAGCGAGAATCCTTGACGAGCATCAAAGGAAGTGAACATCCATTGTGTATGCGGCATCCTGGAACCAGAAATAGCTCAGGCGCTCATCGCTCGGCCTCTGTGCTATTCCAAGAAAGCGCTGCGGTTTGATTGATTGAGTGACTCTCAATGAACTTGAGGTCCAAAGCCAATGGTTATGAATGCGGGGAGGCTGCGAGCGCGGTGAAACTGCGACGAATTGTGAAGCGCTCTTTAGCTCCATGAAGATTTGTGGGTGAGTGGTCATTTGACTGGACGGCAGTGTATTGATTGGTTGATCGATTGTCATCTGTGTGATGACACGACGTACCCTCAGTGCCTCTACCGAACCCCTTGGATGTGATCCGCCGGTGTGAAGGTCGAGATCAACTCTGGCACGGCCACGTCTCGTCGCCTTTCCATAATACTGGGGCCATGCTTTAGGCGCTCGTCATCATTTAGGGTGCGCGAATTTGGCGAGAACCCTTTATGAGCGTCAAAGCGTAAGTAGAAATCTGGTGGTTATGGGGCCAGACTGGGACTGGAAATATCTCGTAGCAGCAGTAGAAGCGTCTCGGGAGAAAGTAAACTGGCTAGAGAGTGGTAAGTTGGATAGATACTCATCCACAAGGAAGGACATACCAAGCTGCCTCGACAAAAGGTAGACACTATCCGACCCCGATCCCCGAAACCCCCAAATGACTGATCATCGTCGTGATGGCACGGCACACACCCCAACACCATGTATTACAGTGTGATTGCGAACGTCCAAGTAGGCTCGCCGATATCCGATAAGGGAGTAGATGAGCGGTGGTAAGATTCGAGTCAAAATCTAGCGGGGAAACGATGTTTTGTGTAGGCGTTGAGAGACGGTCGTCAGTCTCTTGGAATCGAAGGAGGGGCTCGTCGGTTGCATGCGAAAATTATACGGGAGGATATCGTCTCGGGTGAGGGGATTTCATGAACTGGATGGTCGGTCTTTTGACTCTGATGCAATCAAACAAAGTAACGGAAAACACTCACACACTCGATTTGGGGGCACTTCATGGATACCACCCCAACACTTCGATACTCCATTCCTAGAAACATGTCTGTCTTCTCTGGAAATGCACAACCCTGTGCATCTTGTTTGTGAACCAAGTACGGTCAATGGACGACTCGGACACTACAAGTCACCGCGTCAATAACGAAAGCACAGAGAGGGACATACACGTACCTCAGCGACGCGGAGCTAATCAGCGCACAGCCTGGAATCCCACTCAAAACATCTCGTTCGGGGGTCATTACTATTGAGATTACGCAGTGAGGAGGAGGAATCCTGTACGAGCGCCAAACACACGATGGGTATGTGACATCATGAAGGCGGAAATAGCTCAGGCGCGCAGGAAGTCGACCTCCACCTGTATCCTCGTCACGAACACCGATTCTATTCCAAGGAAGCCCATGAATGAGAGTATCTGCATCAGCAAAACTACAAATCACTTACACAACTTGTGAGTCTTGGATAGGTTGTCGACTTAGGCAAGTTGCTCCCAAGTCAGACCAAGTTCACCATCGCAGGCCAAGTTCAGAAAGCGAAGTTAAGCCCAAGTATTCAAGTTCCAGTCGAAAAAGTCAAGTAAGACATTCTTGCAACTGCACAAGCCTACACAATGAGCATGGGATTTACGACTGAATTTGGGAGTTGCATGTGGGATGGTACAAAAGGGTGCATAGCAAAGGAAGCATTATGAAAAAATGGAGACATCCAAATAAACCGGCCCAGTGCGAGCTGTTGAGATAAGAGTTGAATGGTTAGGGGGATTGATGTTCGAACTCTCAGCTGGCATACTTACCATCTTTGA
>KL197729.1:164595-305375 GCA_000697665.1 Jaapia argillacea MUCL 33604
CAAATAACATATTGTAATACGAAACATAGATTGTACAAAAAACACATCTGGTTTTATTACATTCTGTTCTACAGAAACACCAGTGCATTTTGTACAAAGCAAGTCTGGTACTATTTCACCAGGACTTATACACCACAGTCTGTGGTCAACTACCACAGTATTGTACAATAGTTAACAGGAACTAGTGTTGCTTCAATCATCAATCGATTGTAGTCGGTGACGTACTCGTCGACCGTCCTTGTTCCTTGTTTCATCTCCATCATGCAAATGCGTGCCTTTTCTTCCTTGTTGACTTCTCCAAACCTTTTGTCCATCTCCCTGGCGTAGTAATCCCATGAGATAAGACCCTCCAATTGAGTGACTCGTGCTTGGTCTGGATTTACCCAAGCCTTTTCGGTAGCGAGTTCTTGCTCATGTCGCTTCCAAAATGTTCAAAGTTGTTTCTTCCAAGACACCACTGGTCCTCAGAGCAATGACATGGCATAGAGGAATTTAGCTTTATCGTCATTGTAGAGATTGGAGTTGGCATCGAGATATGAATCAAGGTTGTCGCGCCAATCCTTGTACTCTTTTTTGCCGCCTTCAAATGTCCCAGGCGCAACAACCTTTTCCACTTTCACTCCTCCTGGTTTGAGGTTCGTAATAAGTGTGTTGAACTGCACATCTGTCATTTGTACAGCCGCCATGATGGATGGTTGTGTTTGGGGTGTTTGGGTTTGAGGAATTCGTGCCAGGGTTACCTCAAGAAGTGGTAACTGAGATAATCGTGCGGGTGGTGATGTGGTTGGTAACGGGGGTGTGACTGCTCCTGACGGTACTACTCATGCGGGAGGTTCAGGTGATTTGACCAGGATCTGTAATGGTTCTCGATATCTATGGATCTCCCAGAAGATATGTTCTGGGGTGACTGGTCGGAATCCTTCTTCTCCCTCCTGTGAGTAGTCGTAGGTGTCGTGCCCAGTGTAAGTGTATCGATTTGGACAGGGTGTGACTTCACAATCTACTGAATTGTCATTGTTGAAAGGGGGAAAAGTGACGTCACTTCTGTCACTTTTGTGGAAATTATGGAGACGACTGAAACAAGGGAGTCCTCTGTTTGGATTCAAGGTGGCGGTTCAAATGTTTTATGTAATTTAAACTACTTTCGCCTTTCCAATCACAACAGTACAAAGGGGTCTCCTTCAGTTCCGCTTCCTTTTATGATTCTGTCGTCGTCCTCTGTCAAATCTATAACTTCGGGATTTACTTCCTCGAAGCGCAGTGGTTGGGGGATGGGGATAAGGACGTCGAGGATGGGATTTCCTTCGATGTCTTCGTCAGGAGCAAAAAGGGGGTCCTCATCTCCAAAATGATTGTAATGCCTTTTGAGGGCATACTCTGCAACTTCTCGCCTCCACTCTCCTCTGTTGATGGCCTCTACTAATGCCTCCCAGATATTACGAATATCCTCTGTTGGTCCTTCAATGCGTACTAGTTCGTTGTCGGTGAGGTATGGATGAACCTCGGCGAGTGCTAGTAGTAGTGAGTGTAGCGCCTCCAAAAAACAAACAACCCAAAAGATGAGGTGTTCGTTAAATTGAACTGGGGCAAAACGCCTAGCGTCAATGGGCATCTACTCTTCAACATCAGCAGTTTCGTAGTTTTCGTAGTTGGGGATATTACCACAAGTATCTGGGTAGTCGAGGGTTTGATTGAGTCGGGTGAGGCATTCTTGAAGAATGTTGAGAGGGTCAAAGGATGGAGAGTGCTGTCGTCGTGCGGCGAGTCGAGTGAGGAATTCCTGTTTGTGGGGGCTAATAGGTGATGGCGAGTGAGGTGGTGTAGTGGCGAAGTCGGGTGTTCCAACTGATGGTGCTGGTGGTGGTGGGGGAGTGGGTGCTGTGTTCCAATTGCGAAAGAAATCCTCCTCGTTATATAGTTGTCCAAAACGGAATTCAATTGGACCACTCGTGTCTACTCGGAATCGGATCTCATGTACCGCAATCGGCTGATATGTGGTGTGTGTGGTTGATATAACCAATTGGAGTAATTGGTTATGAATGTGTATGAGGGCCTCGCAGGCGTGGGTGCAGAGGATGATCAGAAGGTGGAGTCCTTCCAATAGGGTGAGAATGATTCGACAGATAAAATTGATGATGGTGTCGATTTCACACGGTGGCATGTGAAACGGGGTTGGTTCTCGTGTGAAGCAGGGTATGTGAAATTCGGAATTCCAGGCCTAGTGAATTCTGGGAAAATCCCTAGGGTCTGCCATGTGTGTCGGAACGGACTTATGCCTCTAGACAAGTTCCGGAAGAATCCACTTATGTGGGTGTTGTAAGCTTCTGATAAGGAGAGCTTCTTCGCAGTGTCAAGGCCTAGTCAACACTCTACTAGCACCAATGACTTCCCGGCTGCGGCCTTACAATATTTTTGTATTTATCTATTTATGTAGTACGTAGACGACGATGGGTGGGAAACCTTTCAACTGTACTTGCTTGAAGTCCTGCGAGTGCGATAGGGGTATGATGGCCCACTATTCAAACACAAGCTTATTCCGGACCTGATCACTGGCGAAGATGATCAACACAAACCAGGGATCCCTGAGAGTGTACAAGTGGGAGTAATCAGAAGAACGGCTTTTGTATTCTAGGGGGGACTTTTCCATGTGATGAAATTTTCAGGGAGAGGTGTGGTACCGGCAGTAATAGTTCCGGCAGAACAACCAGTACTGAAAGGCGTGTTGAAGTCAAAGCCCACGAACGGCTTCAGCGTATGAAAAGGCTGGGTTGCGAAGGTAACTGCAACGATATTTGCTGGTGTAGATTTTTGTGGTCATATGTTGGATTGTCAAAACTAGTCTTGAGCATCTTGTCGTGATGAAGGTCGATGTCGACGTCAGATACTCTTGTGCTGCCATATGCAAGCAACCAGGGCGGTTGGTGAAGAAAGTCTTGAGCTAATGTCAGCAACAAACAACAACCAGGGATGTGACTGGCAGCAGCACCGGAAGAGTAGTGCGAGTAGCAACAAGGAGTAATGAGGTCAACCGATGACACACCGAGGTGGCTGGTTTGGAATAGACCAGCTCAAGACTGGAGTTTGCATTAAAGTGGTACAAGCTTATATACTACATGGTTGGTCTAATAATAGTCTGATGGTGCAATAAGGCATCATACCGAGTCATAAGAGTCCTTAATGCTACAGGTTATAATAGTAAGGAATATTCTATGAATCACGTGATGAAAAGTAAAAAGAATGTGACAACCTTCCACTACCATATATGACTGCCACCATGTGTATCCACGTGACCATGCACCATTCTCACTAGTGTTCCAGGGATAACTCACAGGTTCTCCACCAGTGGTTATCCACAAGGGTTATCCACGTGGATATCTACGTGGATAACTGGCAGGTCAGAAAATGGGCGGTGGTTAACCCATTATCCACCAATGTGCATCAACACCGTGACTTGGAGGTCACGATATTGTCAATGGTGAGTCTCTTCGTCTGCGAGATCTGCGAACTCTGCAGAATATCATATCTCGATTCTTGCTGGGCAATGGTCCTGTGGTCCCTGGTCCAGAACCTGATAAGACCACTGATAAGATTACTTCACAGTGTTTTCGCCATCTTCCATCCCTTGCATCTGGCGGCGGCGGCACTGCCCTCAACGACCTTGCCAACTGCGATACACCCTCCCACGTCAATAGTGTGCTCCACGCTTGATTTGGAGGCCACTCATTCCACTGTTCTCCACTCATTCCACTGTTCTCCACTCAGTCTCATGTACACTCTGCACCCATCAACTTCGAGCCTCCCATCACGCCACTGCTGCCATTGTCGCCCCTTGCCCGTGTTCAAGAGATGCAAAACTCTACTGTGGCTACAGTACTAGTATCCAGCATGTTCTCGCACTGCTGACCTTCCCATGCGATGTGTGCTGATAATCATTCCTTCAGCTCTGTCTACTTGACGACCTATGGGTTTTACAACTTGTCAGGTGGGTCAGCATCTTTCCCAAGCTCCTGTGCCAAGTCCATTCTAGATGAGCCATTTGTTGCAGCTAGAATTTTAGCGTCCTCGTGGTGGTGATGTGTCTTGGCTCAGAGGTGTCGCAACAAAGAAAGTGGGGTAGATCTTGCCAATAAGACTCTGTCACCGGTTCTTTATTCTCATCAGGTCGGGCTGCTAAAGTGTTTGATGTTTTTCAGTAGGTTGGTAGTTCAAGATTGTAGTTACGGATTCAAAGTTAGCCATATATTACAGTCAGTGGATATCTAGTTCTCCACCTGGTGGATATCCACCGAAAAAGTACCCCTTGTGGATAACCACCGTGGACAACTTGCCAGAGGGTTATCCATGGAACACTAATTCTCACCAACCACCGCTTGCTCCTTCAGCCTCCACCATCACTTTCACCTTCAGCCTTCACTTTCTCTTCCTGCTTCATCATGCCTGTCACCGCTTGCTCCTTCTGCCTCCTTAATCTTCTCGGTTTCCACTTATAATGTTCTGCAGCGACGACTATCCCTAAACAACTGACATGCCTACCATCACAAATGATGAGGAAAACGGTGATGTACCCCCCCTTATTCATCATCGGTCAATTGTTTATCAACTCTTCAGTGGAATCGGAGTACTTGCAGATCGTTCGATTCGATTCCTCTCCGGTTCCAATCGAGACACCTTTCTTTTTCTGTGCCTTCATAGTCCATGTCCGCAATTGTGACCTGTCCATGCAGTTTCACCAACGCGAACCAGCACTTTGTGTAATATTGATCGCTGAGTTTCAAATGCGAGGATCGCTTTACACACATGTCGTTCTGCAGGTATGCTGTCGTTCTTGCTGCACGTGGTGTTCACCGTTCATTGTTTCCTTCCTCAGTGCTTTTCCCGACCTCATTTCTTCCTGACTATTGTTCCTCTTCAATAGATCTTGCCTTATTGGTTGTCAATTAGCTACTCCACTTATGCTGTTCCGTTGAATGCGATGACATGGTCTCCACGAATGCCTGGATCCACCGTCGTCGTCACCAACACAATTTTGCATTATATCAAGATGCTGTACCGCGAAATTATTATTACCCAACCTTCTCATCACCTCTCCACTATCATGGCAACTTCATGCATCTTTGTCAGAGGTGTTGGCATCACTAACGTTCAACAAGACGCTGTCAAAAAGAGAGGATACACTGCTGACGCCTTCATCCCCCTACCTGATAACGAAGATGTTGCTGCCATCCTCCACTTCTACACAAGCCAGGGTTCTGCTCCACCTGAAGACAGAATCTACATGATATGCGCTCACGTGGCTGTCCTGAAGGATGGAGATGGCGACACAATCAACTTATATGGAAATGGGGTATGTTTCGATGCTGTTTTGATTGCTATACTGGTGATGACAAGTACAAAACAGGACATGCAGTTACTTCCTCAAGGCTGCCATTTCATTGGATTGTTTTGTACTGCTGGACGTGCCTCTCCATCTCCCGACACTCTCAACCAGGAGCATCAGTTCGACATGAACATTGCTCAATTCACGGGTGATGCCGAGCACCCCGTTCGGATGAGGTTCACATTACCTTGCAATCATCCTTGATTTTGCAACACTGCTCTTCCTAAACAGAATGATCCCATCAATGTTGTCAGGTCTTTGGTGATGGTCGATGGTGACCGCCTTCACATGGACGTCGTTGACATCACCATCGTAAAGCAAATGGAATTTGGGACAGCAAAGCCCAGTGTTTCCGCTACGTCTTCTTCATCTACATCGTCAAAACCCACCTTCAATTGGAGCAGCAAAGGGAAAGGGAAGCGTCCTGCTGAGGAGCCAGTGGCGAGTATGAGCAAGCAGTCCAAGGATTAGTGACTTCAGTTTGGTTCTAGATTCTTTTTGTAAATCAGTTGTACAACTATCGGTGACGTCGAAAGTGTGTGTATAAAGAATTCAATGTAATCACATCGTTTTTCCTTTACCTTCTTCATGCCCCTCACACCTGAACAAGACTGGGTCCGTGCATTGCGACGACGCCGGAGTCAAACTGATGAACAACGTGAAGCAGAGTGAAATCATAGTCAAAGGCGTCGAGATGTATGGCGATGTGGAGTTAACACCGCAAACCACCAAGCCTCTGCTCACGCAAATCATGAACAATCACGTCAAAGTCGCCACCAAGCTTTCCACAAGACACATGCTCTGCAGTGGTGGACAAAACTCACCACAAATCCTCCTCAGCCATTACCTGCTGCTCAGTGGAACAGACATTGCCCCCACTGCGACACACTATTACTGTCTTCAGAAATCGACTCCATTTGCTGTGGGAATGGACGATGGGTGTTTCCTTGACTCCAACTGCTTCCTCTGCAGTTTCGAAACCTCCTGAATCACCCACGATTTGGCTCCCATTTTATTGAACACTGTCAAGCAGTCAACAATCAATTCACGTTTGCTGGGATCGGAGTCACTGGACAGTTCACAAAATTCTCCACAGGTGAAGGTCCCCCAGCCGTCACTATCACAGGCTGAACCTACCATCTCATGCAAGATGTGGAATATGAAGATCACTCCATCAATTAGTTTCTCTATGACGAGAAGGAGAGGGAACGAAATGCTGCAGCGTTCGGTGTGGAGGCCACTATCATTCAAGGTGTACGAGATGCATTAAGAGAAGTCAATCCTTATGTGTCCAAACTACACCATTTTCGTCGACAAAATAATCCTCGGGCATGTCACCTCGAACTCCAGGACGTGACCTCAAATGGCGACTTCACTGCCATCCTCCATACCAGCAATTCAACAAAAATTCAACCTCGATCCATAGTCATCCATAAGCATTCCTCTCATCGACCTGAGTTCATCAATATCCTGTCACGGCACTACAAACCCCTCCACTATGTCCTGTTTTTCCCACACGGTGAGCCTGGCTGGGGAACATCACCGCTTGCCAATGGTCCCAACCTCTCTCTCAAATTGAATGGTATCGTTCGCGTCTTTATGATGCCGACGACAATCGATTTACCACCTTTGGAAGGCTGTGTTGCAAATATTTAGTGGACATGTATTCTCACACAGAAGAAGAACGGTTATCCTACCTCCTTCGTGAACAAACATTTCAAATCGAGAGCGGTGACTACCATGAAACCAACAACCGCGACATCACTCTCCCATCAAGCTTCATTGGTTCACGGGCTTGGGCATCAGAAGAGATAGCGGATTCTATGGCCCTTGGTCGAGCTTTCGGAAAGCCATCATTCTTCTGTACAATGACCTTTAATCCAGATTGGCCTGAAGTTCGTGCGAGACTGAAACCGAGACAGAATGCTTCCGACATCCCATTCGTTTGCAATTGCATGTTCAAATACCGACTAGAAAAGGTCCTTCATCTCTTGCGAACTCGATTTGGCACACCAGTCTACATCCATCAGCAAACTTACGGATTTCTGGAGGCTTGTCTAGGCTGTTTTCGGCCTTTTAGCTGGTGGGCAAGATGCCCGCTTCAACAAGCTGTACACAAGCAGGACCAGAGCGACAAGCTCACAAGTTTCCGTAGTTACAACTAGTACACCAAGAATTCGTGCATGTGGTGGTCTGCATATTTACTAATGTAGAAAGCTCCAAACACGTCAAGTGAATCTTCATGTGGAAAGTCCGGAGGCAGGAATGCTGACCCATACACCCCTATGAGATGAGCTGCTCGCTCGATGGAGTCAACGGGAATAACAGCAAGGCTCTGGCGACCATTTCCAGTGAATTCTGGTCGAACTACCCACATTCCCGTCGCTTCATCCTTCATGATGGGGACTAGCCAATGAACCAATGCACATGAGTACTGTTTGTCATTGTAGATAAACGAGAAAACGAGAAAAACTCGGCCAACAACCATGCCATGCATCCCAGGTTGTTCCGGGTCCAATAAGATAAAGACAGTATCTCGCCTCGGATGTTCGCCTCGCCAACAAGGATTGGACCAAATGCATTCTTGATGCATCCCTCCAGCTCCGCAGAGAGGTCGCTAGGGGCATAGAATCGAGCAATAGCTGAGTGAAAGACGGAGACGGAGCCACTGAAGTAGGGTAAGTCATTGAGGGCAACAGCGGAGGATGGAATTTCAGAATCGGGATTGAGTTCGTCGAACAAGAAGCGCCTGACCAACTCCGGAAATTTGGGTTGGCCGATGAAAGCTGCGAGGAGATTGATGTTTTTGGGATAACCACGTTCTAGCTGAATGTGAGTTGTAGCTCGCTTCTCTCAACAAAATTCAACTCACCAGCAGTGTGAGCAAGCTCAACCCATGACAGCACCCTTGGACCCGGTGACGGTCGGTCGTCATCATCGTTGTTGTCATCCTCCTGCGGAAGGTTGAGCGGCTCTGGGCGCTCTCCTCGTAACATCTTGGCTGTATATGATAACGTAGTACCCTCCATCTGTCCACGTATTGCAAACTGATGACAGGCACTGGTCATCTTATCGAGGCAGCAGTTAGTTCGCAACATTTGTTTGAGTGCCTTGAATCGGCTTGATCTTCGCCACGGTTCTTTGACTGCCTTTATATGTTTTGATTCGGTGATGGACGAGCAGAGACCGTTAGGGGAGCCAAAGAGCTGAATCGAGCGACTGTAGTGTCGGAGTGAATGCTGTCGTGGTAGCGAGATATCTGTGCGAACTCCGGTTTCGATGAAAATTACTCAGTGCTCGTGAAACCGTGAGAGGGCTGCCTCTAGCTCCTGCAGCGTATTTGTACTGAGGGCGTTACGATGGGCAAGATAACAAAAATCCAGAAATGCCGCGACACATTGGACCATCTTCGGAGGTACATGTCCTGCGATTGCCGGAAGATAGACCTGGTATGGAACATATGAGTAAATTCACAACTGGAAGTTGTTTGACTCACCTTCATAAGGGCCTTCAAATCATCACCTGTCCACTGAGTAAAGTCACGGCCATCCGGGAACCGACGAAGTCCAGGGAAGGGGGGGACAGCGGAGATTCTGATATGGGATTAAGCATAGATTTTCTCAGAGATAGAAAGAATGTACCTGCGGTCAATGTCATCGATAATTTCGTTGGCTCGCGTCTCACCGTGGACCAAGTGCAGATACTCATTGACCCAGCTGATGATGTGGTCCTTGAATGTGCCTTTAATAACTTGATGAAGAAGATCTGGTGAGAGAAGGTCATGAATATCCGCGCGCGGAAATCCGTATGTGAACGGCTAGACTATTACTCAGGTGCGGATGAAATGTGATATCGACGATGTACTTACGACAACGTCAGCCCGAATGCCATAGTCATCCCATAATACGGCTGGATTGAAAGAGTTGAGGAGAATGTCGGTGATGTCGTGTGATCGCCGGTGGGCTCCTGCTCCATCAAGATTGTCTGGGTGTGCATCACATCTATACTTTGATGGTAAGAGGAAGAATAGTCAAAAAGAAGTTTCCACATACTTGGGACACCACCTGGAGACGACGCCAGCAAGCCAGACTTGCTCAGGATAGTTGGCGATATAAGGACCCAATCCAAATACGGCACGGCGAAAATGCCTGTCAGGGCAGCGAATGACTTTTGGCGTTGTCATCGCCGGTTTCAAAGGAGCAAATACCCGAGCTAGACAGGTGTGGTACAGTTGCTGGCTGAATTTTTGAAAGGCGGCTGTCTTCCACTGCCTTCGATTGGTCTTTGGGATGGGAAGGAAGGCGACGGGCAAAACACCATTGCCGCGCACGCGTCGAGCAGTGTTTGTGAGGATTCCCGGAGACATGTACACTGGATGGTACTCTTGATGTCCAGTGGCGACGGAAACGGTGGTCTTATCGCTGCCGGCGACAATGGGAACGAACATCGCTCCATGGGTATTGGGGTCCTTTGCAATCTCGGTCTGTGAGAGTCGGTCAGAGATTTGACATGTCTTCACACAATCGGAAAACAGTAACATACTGCTTGATTATAAGCCCAGTCAGCGGACATCAAGTTCGACCAGATGCGCTGTCCCCCCTTGTCAAACTGCTGGTAGGGAATTGGATTGATGTCCCGTTTCCAGTCGGTGGTCAAAATCTGATTTTCGACAAGCTTGAGTGAGTCTCGTGTGACGAGCTCATACGTTTCGGTCATCCATTTCAGTGGGGTGCCTACTGGAAGGGGACCTTGGTAGCTGATTTTGTAAGTTTTCCAGGGTGAATCACCCGTTTGAATACTATCAATGCTGTCGTACAACTCCTGCGCATTCCTCCAGGGCGGGCTGTTGTCATGTTCGAGAAGTGAGGTTGCCCACATCTCCAGCGCTTTGTTAATCGACCCTTCAGAGTCCTGGATCTCAATGAAATGATGGTATGCAAAATCAAAGTCGAGGCGAGATTCAAACGGATACCATTCCGAGCGGCCATCCTCGGGAGGTGGCTGAGGCCGAGTGTGAGGGTCGATATATTGGCCATTTTCATCACACTTTTGAGCTAGTTTGACGATCCACCATGTCCATGAGCACAAGAATTTTGATTCAATATATATAGCAAATACCTGTCAGATGGGGATGGTAGACAAAAGTGGAAGCGGCGAGGTCATCATCTTCATTGGAGGCCACAGAGGGGGCACGGTGTTTTGCATTACAATGTTGAGTCAATCCGGCTCCAGTCCTGAAAATTTTTCCTGGACATTGTGGGCAAGATAGGGCCATAGAAATTGGGTGTATTGGGTGGGTGATAGACGTGATGAGGAGTACAGTTGAGTGGAGACAGGATGACAGTAAGAAGATAATCTGTATGTAACGAGAACAGGAACAAGTTTTGTGGTGTCGACGAGGTTGCGGAGGGCTGTTACTCTAAGGGAGGGAGGACTTGTCACCGAAATCATTGAGTGGAACAAAACAACAACAAATACTGACCGAAGCAACGCCTCACGACAACACCATTTTTACATTGACAATCAGCCCTCAGTCTTTGATCTTGATGCCTCCTCGACGATCGTCTTCTCGAGTTGCAAAGATGTTGGAGCCAGCTCCACCCGACCCTATGCCTCCCTCAGAAGATACGACAAATCTAAAGACGACACCAGCTGAGCTCCCGAATAAAACGAAACGGAAGCAGAAAATCACCATCAAAGGGCCATCTGTAGATTACCAGCATACTACCGCAGAACCATGAGCTGACGAGGGTGTCGTGAAGTCAACGAAAAGGGGTCCTTGGCAGAAGAAAGACGCGGACTCAGGGGGAACCAATTCGGTGCAGACAAGCTCTGCTCTCACCACATCTGAACTTGACAGTCAAAAACGCGCCTGAGCAGCGAGTGTGCCCGAAGGGATGAATCCTCCTGCAAAGAAGCCGAGAGGGATTCAAGATCCCACCAGTACTCCAGCTGTTGCAGCGCCCCCCACACCAGTGATGGCTCCTCCGACTCGAGACCCCCTTCCTCCTCGTGCTAAGTGTGTCACAAATCCAGGTGCCCCTGACAAACCTGCGGCTAGACGAACCTCTGAAGAGGTAACTGCAGCACAACGTCGACAGGCCGAATTGGAGGCAGAGTTGATCGAATTGGATGCAAAAAGGATTGCCGCTGTTGCGAAGCTGAGGGTGGAGAGGCTGTTGGCAGATGCAGAGGAGGATAAGAATGTGGTCAGGTGCCTTAGTGACCTTCAAGATTCGGATGCCGAGGGGGCAGAGGGTATGCTTTCCCTCGATCTCAGAGAGGACTCTAAGCTGATTTGTCCGGAATAGACGGGGTTGAAGAGTTGGAGGAGATTGATATTCGAGTCGATCCAGATGATGTGATGGACGTTGACGCGGAGACTGTTGAGAATGAGGCGCCCAAGAAAGGTGGTGCCAAGGGGAAATCGGTGGGATCATGTAATTCAAAAGAGTGGATATTGGCTAACTGCCAGTGGTATTCAGGCTCAGAAGAAGAAAAAGGAAAAGGGTAAACTTCGAGCTGCTATCGACACCACTGGCAAGATGGCGGTTGATGCGTTGAGTAAGAACCAAGTGTCAACGTAAGTTTGTGAACAGCTTCCCACGCAGCGCAACTCACACGGGCTGCAGTTCTGCGGGCGCTAAGCCGCTCTACCTATCAGGACTCACCGCATTGTACAAGAAAAGAGCTGCCCAGAAGCCCAAGGAGCAGTCCACGGTGCTGGGTGGTCTTATTGACGAGGACGCCGAAGGCATACCCCCACCCAACGACTTGAAGCTTCAGAACACACCACGTGTAAACGAGGTGAGTCGATGTTCTCTTCATTGACTTGCTTGGGCACCTACATATGTCTCGTTTAGCTGGTTGTCATTCACTCCAGCAATCCCGAGTCTGAGGTGGAGACTCCTTCCAAACCGGTTGCACGCAAGAGCAGACCCAAGACAGCTGTTTCCCATACACCGAACATTGCGAAGCTCACTGCAACACCCCCCACTGTCAAGAAGGGCCCCGCTATCAAAAGCAATCATCCATCAACCGACATACTCCTATTCAACCAGCTTTCTGTTTCGCCTCAAGATGATTCTAAGATTCCGACCTTCGCATCGCCCACATGGGCAACTGTCTTCGTCCCTGGGTTGTATGCTCAGTTTGGCTGCTGTACGAGACCATGGGACCTGTGGACAATGACCAAAGAAGTTGTTCCGGTCGTTCAAGAAGTATTTAATGATTCCTTCCCGAGTATGAAGTTTACGGTGAAGTTGAACGGGAAAGTTTGTGAGACGGTATGTCTAATCATCAACATTTTCGCTACTGTTCTTTGACATTACCGGTCCCCATCCAGGCCATCGACCATATCAACGAGAAGCGCTCCTTCTTTGGTCGCCGGGCGCTTGAAATCGTGGCGGAGCTTTTTGCAAAGGCTCCGTATGCTGGCGACAACGAAAAAATCGCCGAATACGCTCAATGGGCTTCTCGCCCCGATGGGCCTGGGATTTTCAAAGTCCCAGCAAAGAAAATCATCACTGTCTCGCCCGACGGTTCTCACCAAATCTCCTACACTGTATGTCTTCTTCGCTGTGTTCTACCCCCTCCAGCTCACGGCGATTTTTCAGAAACCTGAGGACATATTTGAGTCACAATACGTCATTTCAATCCTGACCACATTTCTCAAGGGTACCAGAGGCTCGAAGAAGGACTATGGCTATCCGCGGGGTGCCGTAGCAATGGCTGCTGCTGCTGTAAGTGCTATCACCACTTGCCATGACATGACCTGATGAGCGGGTTCTTAGATCGAGCGTGCGTTTGACACGTATACCAGTGGGGCTCTCGGGACACCAAAAAAATTCTCAAGAGTGATTTATGGTGATGTCGTCAACCAGTATCTCAAGAATGCTCAGATGCTCAGTGATTGTCGGTGGAAGAGGATCTTGGAAGAATGCGATCATGTGCGTGAGGCTACCCAACCATTGGTAGTAAGTACCACATCGCACCAGGTGCAGCGGCACTCCCTATACACTCCGAGTAGCCCAATTGAAGGCTCTGGTGATGAGTTCGAGTAGTCGATGATCCGAATATAAAATAATCTAAGCCAGCTCAAATGAATATCCCGCCTTGCGTACATCGCTTGTGAGCTTGTGGGCTTGTGTGTCCCTGGTGCATCCGTATTTCACGACTTATCTCGATGTTCTGGGCCACAAAAAGGCCCTACTTGTTGCTTGCCACTTTTCGGCTTGTCTGGACTGGAGCAAGCGCTAAAAAGCCTCAATAAGCTCTAACAAGCGATCTGTAGGTTTACTGATGTCATCAGAGTCATCGAATTCCAGAAGCGTGGCTTCCCTCACGCACACATCGTGTTTAAGGTGTGTATACTGTGTTTTGCATCCTGTCGTCACTGACAAACAGCAACCCTCATTAGGTCGACCCCGATGTTCCTTTTGACCAACTGGACCCCATCATCAGCGCTGAACTGCCGCGAAACAACCCTGCTCTTCGCGCCAAAGTATTAAAATACAACATGCATGCGACAAACCACCTGCAACGATCCAGCAGTCGCTGCAACAAAAACGGACGCTGTATTTACGGATTCCCCCACCAAGTCCAGGAGCAAACGACAATCGATGACCACGGCCGTGTTCAATGGAGACGAAGGGAGGAAGAAGACGCAAATGTCGTCCCTTACTGTCCCGCCATCCTTGACTTTGCCGACTGCCACTTTCACTTCGAGGTCGTCTTCACGTCCTACATCTTCATGTACCTCTACAAGTACCTCCACAAAGGACCAGACCACGCTTTCTTTAGCATTGACGCATCGATGCGAGAACCCATCAACGAGATAGAAGATTATCGTAAAGGTCGCTACCTCTCCTCATTCAAAGCCGTGTGGAGAATTTCCGGATACGATATAACACGCAAAGAGCCATCCGTCGATTGCTTGCCAATCCACTTGCAGGGACAAAACCTCCCGCAATTTCGCCCCAAATCGGGAGAACGCTCACAAGCATCCCTCCTCGATCGCTACTTTCTCCGCCCCCCTCACCTTTATCACCTTCGATATGAAGATTACTATGCTCAATACCTCCTGTATCCTCACAAACCAGGAGATCCCTTAAAACAAAATGAGTGTTTAGAACTTGCTCGAGAAGGAGTGATCCAAAAGAAAATCTCAGAAAGAGTGAAGGGAGAAAAGGTCACTCGAATCAATACGGTCCCGATCGCATCGGGAGAAGTGTTCTACCTTCGCCTCATACTACAACACAAGCCTGCTGTCTCATTCAAAGATGCCCGCACGGTTGAAGGACAACCTTACAAAACCTACCATGAAGCTGCCGTTCAGATGGGATTGGTGGACGACAATAATGAAGGGATGTTGGTAATGACTGAGGCTGTGGAATCCCTACGAACCCCACACCAACTCCGATTCCTGTTTGCACGCATTGTCCTCGAAGGATATCCGGCCACTCCACTCTGGGACAAATTGCAAGAGCCGATGATGCTCGACCACCTCGACCACACCGGGGACCCTGTCGAATCGAAGAGCCTACTCCTACAAACAATCGCAGACTTTCTCTCCGACGCAGGTAAACGACTCCGTGACTTCGGTTTGCCCGAGCCCCAACGGCGAAGAATCGAAGTTGACAGCGAACGAGTGTTCTTTCGCTCCCAGCGTGACGCTCTCATGACAGAAGTTGACAATAACCTGGAATCAATGACGAATGAGCAATCCACACTGTTCAACAAAATATGCCAGGCTGCGACCGACCATGACCAGGACGCGCAATTCTTCGTCGAGGGCAAACCAGGGTGAGGCAAAACCTTTGTTGTCAACGCCATTGCTGCTGCCCTCAGAAGTCTCGACAAAATCGTCCTCATCGTTGGTAGCAGTGCCCTTGCAGCCTCCCTTTACCCGCGAGGTCGAACGGCCCATCTTCTTTTCGGAATTCCCGTCACCGAGGTGAGTTTCCCTGAATCAGCTTTACACTTACCCTGATGATGAATGCGCTGAAAGGACAACACGAACCTCCGGTCCACTGTACACCTTCGGGGACCAAGAGCCGATCTTATCTCAGAAGCATCCCTCATCATCTGGGACGAGCTTCCCATGGCTAACAAGGCGGCTTGGGAATGTGCTGACATACTATGCCGAGATATAACATCTGTTCGCAAACCCTTCGGAGGCATTCCGTTCCTTGGCGTTGGTGATTTTCGCCAAGTCGCACCTGTTGTCCCCAGCGGCGGCCCTAGAGCCACTCTCGACGCGTCTGTAAAATCATCATTTCTGTGGCGTCACATGAAGATTGAGACTCTCACGATTCCCATACGAAGCGCCGCCGACCCTGAATACACTGACTTCGTTGACCGCATAGGAGAAGACACCACACACCAACGTGTTACGCTCGACCTGCTCAAAACCATATACGACGTAGACGACGCCGTTGACTTCCTTTTCCCCCCTCACATACTGGCAGACCCTGAAACGTGCCTCAAACGCGCCTTTCTTACACCAAAGAACATCTTCGTTGACGAATTCAATGACAAACTTCTCGACATGGTACCCGGCGACACCGGTAATTGTCCTCCGCATTATCCTCGAAACCTTCTAACAGCCAAACAGTCACTTACTATAGTTCCGACGATCTCAAAGAATGCGACAACGCCGCTCCACCCCACGTGGAAGAACGCTCCCCCGAATATCTCGCACTATTGAACCACCCCGGCATACCCCCACACCGCATCGACCTCAAAATAGGTGCCATATGCGCTCTGCAACGAAACATGTCTGTCGAAAAGGGCTTAGTCAAAAATGCCCGAGTATCAATCGTCCGCATCCATCGCCGCTTTGTCGAGGTCAAAGTCATCGGCCACAACGAAATTCACTGCATACCAAGAATTATGTTCACCTTTCAACCACTCCATTCGAGCTGGACAGTCAACAGACAACAATATCCGTTACGATTGGCCTACGCCTCTACTTTCAATGGATGCCAAGGACTCACTCTCGAGCGAACCGTACTAGATGTGAGAACGGATGTCTTCGCCCACGGTCAACTGTACACCGCTGTATCACGAGTTCGCAAACGAGAAGACTCCATTGCCCTGTTTTCTATTAGCAACGAACACTGTGATACGGCAAATGTAGTCTACGAAGAACTGCTTTTGTAATACATCCACCACGTCCGAAGGATCATACTTGTAAATGATAGCAACGGACAAGACAACACAGAAACAAGGGTGACGAAGCAACTGGCACAGAGTCAGCCAGCAAGTATGATATCCATCTCTTCAGCAACCTGCGTCATACTCGGCCGCTTATCTGGATCGTAGTAACCACACCTGGTAATAAGCTCCCAGAGTTTATCGCCCATCTCTCTTCCACGACAATCCTTCGACTCAGGTCGCTTCGGCCTCGTCCCCCTATAGACCAAACTCATAACATCCATCGGACTCCGAATATACCAAAACGGCACTTTTTCCGTGTACAACTGTAATAAAGCGCTGACACATGAGTCAACTGACATAAATGAAAAAGAAATCCACGAACTTCAACACAGAGTTGGCCATAAGCATACACATCCGTGCTATAATTCCGTCCTTGGTTGGCATTGAAAATTTCAGGAGCTTGCCATCTCGCCTCATCCATGGCGGCCTCCGATGGCATACAGCCTCCACCATCAAGTTCAATGTCGGAAGCCGTAAAACCAACCAGTCGCGGATGGAACATATCATCAATGACAACGTTAGCCTAATGGAAAGAACATATGTGAACTGCGCAAGACGAACCGAGTCAGATATGACTCACTCCTTGGAGTCCACCATGGAGAACGTTCTCTTGGTGGAGATACTCAACCCCTCTCGCAATTTGTGCCAGCTTCTTGGTATCAGTTGGTCAACAATATTTTCAACAATAACAGTAAAATCGAACCAAGCGGTTAACCTCCATCGACGTCAGCTTCCTACTCGCCATATATTCCAAAATGCTCCCGTTTTCCGTCCATGGAGAGATTATGCATAGATCTTCTGGCCCAAAAAGCGCAGAGTCGACTCCTAAACACGGGAGAACATACGGATTTGAAAGTTGCTTCCAGATCAGCACCTCACGATATGACTAACTGCCATTCATCAGCTGTGAAACTCCAATGAATAAACATAGACATACACGACGGCGCCATTCTGAAACACCACTATAATCATACTGAACACGCTTCAGAGTCACTTTGCGGCCTTTCCATGATCCTAGAACTGGATCGCGAGTCATAAAATCGTCGCCGTTAAAGGTGACGCCCGTGATGAAAAAGTTTGCTGGTAAATGCCCCGATGCAACAGAAACCCTAACCAAGATCCTATGAACGGAAAGCTGGGAAGCTCGGGAAGGCCTCAGTTTGGATTCATATGATTCGAAGGGCAAAAGGGAGGCAGCCCCGCGACAATATTGATGACGTTTCTCAAAGGATTGAAGGATCTACGGAAATGGAGGCGGACAAGTGTGAATATCAATCTTTCGCATGGAGAGCAGCGACATACTCGTTGTAGCAAGTCGACAAGGTGCTGAGAACACTCTTTTGGCAGAGAAGAAATGAATTCGGAATCACGTAATGTCGCTCCCAATGAAGTGGTGTCAATAATGGCGTCTGTTACCAGAGAATTGAAGATGGTGCATAATTTGGTCGCCTCTAGTTTCTCCAATTCCTGTCGAGGAGTAGATGACATGAGAACAAACCCTAGTTGATGCTGGGCACATACCGGGAGTGAAATGCACTCTGAACTATCCATGGGAGAGGCAGAGTCGGCTGACTTCCCGAGCAAAACGCCAATCTGACGCTCACAACGCCGAATAAGATCCTGATAGCGAATAGCAAGCCATAGATGGGCGAAAGGTATATCGACAAGGAACGGCGAATGCTTCCCGGAATCCGTCAGGTATCGATAAAACGAAGGGTGGATGACTTGGACAGTTTCATTGTGTTCTAGCTTTTGTGATGGTATTGAATGGTGATCGGAGTACGGCGTGAAGGGATGAAATGATGGCTTCTGCAACTCCCTTCGAAACTCCTGTAATGTCAGACAATTCTGCGAGAGTGAGAGGTTCAGAGACGCCCAGTATCGCAGCAAGCAGTGGTCGGAACCCGTCCTGAAATACGGCCCGCTTTGTACTGTTATATGCCCGATCAACAATGACTCGATAAACATTCCACAAACTCTCCTCTGGGTCGTCTCTTGCTCCAGTGAGCGGATCAAGAATGAGACGCAAATCTGCGTCGAAGTCGAGCGATTGAGAAAGGAAGTCGCATACGGTCGATGCCCAGATGAAAAGGCCACCCGCACGTTCCAGGAGGCGCTGCCTAGGTCGCGAATCGGGCCGGTCTATCAGAGGGACCTTGTTAAATCGTACAGCGAAATATTCGTTCAAGTCCCTGATGTTTGAAGAAGCTTCAAGATCGATAGAGAGTCGATAATTCCGAACATTCTGAATGATTGTTTCAAAACGAGTCTCCGGACGACTTGTGACAAAGAATTTGACATGGCTTTGGAGTTCGTCAAGTGCGTCACAGAAGGACTGAAGGATATCCGTGGCGTCGTCACATTCGTCCAACGCATCCATCACGATTATCAGTGGCGAGGGGGGCAATTTCGATTTCTTCAACGGCGCGAGGAGGAGTTCGCCGAATTGACGGTCAGATGTCGATGGGAGCGACCGTTTCAAGACTTCACAAAGGTGAGTCCTGAAGGAATGATGGTTGTCGGCGAGCTGATACGCAATAGTAGCCCAAACCTTGTGTCCGCTCCGACGAGCGGCGTCATCGCGAGAGAAGAAAAAGCTACCTCCAAGGAGGTCACAAGCATGGAAGGAACGAGCCGCACTGTGGGAGACCGTAGTTTTCCCAAGTCCTGCGATCCCGCAAAGGTATGCAAGGGGAGCGGTAGACGGAACACCCCACTTCTCGATTTCGTCAAGGATCTCAGTGCGTGTGTTCTCGTAGCAAGCGAGTCTCGGCTGCCAATGAGCGCGCTCGACGCAGGCAGTTCGAAGTTGTCCAAGAAGTATGATTTCATCTATCGTTGTGAGATATCGTTAACTTACACCTGGATAGGATGGAGAGTATCGACATACTCTGGGTTTTTTGGTTGAGATTACCCTCCTTCACTTCAACCTGGAGCTCTGTAATCCTGTCCGGTAACTTCACAACGACTTCCTTGATCACTGCCGCTTTGAAGTTCGTATCCAAAGCGACATCGAGCTGTGTTGATGACGGGGAGAGAATCAGACATTCCACTCCCCGCGTTCGCTAGTGGCTATGGGACCTTACCTGGAATATACCGCAAAGTCCTTGGAGAAGCTTCTCGAAATCTGCCTGGAGACCCTGATCCAGCTGATGGAGGCTTAACCGCTTGCCGATGCCCTCCATCTGCTTGGATTTCGCGCGATCGAAAAGCCGTTTAAGATTCCTGTCACGTACATGGTCAGGATATTATTGACAGCCAGGCTCAAAGGAGAATCTGACTCGACCAGCGCAATACAGGGCTGTCGTATATCCAAATCCACGTCCTTCGGTGCGTTCGATAAACTTCTCTCAAGAACGCGAAATGTTCGAAGTGTGGAATTGGCCAAACTTTCCCATCTTCCAGGGTTATCCCTTACATCCTACATCGTGACTGGTGACTGTGTGGGAGGGCTCCAAAGGCGGTATGACGAACCTCAAAGATGGTAAGAATTTGTACCATCAATCCCCCGATGGTTTTCACAAATGGGAACTGTCCAAGAACTTCCCCGATATCCTTCAACGCTCCAGCGACCTCTTTGCCCAAAGAGGTGGTAAGATCTGGAAGATCTGGATCTGGTGGAAGGTCGACGATTGCTGACGGAGATTGGGAGGCTGCTTGGTTGGATGAACTTGGTGATGTGTTCGATGATGGTGTCATATTTGACGAGGTTGTTGGTGGTAGAGACGGTGAACCGGTTGGAGTAGGATCGGACGGAGGTAGAGAAGTGGGAGTAAGAGACGGAGATCTTGACCATCCAAGCTTGGTTGCTATGGTACGGAGGAACTTCCCAGATCGACGTTTGCTTTGAGGCATGGCGAAAACGACTGCAAGGCCGGAAGACGCAGTGCGATTGTAAGTGTTGACAATCACCAGGAGGAGCCAGGAGTCGTAACCAGAGGATGGAGATTCCGTCGTCTCAAGAGCTCCGAGGCGACTGAGATAGCTGAGAAGGACAGCTTTATGATGGCAGTGCGCACCCGGTTTGTCGTTGATAAACTAGATTCGGCCTCCACACGAGAGAAGCGCCCTTGACGGGCGCTTGTTACCAGTAGGAGAGAAATCTGGGTTAGACCGGCATGCGCCAGATAAGTAGACCGTCAGTAGGAAGGATATTTTAGGTCGACGGAGGTCGACGGAGGGACAGTTCGGATATCGGCAACGTAAGTACAGTATCACCCAACGGTCGTTCGACAAGTGTAACCAGTACTACTGTTGGGCTAGGACTGGCAAAGGCAAGTCGAAGAACGTTCATCGATGTTTGTCGCAATGTAAATACTGCACACCACGGTCGACGAGACCCTCTGGCATGAACACAAGCTGCTTGTTGTCTCCCTTCACTTGTCACAAGTCGAGAAATTCCAAATCCCAAGGTCCAATTCGACCGAACAAGTATGATCAATCAACAACAGAACCCAGAATTCTCAATGACATGTATCTAGCCAAGTATCCTAAGCATCTCAACTCGTTTCGATCGTGCCCCGCACAATTGGGTAGTCCCCAATCATTACGCCCGTTACCTATGCTCCAACGTGATGGGAATGTGTACCTCCTTTTCCACAGGCCCCATCTCCAATTCTGATTGATATATCCCGTGCGGCACGTGCGGGGAGTGGGTGAGAACTTCAACGCCCTGTTGTTTGAGTGACTCTGGATCCTTTCCGAGAGAATCAACACTGGATGAACGAGCCCTGCGCTCAGAGCCTCCGAGACGGCACGTCAGAGCTCGAACCCAAGTAAGGTTCCAGAACCAACCGGGCAGTCGGGGAAGGAAGGTCAGGAGCGATAGGAATGGCGGGACAGCGACCGATACCGCCAAGATCTTTGATGAGAAGGACATTAGACGTATGATCAAGCACGATCGGAGTTATAGACGTACCTGGCCAAAGGAGGCTTGAGAATTGACACCATCGTTAATTTGAAGGTGGGCGCCATACTCGAGGGTGACGATCCAGTAAGTGAAGGGGAATACCACCACAGTGACCAAGTGGACGAAATGATACTTGTCGCAAACAGCTCGCCTGTTGGGAATGGGAATGTCATGTTCAGCCTATTGATCATACCACGATCGGCCACTCACCACATCCGCCAGACAGGGAACATTCCGTTGCCTATCCATATCTCCTTTCGCCTCAGAACGATGCAGGTGATCCAAACCACCAACAGAACAACCCATGGGATAAGGCCAATCAAGCCCCATCTCACTGAAAATGCGAAGGGTAATATTGGCGTCACGAGCATGAAGATGAGAAGGGCTTGGGCGTAGCCCAACGAGTCACACGCGACTTGGCTCAAGGATCCGCGTTTATCGGCAATGGATAGGTAGATGAAGATCCCAACCCAGAACGGGATCATCAAGAGGACAAGGAGACGGTTGAACCACCACCGCGCTTTCCCTTTCTCGAAAACCTCGTTCATCCGCGTTTCCTGTCCAGATAGCGAACGAAGAGCGTAAATAACCAGTGAAATTGATAACGGAGAACCAGTTGTTATCAATGCGTAGGTTCCGTGGAAGCGAGTGAGGGAGTGGTCGGCGATCGAGATGCAGGTGGTAATGAAGAGAGAGTAAACCGACAGTATTTGCGCGTAGAAAGTTGTTGCCACATCGTCGGGTGAGTGCAGAATTACGAGTGCGAGGCAGACGTTCGTCACATAAGCTGTTACGTGGGAGATCAGCCCCACAACTACCACAAAAATGAAAGATGGCTCACTCGATATGCGCACATACAAGCCGGCCACATCAGTGTTTGGACAGTATCCGAATTCGCAAGAATCCCGAGGAGGGTTGAGGCAGTAATACTGAACATAACTGGCCTGAGAGGAAGAAATGTTGAGAAAATTCAACATATCCATCGTGGCGGGGCAATGGTCGTTGGTATCCCAGCATGTAGGGAGAGGAGGGTAGAGTGTGCCGTTGATAGTGCCGTTCATTGCAGTGGAACGCCAGCGGGAACGAGGTTGAGGATCGAGTGAGAGCCTGAGAGGCTGCTACTAGTACTAACGGGATCTTGACTCGTGCAAGATTAGCTCGTAGGAGCGCCCAGGGCGATGGGGTGGATAAGGTTGGTCACAGAGACCATCCAACGTGGCTGCAATGAATTGCTTGCCAGGGTACGGCTTATGAAACCGATATCACATCGACACCGTCCCCGACGATTTAGCTATTCCATTCCTAGAAAGACGTCCGTTTTCACTCGAAAGGTACAACCCTCGACATCCTTGTTTGCGACAAAAGGCACGGTGAGTAACTAACTCGGACCCTACAAGTCACCGCGTCAATAACGAGAGCACCAGGAGGAATATACACGTACCTCGATGGCACTGAGCCAATCAGCACACCGCCCGAGATCCCATTCAACCAGAAACATCTCGTTCGGCGGTCGTTACTACTGAGATTACTACACAGTAACTGTCAGTAAGGAACAACAAACATCCAGCGCAAGTAAACATCCGAGGGGCATGTGACATGCTCGAGCTAAAAATAGCTCAGCGCTCGGGATTTCGTCGTTGACCTCTATCTCACGAATCCCAAGACAGCCCGATGTGGCTTAGCTCTATATCTATGGCCTGGATTTAATTGATTAATGGACTCGGAACGGTGAGTTGAGTGGCCTAGGAATTCTGATTGAATGTGAGGTCCAAAGCCGGCGGTAGGGAATGCGGGAATGCGAACGCGGTGAAATTGCATCGGACAGTGCAGGCTCCATAAAGCAAGGACGAGTTGTGGGTGATTAGTCGGTTGACTCTCAGTGTATTGATTGGTTGATCGCTCGTCGCCATTATCATGGCGCGAGGTACTCTCATTGCCTCCCCACACTCTTTGGACGAGAACTTGCCGGTAGGGAGGTCGAGATAAGATTGCCGATAGCTGATAGAGAGAGGGAGGATGTATCCCTTAACAAAACGCAGTAACGTGTGAACATGTTAATCGTCATTGCGACGGCGATGGTTCCAGAGGGGATGGGGGATAGCAACTTGGACTCGGTGGTTTTGCGAACTACCTGGACTGTGAGAAACCGGATCCTTCAAATCGACGAACTAACAGGGACCAAAGAATGGGAACTTACACATACAGTCACTTCTCCTCCGCTGGGCGAATATGGACACTCTCTACGCCAGGATTTGGCCATCCGGAGCTCGAGAACGAGAGAATGGAAGCTATCGAGCCAACAATACGGTATGACTCTGTCGGGGTTAGGAGACACCGGTCTCGACAAGCTGGGACTAGCATATCAAGGGAAATCAAAGGTCCAAAGGTAAATCGACTGAACAAGTATGACTATCAACAGTGGAACCCAGAATTCCCAGCACCGTGTATCTATCTAAGTATCTCAACTCATACTGGCGGTCAAGCCCCGCTCAACTGGGTCGTCCCATTCACCACTCCCGTTACCGCCAACGGGGCGTGCTCTTTCATTTCTACGGGCCCCAATTCCAAGTGAGGTTGATATATCCCGTGTTCCTCGTGGGAAGAGCAAATCGGAAGCCCCAAACCCTGTTGGTTGAGCGACTCTGGATCCTTTCCGAGGGAATCAACACTGGATGAACGAGTCATGCGCTTAGACCGTCCGAGACGGGACTTCAGAGCGCGAACCCAAGTAAGGTTCCAGAACCAACCGGGCAGTCGGGGAAGGAAGGTCAGGAACGATAGGAATGGCGGGACAGCGACAGAGACCGCCAAGATCTTGATGAGAAGGACGTTAGAGGTATGATCAAGCACGATCGGAGTTATAGACGTACCTGGCCAAAAGAGGCTTGAGAATTAACACCATCGTTAACCTGAAGGTGGGCGCCATACTCGAGGGTGACGATCCAGTAACTGAAGGGGAATACCACCACAGTGACCAAGTGGACGAAATGATAATTATCACAAACAACTCGCCTATTGAGAATGGGAATGTCAGGTTTGGCCTACTGATCGTACCACATTCGGCGCACTCACCACATCCGCCAGACAGGGAAAATTCCGTTGCCTGACCATATCTCTTTTCGCCTCAGAACGATGCAGGTGATCCAAACCACCAACAGAACAACCCATGGGATAAGGCCAATTAACCCCCATCTCACTGAAAATGCGAAGGGTAATATTGGCGTCGCGAGCATGAAGATGAGAAGGGCTTGGGTGTAGCCCATCTCGTCGCACGCGACTTGGCTTAAGGATCCGCGTTGATAGGCGATGGATAGGTAGATGAATATCCCAATCCAGAACGGGATCATCAAGAGGACGAGGAGACGATTGATCCACCACCGTGGTTTATCTTTCTTGAAAACCTCGTTCATCCGCGTATCCAGCCCGCATACCGAATGAATAGCGTAAATAACCAGTGAAATTGACAACGGGGAACCAGTTGTTATCAGTGCGTAGGTTCCGTGGAAGCGAGTGAGGGAGCGGTCGGCGATCGAGATGCAGGTGGTGATGAAGAGAGAGTAAACCGACAATATTTGCGCGTAGAAAGTTGTTGCTACATCGTCGGGTGAGTGCAGAATTACGAGTGCGAGGCAGACGTTCGTCACATAAGCTGTTATGTGGGAGATCAGTCCCACAACTACCACGAAAATGAAAGATGGCTCACTCGATATGCGCACATACAAGCCGGCCACATCAGTGTTTGGACAGTATCCAAAGTCGCAAGAATCCTGAGGAGGGTTGAGGCAGTAGTACTGAACATAACTGGCCGGAGAGGAAGAAATGTTGAGAAAATTCAACATATCCATCGTGGCGGGGCAATGGTCGTTGGTATCCCAGCATGTAGGGAGAGGAGGGTAGAATGTGTCGTTGATAGTGCCGTTCATTGCAGTAGAACGCCAGCGGGAACGGGGCTGAGTATTGAGTGAGAGCCTGAGAGGCAGCTATTTGTACTAGCGGGATCTTGACCTGTACGAAATTAGCTCATAGGAGCGCCCAGGGCGATGGGATGGATAACATTGGTCACAGAGATCATCGAACGTGGATGCAATGAATTGCTTGCCAAGGTACGGCTTATGAGACTGATGTCACATCGACACCGTTGAGCTACTCCGTTCCTAGAAAGACGTGTGTTTTCACTCGAAAGGTACAACCCTGTACATCCTGTTCGTGACAAAAGGTACGGTCAGTGGGCAACTCGGACCCTACAAGTCACCGCGTCAATAACGAAAGCACCGTGAGGAATATACACGTACCTCGATGGCACTGAGCCAATCAGCATGCCGCCCATAATCCCGTTCAACCAGAAACATCTCGTTCAGCGGTCGTTACTATTGAGATTACGCGGTAAGGAACAAGAATCCTTTACAAGCGTCAAACGCCAGTGAACCTCCGATGGTCACGTGACAGGCTTAAGCTGGAAATAGGCGCTCGGGCTCGGGGCTCGGGATTTCGACCTCTATCCTTCTCACAAATGCGCATTCTATCCAAAGACAGCCCGAAGGGGCTTAGCTCTACGGCCTGGCTTTAATTTATTGATTGATTGGTGGGTTGAGTGGACTAGGATTTCTTATCGAATGTGAGGTCCAAAGCCGGGGTTACGGAATGCGAGAATGCGAGCGCGGTGAAATTGCGTCGGAGAGTGCAAGGCTCCATATAGCAAGGACGAGTTGTGGGTGATTAGTGGGTTGACTAGAGTGTATTGATTGGTTGATCGCTCGTCGCTATCATCATGGCGCGACGTACTCTCAATGCCTCCCCACACTCTTTGGTTTAGAACTGGCCGGCACGGAGGTCGAGATAAGATCGCCGATACCTGATAGAGAGAGGCGGGATGGATCAGCCACGCCGATTATCTTGACATTGAGAAAGGACATATGGTGCCCGTGCGCGACCGTCACAAAACCTAGTACCGCCATTCGAACATATTAATCATCACTGCGACGGCGATTGTTCGATGCAAAGCAGAGGAGATCGAATGCGAGGGGGGGGGAGATAATCAACTTGGACTCAGTGGTTATACGAACTAACTGGACTGTGAGAAAACGGATGCTTCAAATCGACGAACCGAAAGGAACAAAAGAATGGAGAACTCACGCATACAGTCACTTCTCCTCCGCTGGTTTGAACATGGACACTTCCTACGTCAGGAGTTGGCCATACCGGAGCTGGAGAACGAGAGAATGGAAGCTATCGGGCCAACAATACTGTGCGACTCCGTCGCGGCGACATCTCGCTGCCGTTCCTACCTACTGTGACCGTTCGTTAGGCACTGATTGTCATTGAGGGTACGCGGTTTTTTGCAACAGCGTCAAAGAGGGAAGCCCTTCCCAACATCAAACCCCGCAAGTGGAATCAGGTGCATATAGCATCGTCGTAGAATCGGAAATATCTTGCAGGAGGAGTAGAAGCATCGCGGGAGAAGGAAAGACTGGGTGGAGGGTGGATTACTTTCATCGATACTCACCGACAAGAAAGGACATACCAAGCTTCTTCGATAGACAACAGCCATCCGACCCCGATCTCCAAATGTCTCAATAACTCGAAGCCCCAAACCACCACCGGAGAAGTAGAAGTCTTCGCCATCCCATACCATTGGAACGCATTTCGTTACACAGTCGCTATCATTGATAGCGAGTGGCAGGATGGAACGAGGACCGCGGATGGGCGGCAAAGCACATGAATGAAGATCCTGGTGTGTACGGGATATTGTCCGATTCTGCACCAGAAATAGCTCGTGTAGAAGGGGGAAAGAGGTGGCAGTGGAAGTAGAAGGGTAGCAGGAGAGGGAAACACTGCGTTCGTATTTGTGCTTCGTGCAATACGTATGGAAGATCCGGTCGGTAGGATTAGTGCCAGGCTTTGATATCTCAGCTTGGGCTTCTGGGGTGGATATGCTGGTCTCGGTATGGGTATGTGGGTGAAGGACTTGATGGTAGGAAGTGATCTTCACCGCGGAGCGTCGTGGGCTTGGGAACGTATGTAGCTGAGATTGTGAGTCGAAAATATTGCGAACATTGGGACCCGTCAGCATTCCCTCCACGGCTTAAAATGACGAGCCTCTTGTGATGGTGGTACGATGTACCCCCATATGATCCTGCTGGGTAAGGAGTTTGAGGGTTCTTGAGGCCAGTGGCTGTTTTTACATGGCAGTATACATGGGGTGACGGTCGGGTGGTCCCACGAACTACGTGTTGGCAACGATAAGACGATTCTTTCAATCCATAAAACAAAGAGTGACAAAATCGGGAGGACCCACGAGGCTTCTCATTGATTATGTTTTCGTCCAATGTGTGGTTATCGTAGAGTGGAGTAGACCGCGTAGGAGTTTCTTGACCATGATGCAACGAGAACGAGATAAGCCTAAAGGTCAAAACATCCCTTGATAGCACTAGGATGGCGAAGGCATGACGGCGATTATCTGATAAAGTAGAAGGAGGGGGGGTAGTTGCCCCTCCATATATTGTAAGCCAAGAATCGGCTCACCAGAAAGACGAAGGAGTCGTTCCACTGAACAGGCGATCTGATACAAACACACTTTGATCTCCAGAAAGAGCTGTATAATCGTTACCTTGATTAATGATCAAGAGCAGCAAAATTGGGAGGAACCCACGGGGATTCTCAAATCTCCTTCACGCTACTCTGATACTAGTATCCATAGATGAACGCCCGCCCCACGTACGGCCCAAATGGCACTCATCGTGATGCTGGCACGATGTTACCACCACCAACACCCGCAGATATCCGGGATGGCGAAAGTAGGATGGCCGATATCTGATAAAATCGGAGGATAGATCACTCTCCCGTGCCTATATATAGGTTTCGACCAACACTCGTCCACGAACAATGACGGATACTTACACTCAAAAAAAACCGCCGTCACACCATCCCGACTCCAAGGGACGAAAAGGTCCCCCCAAAATCAATCCATACGCGTAGCACAACTACAACAGACTCGGAGGGGAGTCTAAAGTGCTGTTCGCCGATATCTGATAAAGACAGAAGGAAGATCAGTTGCCCCCTCCCTAAATTTACGCCAAGAATTGCCTACCAGATAGACGTATCAATAGTTCCATTCAACTCAACAATCCGATTCCAACGCCCATTGATCTCCAGAACTCTCTATATTTGAACCTTGTGGATTCCATCCGCAAACGGAAATCGCGAATCATGATTGCGGTGGGTCCTACTAGTAGACTCTATGAGTTTCGCGAATTGAATGAGCTAGTATAAGAGGTTCGTTCGATATGGGGGGAAGGGGGAGGGAGGTCCAGGGGAACTTACGTGTATAAGTCCGAGTTGGAGGGGTTCTCCCGGGTGGGTTCGACAATTGATAGATACCTCCCCCCTCCGTGTTCCCGCGGAACACACAGCCAAGGAGGAAAGACAACCATCGTCGGGTTGATATCTCTCCGGAGAAGTTGTCTGACCATGCCGCGATGATGTCCCATGGAAGTTCGGCTGGTCGTTATCGTTGAAGGTGGCATCATGAAACGAGAATACCTCGCGGAGTCCGGACGTCAAACCTGGCAAGTACGATGGGAATGAATATCCGGTGTGTATGGGATATTGACCTGAAATAGGTCGGGTCTTGTGGGGCGGTGACCTCGAGGGATTGTGGCAGTGGAAGTACATCGAAGGAAGCATATGCATCGCGGGAGAAGGATACATCACACAATGTCTCGTGAACAATAGCATGTGTATCCTACGCATCTCGCGTTACGGAGATATGGAAGAGCCAATCATGATGGGGTGGGTTTGGGCGGCGGTGACGTTTTGGTCGTACTCATTGCGAACCTTTCGGAGTTGCATATGTATCAGGCGTACAATGCGTGTTGTGCGTCCTTGGAAGGATACATTAGATGACAACTTTGGGTTGTCCAGAGACGTATGAACTCACAACATATGCAGACCACTCGGCGCTAAATGAGGTTTCGACCACTATGCTTCTCGGTAACCTCCATCCGTCTCCTGCCCGATTCCAATCCTGGCAGCCCATTGAAGACCCCGTCGGATTGGATCCCCGCTCATACCTCCCGCCCACTAACTATCGCTGGAATGGGCCTGGTGAACCAGAGTGTTGGTGGCAGCGTTTACGGGTGATAAGTAGGCTTGGTTCATTCCTTGGCATGATTGGCACGGCGCATTGGGTTCCTGATTGATTGCTTCGACTATAGCCAGGAGTCCGTTAAGAATTTGCGGTGCAAGGAGCGAGCACGATGAACGTGCGTCAGATTGTGGATTCCGACTGGCAGGGAGAGTGTTAGTGATTGGTCGGGTGGCGGGGATGTGTTGATTGGTCGCCGTTCCTCTCAACCTGTGCTCCTCTGCCATCGATATCGAACAACCTTGCATTCTGCTACATACAATCCTACGTCGCTACTCCGAGTACTCAGTTGCGCATCACACCATCCCGTTATGGTATCCAACCTTCCAAACCAGGCAATATTTCCGCCGCTTGTCCACCGGCGCTTGCGTCTCTCCTCGGCCGCTGACGCCATCCAACCATCCCGCATAAAACACCCTCCCACCTCCAATTAATCCCTAACTACTCACAATGCCTTCCCTCGTAGCAGTCCGAGCAGCAAACATCGCAACTCTCGCTTCCTTCCCTCCCTCCTTCACACCCACCGCACTCTTCCTAGGCGGAACTTCAGGAATAGGCCAAGCGATGGCCCAATCCTTTTCCCAGAAAACAAAAGGAAATTCCAAGATAATCATAGTCGGTCGAAATCGCTCGTCAGCGGAATCTACCATCGCTTCGTTCCCTCCGCCCGAGAGGGAGGAACTGAGAGGGAAGGAGGAAGTTAGGCATGAGTTTGTAGAGTGCGATGCTACGTTGATGGAGAATGTGCATAAGACTACCAAAGAGTTGTTGGGGAAGTTGACGAGGTTGAATTACCTCGTCCTCTCACCTGGGTTCTTGACTATCAAAGGGAGGAACGAAACTTCCGAAGGTCCGTCCCACCCCCTCCCTCCTCCCTCTTCACCCACTGAGTCCTACCAAAGGCATCGACAAGAAACTCGCGTTAAACTACTACGCCCGCTGGACCTTCATCCACGACCTCCTCCCCCTCCTCCTCAAAACCAAGCAATCCGGCGAAGACGTAAGCGTCCTCACCATCCTTGGCGCAGGCTCAGGTGGTCAAGTCGATTCGGAAGACCTGGGTCTAAGAAAAGGTTATGGGTTATTAGCAGCTGGTAAAGCCGCAGTCACGTACACCGATTACATGCTCGAGGTTCGTCTCCCCCTCTTCCTCCTTTCTCACTCCCATCAAATAACTAATTGATGACCACGAAGTCATTCTCGTCTCAAAACCCAAGTATCCCGTTCGTGCATACCTACCCAGGTATAGTCCGTACCCCAATGTCAGCAAACGTATCCGGCATACCAAAACCTATCACCACACTCCTCAACACTTTACTCTACCCAATCCAAACCACCCCAGAAGACTGTGCAGAATGGATGTTGTATTCGATGTGGCAGGGGAGTGAGGCGGGTGGTGGGGCGTGGAGGAGGGGAGCGAAGGGTGATGATCTTGGGAGGCCCAGTTTTATTGAGGAGGGCGGGGGAGAGAAGGGGGTTAGGTTGTGGGAGCATACGATGAGGGAGACGAGGAGTGCGGCGTAGGTGGGGGTGGTGTTGGTTGGTCTATTTATATATGGTCTTGTTTACTGTACCCATACTCCTCGATGTAATTCTAATACCGCACGTGAATCCCCTCCCTTAACGTCACCACACATTCAAACATTTCGAACCAACCCCAGGTACGCCATACCCAGTTGAACCCCCATATAAGAGTTGGGGTAACGCAATCCAGTGAAACGTACTAAAATTGATACATAATAGAACCCGGAATTTTCAACGACATATCTCTCTAACGCAGCCACTATCTAAGCGTCTTAACTCATACCGACCACACCTTACCCACCTGGGTCGTCCCATTCACCACTTCCCTTACCTACGCTCCATCGCCAGGGGAGTGTCCTCCTTGCCATATGCCCCATTTCCAATTCCGTTTGATATATCTCGTGCTCCTTGTGGGGAGAATGGATGAGAATGTCAACACCTTGTTTGTCAGCGATACCGGATCCGTTCCGAAAGAATCGACACTCAATGAACGGGTCCTGCGCTCAGAGTCTCTAGTAGGATTCTCGTCGAAAAGCCTGGTGGCTTTTTCCCAAATTGCAGTTGTTGGTGTTCATATTCTTGCCAGTGCTTCATTCCATTCTCATCTCAGGCCCATATGAAACAAACGAAATGCAAACAATGGGATTCTCAGAATGGCGGGTGGGATTCCGGGAAATAGATGATTGGGAGGGAGTCGCAGACTCTCAAGTTTGTGTTCGTCATCACGTCACTTCTGAGCCGGTACGATTCACTCATCACCAATTCAATCTGATGTCCGCGCCAACCCACGAGGCATGATTTCGGTGATTTTCCCAGTAACCATGAAAACAAAATACTTCAAGACGCCAGTCCGTATATTCTATATCCACCATGCTCTGAAAGGAGAATTGTGTAGCTGTGGACCTCAGCTCGACTCGCTGTTGGTCGTAAACTTGGTTTTAAACGCCTGCGCCGTCGGGTTCTTGTTCGGGCTCGGCTTCCTCAGCCCACAACACCTCCAACTCTTCCAAGTCCCCAGGTCTTCCAAGTTGTTTATATCGGGCAGCAAGAACGGCGATGAGGACTTTGAGACCGCGCTCTTTCCGTATTCCAGGGAAAAGACCAAGGGCTTGACGGACATGCATAAGTGACTCGTCCGAGTCCTCTATCCGGCCAGCATGGATGAATCGATCATTAAGGTGGGCTGCAACGTTTAAGAGTGTCGTAGCTCGAGAATCAACGGGGTCCATCTCAAGTTTGAGGGCTTCACGATCGCACTCGATAGCCTCATCCAAGTCCTCGACCTTCTTGTAGTGGTCAAATCGAAGACTGAGGTAATATGCAAGTCCAGTAAGGGACCATGCTCGTTCAGTGGGTTCCGATAGGAGAGTCGTAATTTCGCGACGAAGTCGGATTTGTTCTTCCAAGTCAACCAGCTTTGGAGTGCGTTTGAATTCATTGTCCAGGCGTCCAATCTGGAGCAAGAGAGATCGGAGTCTGGTGACATGAGCTAAGGTGGGAGATGAGATATGTATGTGATGATACACCTAAGGCAACTCACGTCTAGCGATAGCATTCATTGTTGATTGCCTTCCTGATTCGGCGGCTCCCTGAGTCGGAGATGGGTTAACGCTGTGGTCCGTAGGGAAAGTGTGAGCGTATTCCTACTCTGAAAGGCTGTCCAGTGCTCACCTGTTGGTTGCCGTGACCGGCCTCGAGGATTCTCCATAATGAATTGTTGTGATCTGTCTTGAAGTTTCACCCTCAGCATCCGAAGCAATGCCACCCGCGACAATAACTTGTGGGGTTCTTGCTCGGTATTGGGGGGCTTGAGGCGGACTACGGTCCAGGAAGAAACTATAGGTATATTTCTTACTCTGAAAGGCAATTCGGTACTCACCTGTTGATCGTCGTGGCCAGCCTCGAGGATTGATCATAATGAATTGTTGTGATCTGCCTTGAAGTTTCACCCTCATCATCGGAAACAGGTGTTGAGATGGGTAGCCCCTGATTTGCGGGAATAGATTCATGAGCAGGCCTGGGGCCATCACTTTGGCTTTCGATGGTCGGTTGTAGCTGGATACTACCCAATGACGCCGATATGTCGTCGGAGTCGTTGTGTGATTTCTCTGGAGGATGCAGTGTACGTTGTGAAATCTCCTGTTCCCCTGCATACGACACGGCAAGCACCTCGAGTCGATGGACCAAATCAGCTGCAGGGGGTCTTGTCCGTGGTTCCTGACTCCAACATTCCTCCACAAGAGACCACATGGCGTCGTCCAAACCGCGGTGCGTGATCTCCGACTGAGAAGGGCGGATAGGGCGCCCACCTTCGTTTCTAACATAAGCAAAAACTGTGTTGTTCGGGAGTAGACCGAAGGGTGCGTGTCCAACAAATATCTAGATAGGGGTCAAGACCATATTGATGCTATCAGTAACCAAACGTACCTCATATATCGTCATGCCAAAGCTGTACACATCGGACCGTTTGTTAACGCCGCTCCCGCTCATTTGCTCTGGGGCCATCCATTGCAAAGTCCCTTGTCCGCCAGCATTGGTGGCATTCGAAGTTGAATGCATTCTCACTAAAGATAACCCAAAATCGGATAAACAGGCGACTCCATGTTTGTCCACCAATATGTTAAGCTGCCATTAGCCAATAAGTTGGCAATAACCGTCGGTCAGTGTTAACGTGTGGATCAGAGATGGGGAAACTCACTCCCTTCAGATCACCATGTACGATTGAGTGACGATGAAGATATTGTAGGCCCAGAGCTGCTTCATGCAGCTAATCAGGAGGCGAACCTTGAACATCGAGTAGTAACTATGGCGATGAGAGCTGTACGCACCAACTTTGGTCTATCAGCATCGGGATGTCTCAGAACAAAACTCAGTGCGTTGCCTCTCTGCTTGAGAGCGGACACTAGGAACAGCGGAGCCGAAGACGAGTTGTATCCAAAGAACTCCGCGATGTTCGGGTGTCGAATGGATTTCCATACATCAACTTCCCTCCGTAAAAGCTGGTGGAGGCAATGAGGAAATCAAAGAAAAACCAAACGAAGACGACACACTTCAGCTGGGATACCCTTCTGTAAGACCTTAACTGCCACGTCGTGCCCCCCCCAACGTCCACGATACACGGATCCAAACCCCCCTTCTCCAAGGAGGTCTTTGTAGTTGATATCCACCTCGTCCGGCCCGATCACAAAAGCACTTGGCCTTCTTTCGGTTCGAGTACGACTACCAGCGGGCGTCATGGAGTCTGATAGTTGACGAATCATCTTGAAAGTGGGCGGTATCGGCTCTGGTGGTAAAGGCTATTGGACAGGCAGCGCTGAGAAGATAAATCATCGGCTTTGTTAGAACAGCAAGAATGATTCATATGAGATTCGCGTACGCACCCGAATGTGGTGGTGATGGTAATCGTTGAGATCCAGCAAGTACCTGTATGTGAGTTGTGGGAGTAAGAGCTCTGAGAGGGTGGAAGGATAGTCAAGAGCCACGTCAGCGCGTACTGTGCTTGCTATAAGGAAAGGACCTCCACAGTGGGCGCTTGACAGTACCGCCAATGCTTACGGAACCATTTCTTCATGTAATCTGTGTCACTACACGGATACAGGGACCACTAGCTACATAGTCTGTGTTGTGGTGCGGGTTTGGATTAAAGATGGAGGTTTTGGAGGCGGCGGTGCTATGTAATCACGAGGTATGGCGAATGCGGAGAGCGGGGGTATGGCGGCCACAGGCGTGCGACGGACAATGTTGACAACATCTAGAAAGTTCGGTCTCCCTGAACCCCTTCGGGGCGACTGTTCTCGGCACAACGGAAATTTTCAGAGTATCGAACAACTTCCGTTGAGATCCAACGAAATGCCGGACAGGCAAGGATCATACTCCGAAGGTCGGTGCAAGGGAGGTAAACACAACACATTTCCCAGAGCTCTGAGTGAAGTATTTCGTCGATGGACTGAAGCCTGCCAATTTCCGGTGGTTAACATATGATTCATCCACGGCTTGAATAAGGCTTTACATTGGGAGATTTGATTCGATCGAAACCTCTGGGGACTATGGTGCAGGTGAAGTGGCTGGACCCTATGATCTTGTGTGGAGTCGAACAATTATATATGGGAACGACGGAGAGTGCAAGACTCCATGCTCTTGATTACCTGAGTGCACAACGACGGAGAGAGATACGAAAGGTCGAGGAGCGGCGCGCGATAATACACCCGTGTCCAGTTCACGAAGATTGGATATTTTAGCGAAGATTCTGCGACCGTGTGACTGCTACGGTGTCTTCGACAGCGGGGACCTAGTATATGAGAGAGTAAAGCCGGTCTTACAAATGGTCCCCCTCATGCACGAATGTCCACCCGATACAGGTGATCGACAGAAGCTCGAATCTCGGGGACAAAACACCCACAGGTGAGCATCCAGACGCTTTCAACGTTGGAGGCGCTCGAGGGTAGACAAGGAGATATTTTTGATTGATGGCGTATCACGTTGGGAAATGGCGATTTCCCAGGAGCCATAGATGCAAGATTTGTCGAGGCCGGCAGAAAATCTGGCAATTACTGTTCTCGTCGCTACACCAGAAGCAGAAGATTGGTGAGTCCTGGAAAAACATACCGAACTACGAGAAAAGAGGTCTATGCAGAGCCTGTGACGACGCAGACGAGAGGATGGAACACATCCTCCTAGAGTGCTCAGCCCGTGAGGGCCCCCTTGTCTGGGCACTGGCTGGAAACCTCTGGCCGAAGGATGGGGGACCCTGGCCCGAAATGACGATCAGCACAATCATCGGGTGTGGATCGATGCGGATTCGCCCGACGGAAGACGATGCTGGAGACGTCGATGGGTGAATAAAGGACGCTGGAGCAGGAGGGGCCTTCAGGCTCCTCCGGATCATTATCTCGGAATCAGCTCACCTAATATGGGCGGTTAGATGCCTGCGAGTAATCCAGGGGTTAGAGCTCTCATCAGAGGTCATAACGAAATGGTGGGTGAGCGCGATCAACCAGCAACTAACGATTGACAGGATCAACGCAGCAAGGAAGCGGGGATGTAAGCACAGGAACATGCCGGAGTCGGTTCGCTTGACCTGACAGGGCACGCTTGCTGACGAGCAGGATCTGCCAAGAAATTGGGCGGAAGCCTTTGAGGTTTTAGTGGGTGTCAAGGCTCTAGGGTCCCTTTACCAGGATGACGAGAGCTCACTTGCAGCCCCACACTCTGGGATACATCCTAGGTCATGCGTTTGTGCATTTTTCCTCGGACCGGAGGTCCTTCTGTTACTCCTCTTAAGTGTAGTAGGCTCGACCGATTGTTGTTTACTACCTAGCAAAATAACGCACTTTTTTTCTAAAAAAAAAAAAAGATTTGTCGAGGAAAGAGGATTGCGATACACTTGATAGAATCAGCCAGATTCGCTGATAGTTCGAGACGCTCGTCAGGAGCTGAATTCACTGTGAGGACAGAAAAATCTCAGTCAGTGTAAAAGGCAAGGACACAGAAAAGAGAACGAAGGTCTGGAATCATCAAGTACCATTAGACAAACGTAGAGTGAGCCATTAGTAGTGACGTTCATCGCGATGGAACGCCAGACGGGAGCGGGGTTGAGAGAGTGAGGGTCTGAGGGGGTACTATTAGAACTAACGGATTCTTCTTGACTGGTGCGAGATTAGCCCGTAGGAGCGCACAGGTCATGGGTGCATAAGGTTGGTCGCAGAGACCACGCAACGCTGATGCAAAGAAGTGTTTGCCAAGGTACGGCTTGTGAGGCCGATATCGTATAGACACCACCCCAACACATCGATACTCCATTCCCACAGATGGCGGTCTTCTCTCGAAGTGTGGGACTGTCCATCCTAGTTGTGAACGGAGCACGGTCAGTGGACGACTCGGACACTAGAAGTCACCGCGTCAATGACGAAAGCACAGCGAGGAATATACACATACCTCAACGACGCTGCGCTCATCAGCACACCGCCTGGAGTCCCACTCGACTGAAAACATCTTGTCCTGGTGTCGTTACTGTTAAGATGATGCAGTAAGGAGCAAGAATAGCGTCAAACGCACAATGAGAGTATGACATCATGAAGGCGGAAATAGTTCAGGCGGTCAGGTCGACCTCTATCCTCGTCACGAACACCAATTCTATTCCAAGAAAGCCCGTGAAGAGAGCATGTGGATGACGCTTGGCACTACGGGTTCGGTTTGATCGACCGGCTGATTGATTGGCCAGGGACTCCTACAGAATGCGGGGCCCGAAGCCGTGGGTTGGGAATACGGGGATGCGACGGCGTTGAAACTGCGATGGATGGTGCAGGCTCCATAAAGCAAGGAAGAATTGTGGGTTATCAGTCATTTGAATAACCAAAAGCCTATTGATCGGTTGATCCCTCGTCGTCGTCGTGATGTCACGACGAACCCTCCTCGCCCACACTCCCTGGATGAGAATTTGCTGGTACGGAGGTCGAGATAGGATCGCCGATAGCTGATAAATGGAGGGAGGATGGTCTAGTCGCAAAGATTCTCTCGACATCGAGAGTCGCCCACAAGAATGGAGATACTGTGACCGCGCACGCCGTCAACGTGATTCGAATATGGTAATCTTCGTTGCGAGGGCGATGGTTCGATGTAAGGCTGAGGAGATTGAATGTGGGGGATATCATTTTGGACTCGGTTGGTTTCCGAACTAACTGTTCGGCGGTAAAACGTATCTTTCAATTGAAGCACCAAAAGGAACTAAAGGATGGGGAACTCACGCATAAAGACACAACTCCTGCGCCGATTCGACGATGCATACTTACTACGCCCGGAGTTGTTGATCCCAGAACTTGAGAACTTGAGAATGTACGCAGTTGGGCCGACAATACGGTACGACTTCGCCGCAGTAACATCTCGCTGCCCTGCCATCCTACTGGAACCATTCGTTAGGCGCTCTTCATCATTGAGGGTGGATGGTTTGGGGCAAGAAGCCCTTACTGGCGTCACGAGAGAAGTCCTTCCCAGCTTCAAACCTGAAGATCGGGTACATTTAGCAGCAAGAAGCCCTTACCGGCGTCAACGAGAGAAGCCGTTCCCAGCGGCAAGCCTAGAAATCAGGTGCATATAGCAGTATCCAGAACCCGATATAGCTGACAGGCGGAGTAGAAGGATCGTGTGAAGAGTATACAATGGATGGATGGTGGATGAGTTGTATCGACATCCGAGCACGAAGAAGGACATACTAAGCCCCCTAGTAAAATGCAAATAGCGATCTGACTCCGATCTCCAGAACCTTCCAACTCGAAGTTCCGAAACCGCCGGTCATTATCATAATGGCACGACGAACACCCCAACAACCTCGCTCCAAATCTGGGTATGCAGTCAAAATAAGCTCGCGTGTACTAATATGGGGTGGATGGTGTTCATTTTGCTGTTTACGAGATAATAAGTTAGTCCACGGTTTGGAGTTGGAGACTGCTTGTTGGATTCGAGCGAGGAGTTGACAACCTATTGAGCGGAGAGTCGAATGAGGGATATCATCTTCACTCAACGGTTTTACGACCTAACAAAGGCTAAATTGAACCTCTCCATTCGATGCATACTAAAAGGAATAAACGAATGGGGAACTCACGCATACAACCACTTCTCCACTTCCTAAACTCGGAGTTGACGATACTCTACATGCCGAGCGAAGACTCCGCCGTTCGCACGGAAACGGAGCTAGAGAACCAGAGAACGTACGCAGTTGGACCGACAATACAGTACAGCCCGCCGCAGTGACATCCGGCAGCTGCTCCACCCTAGGAGCCATTCGTTAGGCGCTCGTCATCATTGAGGGTACACAATTTGCAAGAAGCCCTTACCGGCCTCAAAGAGGTAAGCCCCTCCCAGCGTCAAACCTGGCAAGTGGAATCAGCTGCGTCCTAGAATCGGAGATAGCAAGCAGGAGGAGTGGAAGCATCGCGGGCGAAAGGAAGGGTGGATTAGCCGCATCGATACTCACTCAAAAGGAAAGACACGTCGAAATTCGTCGATAGACAGCAAGTACAATCCGACACCCATCTCCAAACCCTCCATAACTCGAGTCTCCTAGCTCTTAACTCAGTGGTTTGAGGAACTAAACGGACGACGATCAAACAGATTTTTCGATACAGTGTCAGTATCACAGAAAGAAACCAGCAAATGGGGGACTCACACGTATAGTCACTTGTCCTAGATAGACTCGACGATAGATATATAAGTTCACCCCACCAATCACGCGGGAGACAGGATATCGATGAGAAGGAGTCCGGAGAAGTATGTAGCATCATATCAACTGTCGTTGCCATTCCATAACATTGGAACTTCGCATTTCGCTTCATGGTCGTTATTATCGATGCAGGATGGAACGAGAGTTTGCTACTCGCGTCAAAGTACAAGAGATCCGAGTGCGTGTGGGATTAATTCTGATTTGACCTCCCTGGACGATTCCTCCAACACCCCCTGCCAATGCACTCGTTTCTAACGCACCTCAGGCAACCATCTCAACGACAACCCTTCGTACTGGTACTCTGTTGCATCCCACTATCCCATTATGATATCCAACTTGCCAAGCACAGAAGCAACCTCGGCCCCATCTGCACCGACCTCGACCCCCGACTTAGCACCCTCCGCTATAAAACACCCTCTCCTTGCCTCCTAGTCACCCGACGCAACCACAATGCCCTCCCTCGCCACAGTCAAAGCCTCCAACACCACAACCCTCGCCTCCTTCCCTCGCTCCTTCACCCCCACCGCCCTCTTCCTCGGCGGAACCTCAGGAATAGGCCAAGCAATGGCCCAATCATTCGCTCATCACACAAACGGCAACTCTCGTATCATCATCATCGGTCGTAACCGCCACGCAGCCGAATCCACCATCGCTTCCTTTCCACCTCCCTCACGAGAAGAACTGAGAGGGACGGAGGAAGTGAGACATGAATTTGTAGAGTGTGATGCTACGTTGATGGAGAACGTGCATAAGACTACGAAAGAGTTGTTGGGGAGACTGAATAAGTTGAACTATCTGGTTCTCTCCCCTGGGTTCTTGTCCATTAAAGGCAGAGACGAAACTTCCGAGGGTAAGTCCTCTTCCCTATCTCTCTCCACGCCACCCCCGCTTACCTCACCACAGGCATCGACAAGAAACTCGCTTTATATTATTACGCGCGCTGGACTTTCATCCACGACCTCCTCCCTCTCCTCCTCAAAACCAAACAAAGCGGCGAAGACGTAAGCGTCATCACCATCCTAGCCGCAGACACAGGTGGAGAAATCAATTGGGAAGACTTAGGGTTGAAACACGGTTATGGGTTCGTATCATCCAATAAAGCAGCTATAACTTATACCGATTACATGCTCGAGGTTCGTCCCCTCCCCCCTGATCCTCCTTCTCTCCCCTCACTTCATCATCCTAACAAATCCAATCCCAGTCATTCTCAACTCGAAACCCAAATATCCCATTCACGCATACGTACCCAGGCCCAGTCCGAACCCCTCTAACATCCCACATAACCGGCCTACCCAAACCTCTCAGCGTAATAATCAACGCCCTTCTCTACCCCGTCCAAATTACCCCTCAAGATTGTGCGGAATGGATGTTGTATGCTATGTGGGAGGGGGGTAAAGGTGGCGGAGGGGCTTGGAGGCGGGGAGCGAGAGGTGAGGAATTGGGTAGACCGAGGTTTGTTGAGGAGGGGGGTGGGGAGAAGGGGGAGAGGTTGTGGGAGCATACGATGAGGGAGACGAGGAGTGGGGTGGAAGGGGAGTTGTGAGGGAGGTTGGATAATGGTTAGATTTGGTATGATGGACTCTGCTATGTTCTTTTGCTTGTATTGTAGCTTCTGTATCCTCGTATCGTGGCTTCTGTATCCTGTATCTTCGTGTATCTTACATCAGAGCTCCATTTCGTACCCTTTGTAATCCTAATACCGAAATCAATTATTGATTCTGAGGAGAGGGTCGATGAATCTACGAATCCACCACTTCCGACGAGTCTACCGTCCAAAGAAAATCCAAAATCACTCATACGATAGCATCGGACATGTCAATACACATAAACTAGATGTAGCAACACACAGGGTCACCCAGCAACTATGATATCCATCTCTTCAGCAACCTGTTCCATACTCGGCCGCTTGCCCGGATCGTAATCACCACACCTGGTAATAAGCTCCCAGAGTTTATCACCCATCTCTCTTCCACGACAATCCTTTGGCTCAGGTCGCTTCGGCCTCGTCCCCTTATAGACCATCCTAATAACTTCTATCGGACTGCCAATATACCAAAACGGCACTTTTTCGGTGTACAGCTGTAATAAACCGCTGATACATGAGTCAACGGCCATAATGAAGATGAAATCTACGAACTTCAAGACAGAGTTGGCCGTAAGCGTAGGCGTCCGTACTATAATTCCGTGCTTGGCCGGGATTGATAATTTCAGGAGCTTGCCATCTCGCTTCACCCATGGCGGCCAGCGATGGGTTACAGCCTCCACCGTCAAGTTCAAGGTCTGACGCGGTACAACCAACCAGCCGTGGACGGAACATATCATCAATGACAATATTAGCCTAACAAAAAGAACATGTGTGAACTGAGAGAGAATGATCTCAGATAGGACTCACTCCACGGAGTCCACCATGGAGGACATTCTCTTGGTGGAGATACTCAACCCCTCTCGCAATTTGGGCCAGCTGCATGGTGTCAATTCGTCAACAATAGCTTGGTCTGTGAAATCGGCAAACAAACCAATTGGTTAACCTCCATTGACGTCAGTGTCCTAGTCTCCATCCATTGTAGAATGCTCCCGTTTTCCATCCACGGAGAGACGATGCATAGACCTGCTTGCCCAAAGAGCGAAGAGTCAACCCCTAAGCACGGGAGGACATACGGATGCGAAAGCTGTTTCCAAATCAACACTTCACGATATGTCTAAACCGCCTTTCGTCAGCCGTCAACTCCTGGGGAACAACAGTAGACATACACGACTGTACCATTCTGGAACGTCGGTATCATCATACTGAATGCGCTTCAGAGTTACTTTTCGACCTTTCCATGATCCTCGAACCGGACTCCAATCCAGAAGATCGCCATGTTGAAAATCGACGCCTGTGAGGAAAAAGTTCGCTGGCAAATGCCCTGATGCTACAGAAACCGTGACCAAAATCCTGTGAACAGAAAGCCGGGAAGCTCGAGAGGGCCTCAGTTTGAATCCATATGGTTCGAGGGCCGGAAGAGAGGCAGCCCTGCGACAATATTCATGACGTTTCTCAAGGGATTGAAGGATCTGCGGAGACGGTCAAGGGTGAATATCAACATCCACATGGAAAGCAACAACGTACTCGTTGTAGCAAGTCGACAAGGTGCTGACAACACTCTTTCGGCAGAGAAGATACGAATTCGGAATGACCTAATGTCACTTCCAACAAATTGGTGTCAATAACGGTCTTTGTTACAAGAGAATTGAGGAGGTTGCATAATTCGGTTGTCTCGAGTTTCTGCAATACCTGTCAAGGAGTAAATTATATGAGAATGGGTATGGTTGATGCCAGCCACATACCGGTAGTGAAATGCACTCCGAATTATCCTTGGGGGAGACAGATACTGCTCCCTTCCCGAGCAAAACGTCAATCTGACGCCCACAACGCCGGATAAGATCCTGATACCTAAAACCAAGCCATAAATGGGCGAAAGCTATATCGATAAGGAACGGCGAGTGCTTTGCAGGATCTGTTAGATATCGGTAAAATGAAGGATGAATGACTTGAACAGTTTCATCGTGTTCTAGCTTTGTGGTGGTATTGAACGGCGATCGGAGCACTGCATGAAGGGATGTAATGATTGCTTCTGCAACTCCCTTTGAAATCCCTGTAATCTCGGACAATTCCATGAGGGTGAGGGGTTCAGAGACGGCCAGTATCGCAGCAAGCAGTGGTCGGAACCCATCCTGAAATACGGCCCGCTTTGTACTGTTATATGCCCGATCAACGATGACTCGATAGACATCCCACAAACTCTCCTCTGGGTCGTCTCTTGCTCCAGTGAGCGGATCAAGGATGAGACGCAAATCTGTGTCGAAGTCGAGCGATTGAGAAAGGAAGTCACATACGGTCGATGCCCAGATGAAAAGGCCACCGGCACGTTCCAGGAGGCGCTGCCTAAGTCGTGAATCGGGCCGGTCCATCAGAGGGATCTTGTTAAATCGTATAGTGAAATATTCGTTCAAGTCCCGGATGTTTGAAGGAGCTTCAAGATCGATGGAGAGTCGATAATTCCGAACATTCCGAATGATTGTTTCAAAACGAGTCTCCGGACGACTTGTAAAGAACAATTTGACATGGCCTTGGAGGTCGTCAAGTGCGTCACAGAAGGACTGAAGGATATCCGTGGCGTCGTCACATTCGTCCAACGCATCCATCACGATTATCAGAGGCGAGGGGGGCAATTCGGATTTCTTCAGTGGCGCGAGGAGAAGTTCGTCGAATTGACGGTCGGACGTCGATGGGAGCGACCGTTTCAAGACTTCGCAAAGGCGAGTCCTGAAGGAATGGTGGTTGTCGGCAAGCTGATACGCGATAGTGGCCCAAACCTTGTGTCCACTCCGACGAGCCGCGTCATCGCGAGAGAAGAAAAAGCTACCTCCAAGGAGGTCACGAGCATGGAAGGAACGAGCTGCGCTGTGAGAAACCGTCGTTTTTCCAAGTCCTGCAATCGCGCAAAGGTAAGCAAGGGGAGCAGTAGACGGAACACCCCACTCCTCTATTTCGCCAAGGATCTCTGTGCGTGTGTTCTCGTAGCAAGCGAACCTGGGTTGCCAATGGGCGCGCTCAACACAGGCAGTTCGAAGTTGTCCAAGAAGTGTGATTTCATCTATCATTGTGAGATATCGTTAACTAAGGTTGGATGTGATCGAGAGTGTCGGCATACTCTGGCTTTTTTGGTTGAGATTACCCTCCTTCACGTCAAACTGGAGCTCGTTAATCCTATCCGGTAATGTCACGACGGCCTCCTTGATCACAGCCGCTTTGAAGTTTGTATCCAAGGCGATATTGAGCTGTGGTGAAGGCGGGGAGACAATCAGCCATTCCACTCCCCGCATTCTAGCCACTATGAGACCTTACCTGGAATGTACCACGAAGTTCTTGGAGAAGCTTCTGGAAGTCTTCCTGGAGACCCTGATCCAGCTGATGTAACCTTAATCGCTTGCCGATGCCCTCCTTCTGCTTGGATTTCGCTGCATCGAGAAGCCGTTGGAGATTCCTGTCGCGAATGCGGTGAGGACACCATCGACCGACGGACCCAGATGGGAATCTGACTTTGCCAGCTCATCACAGGACTGTCGTATACCCAAATCCACGCCCTTTGGAGCGTTCAATAGCCTCTCCTCAATAACGCGAAAGGTTCGAAGTGTGGAGCTGGCCAAGTATTCCCATCTTCCAGGGTTATCCCTTACGTCCTACGATTGTGACTGATAAGTTTGTGGCAGGGCATGAACGGTGGGGTAACGAACCTCGAAGATGGTTAGGATTTGTACCGTCAGTCCCCCAATGGTTTTCACAAACGGGAATTGTCCGAGAATCTCTCCGATATCCTTCAGCGCTCCAGCGACTTCTTTCCCCAACGACGTTGCAAATTCCGGAAGATCAGCGTCTGGTGGGATATCGACGGGTCCGGAAGTGCATTGGGGCGGTGTTCGGTCGAATGATGGTGATGGATTGGATGGCGGCGTCACATTTGGTGAGGGTATTGGTTTGGACAGTTGAGCACGCAGTAGATTGGTTAGAGTTAGATCAGATGAAGGTATTGTATGCACAACGGAAGGTGCAGATCTTGACCATCTCAGTTTGGTCGCTATAGTGCGTAGCAATCCAGATCGATTCTTGCTGTGAGTCATGGATAAATCGACTGAAGAAAGGTGTGGCGACAGAGTTGCCATTGAACGATTTGAATGTTGGCAGGAGTCGTAGAAACAGGGTGGAGATTCACTTGTTTCGATAGATGAATGGACTGAGATAGACAAAACAATCCCATGATGGCAGCACTGCTAGTTGTCGAGAAAATAGATTCGGGCTGTACATGGGGCGCATGACAGCCACGGCGGCCAGCGCCTAGAGACGAGCGCTTACTAAGGAGAAAAGTTGGACATGGAATAAGTGAAGTAGGACGGGCGGATGCACCCGCGACGGTCCCAAACGTGAAGTTCGTTGGTTCATCTGCACTCGCACACATGTGCAGACGTAGTGAAATAGTAATTTTCAAAATTATCCTCTGTTCCGACACAATTGTTGAACTCGCCAGAGCCAGACACGATCAAGCAAACGCGAATGGCCTTCACAATCGGATAGTACAATCCACTCATCCTCTATCAATGAAGTCGCCTTCGGTCGTCGTGAATGTTTGAGTCGGAGTCGCGGCAGCGGGAATCCGCACTTTAGCTATTTCAAATTTGGTTCAACCCGTCCAACCTGCAGCGACGATAACTTGAACGTTAGAACCCACTTTAAGGCTTTGAAATGGATGGCGTTGTGTCTCACAGGCCTCACCGATGTTAAAAAAGGCGTCACATATCTCCTATGGGCTACAGTTAGGTATCGAACGACACCATGGAGGACGGGCCTACGTCGTTACTCTTCGGAAGGGTTGAATGGTTAGTCTTTTAAATCCTGCTGCATCTCTCCTCCTCTCCCGTTATAGCTAATTGAGTTCCTCCCGCTTTCTCTGCTATCTTTCGACGACTCCATCAAATCCAGGATGGCCTCACCCAATACAATCATCCACCTGCCTCACAGACCGAAAATCAACGTTCCAAGCCCACGTCTCCCATCTCCCATCTCCCATACTCATCCCTCCCTTTCTCGACCATCTAAAGCATATGGAGAGCAGGAACAAGAGGGCTACGCATTGCATGTATGCTTTTCGATGCTCCCAAGGTAGTGCAAGTGGTCAATCCGACGGAGGCGAATCAGGCAGCGGAGACCGACTCGCGCGTCTCCTCGCCCTCAACAAATGTGAGGATTTGATAGTGGTGGTTTATAGGTGGTATGGAGGTGTACAGCTTGGGTCGGATAGGTGGAGATGGATCTCGGAGGTTGCGAAGGATGCTCTTGGAGAGGGGGGATATTTGAAGAAGGGGGAGGTGGGAGGTGGGAAGGAGGGAGTGGGTCTGAAAGGAGGGAAAGGGAAGAAGAGGAGATGAGTGAGCTGAGTGGGGAGTATTCCTTTGGACTAAGTAGTGAGCGTTCCCCCCGATTTCCGTCTCGCTAAGCTCACATTTGCATCAAAGGTATCTTGGGTAACCTTTGACCACCCCAAGTCCATCTGTGGGTTCTCCAGCCACCATCTCGCCTCGGCTGCCACGAGTCCCGATATGCAATTTACATCTTCGATGGCATGAAGGTCATATCCAAGTTCTTCGTCCGTCCCCCTGGCGGACCGCATGTCGACTTTTCATGCATCGCGTCCCATCTTCCCTCTACTCCCTTCCTCTCACATCTGAAAACCTTTGAACCAGAAATCGACGAGTCAGTTACATGCGCTATCTGATCTATAGTCGCGTCCCGATTCGTCGTAGATGTTGGTCCTTTCCACCCAGATAGAATTATGGTGGGGAGCTGGCAGTGGCGGGCATCTCATCTATCTAATCCTGCTGGATGCAGCGAGGACGTGGATGTGGTGGTATGTATGTTTAAACTCGGGCAGGGTTGGTGAAAGAGGATCTCAGGCGTTCCGAAGGATGTTTTCAGAAGGGTAGTCATTGGAGGAAACTATGGTGAAGGGAGCCAAGGCGAAGAAGCAAAGGTGAGCTACGTGGAATATATTTCTTTGGGATGAAAGGTGAATGGCTCTCTCGTTTCATGGTCCACCCGAACTCATAATTTAAGAAGGGAATTTTCTGCGTATGGAGGTACCCATTACCGATCATCACCGTTTGACATCTAGCCAGTAAATCTACGACATATAACTCTGGTATAAACCGAACCTGTTATGCTGCGTCTTCGATGTCGATTATTGCCGAACATCGTCCCTGCAACTGCGTTCGACCTTTGCATAGCGACGAGAACATGCATGCCACCCCCCATCACTCTGTATTGAACGTGTTTCGTCGGCGCTGTTTGGATTTCAACGCCTTTGTGCCGTTACATCTGGAGAGGTTCTGTTGGTTCACCGGTTACGGTGCTCCTTCATCATCGGTATGCAGAAACGGTTGCATTTTTTTTGGCTTTCATTTCATTACGGAGCAAACTCTGGTCAGAATGAATCGTCGATCATTTTATCCTGTTGCTCGGAGTCCGATACATTCCACGTGTCGAAAGTCTATTTGAGTTTAAACGTTTGCCTACCTGTTTCTCGTATCTTCATCAGGCAGTGCATTGCTCGTTCCGTGATCCCTCCAGAGGCTGCAGATGACGGTGACGAGAGCAGACACCAGTGCGAGCCTCGAGGCGGTGTGGCGCCCTGCGGGCGGTGTCGCCTAAAGTGGAAATTTCTGCAGATGTGTTCATCGCCATGGCTCCCAAGCCCAATATTCCCATTACTGCATACATCACATCATTCATTTACGTCGGTCTCTACGACGATAGCGAATAGTCCAAGGTGCGTCTGATGACCGGTGCTATGGGAGCCAACTATCAAAAAGGCGCCTGACAAATCTATCAGATAACCCAAGTACAGATAAATGGGCGCCCATCGCCCTTTGGCTCTTTCTCCCACTTCATCCCCCACCCTCTCCACCCTCAGCTCCACGTATCAGGCCCTTTCAGCTTTCATCCTTGACTGCGGGCGACACGTCCCTCCATCGTCAACAAAGCAGTGAAGTTCCTACGTGGGCGGTGACTCCGACGCTGACTCGGTCCGTCGTCTCCTTTTTAACCCACCTGCGCAGCCTCACCCGACCACTCTAAAAAGGCTGAAGACGGGAGCTCGGAGTTCGAAACACGTTTCCCATTCACCACCCACTTCTACCGCCCACGCGAAACCTCATTGTAACTTTACTCGATAACGACACCAAATAATGACCACGCCATTCGTTTATACCCCAGTTTTCTACCAACCCACTCCATATCTTGATCCCTACACCGTTCAAACCCATACTCCATTCATACCGCCCACCGCCAACCTCGCTCCATCTGCACCGAATACTCCTCCAAGGCGTGTCGTACATTTCGAGGATGATTGTCCTGCTGTGCCACGACCTCGAGTCGTATCATGGCACGCAGGGATGCCTACACCTCCCACATCCGTCCCGTTCATCATAACCGCTCCTCCGCAGCCAGTCCCCATATATGGACATGGTCGTCGGCACTCTTTCGGGAATGCAAATTTCACCCATCCTTGGGCGTACAACGCCAACGTATCACCCTGGGTTTGGCCTTCCCAGCCCTTACCCCAGGCTTTGATCCATCCACTCCTCAATGGTGAATCTCCACCTCCGATCTTGTTCGATCTCTCCGTTTCGACGTTCAGTCCACACAAGTTCATTTCTGTTGGGCAAACGATCGCTCTTTCGAGAGACGATTTAGCTCAGCCTGCTACACACCCTCCCACTACCCATATGCGGATTACGTGCGATGCGATCCCCCAATGGCCAATTGACTTACAATTTCCTTCCACCCCTTCCATTCCTACCAACTCCCTTCTCCTTCAAGTCCCCGTTCATCCACAAGCTATAACACCCATCACTCTGGGTGATGTCCTCACCGCCATCCACCGCTCTCTCCAAACCCAAATCACTCATCTCGATTGGGCAAAATTGAACATGTCCCAAGAGATGGAGATTTCGAGGGCGTATAGGAGGAGATGTAAAACTTTTCCTAGTGTGGAACAGTTTGAAGCGAGTCAGGGAGTGAGGAGAGTGGATTATCTGGGGAAGAAGGTTTGTTTCAGAGGGTTGGTTAGGGAGAGAGGGACCGATGGGTTTGAGAATCTGAAGTTGATTGTTGGAGAGCGGCCGACTAACGCTACATGAGCGAATTGTTGAGATATTGGATAAATGGATTGTTTGCGTTGATTTATTCGTTATTCGTCGCTATGTTGTAACTTTGATCATTCCTGGCCGATTGGACTTGTTGGAGTTCTGTCCCATGCGACCCTGGCTTATCCGCTTTCATATATGTTGATGGATGTATCGTATACGAGTTGATGTATAATAGCTCAGCTAACTATGCAAGTATGGATCTATGTGTATGCCATCAGAGGGAAGAATCGACGCTGTCGTGAATATCATAAGATGGGCGTCGCGGCACGCGATACAGTGATGCATCTAGGCTACAGTAATATTAGATAACTCTATGGGGAACAGATACGTAGTACAATCTAAAATACAGGTCGGACTTGAGAAGTGCAAGAAAGAGGACTGGTGAGAGTATGGTAGCAGGGCCGATCAACCGAATTGTGAATGGATCGGGCCAAAAGAGGTATCGCCCAATTGGCCTCCTCCCAACGACTCGATGACATTAAAAGGCGTAAAGTTCGTGGGTACCGGCAACGAAAATCCAGGGCTCGTGGTAGTCTTCCCTGCGTTAGGTAGGGAGCGAGAGCCCTCGAACCAAGGCCAGGAGGTGGAACTCATCTGGCCGATGGAAGATGGGACAACAGAGGTTGAGCTCATGTTTAAATCGCTGAATGCGATCAGTTGGTCTGGTGTGAACGAGGGCGAGCGGGATATCGGGAAAGAAGTTTGTGGTTGCGGGTCGTGTGTAAATGTAGATGATGAAGTACGATGGTTGGTGGGGATATGTACGCCGAGAGATCCCTCGTGCCATCCCGTAGAACCGGATGGTAGGCCGAGTTGTGTCGACGAAGAACATTGAAAGATGGCGGCCATTTCTGGGCTCCATGGTTCACTTGTATTGAACAACTCGGGCCACGGCGAGTTTGGATGAAGAGTAGCCGTATTGGCAGGCGGTGTGTTTGGGGTTGGAAGGGGTGAAGAAAAGGGAGGTAGGGTTGGTAGTGGATGAGCGTATGGGGATGATGATACCGAATAGCATGAGCCAAGTGATGGCGATGGTGACGGTGCTTGGGAGGAGGACGAAGACCATCCGCTGGGTGTGTGATGATCGAAGACATCTGGGAACTGAGCGGAGGTTGAGAGGTCGGGAATGAAAGTCGAGGAAGAAGGTTGTCGTGATAGAGTCCCGGATAAATCGTAAGATGGGAGAGTACCCAAGGTAATCGTCCCTTCAAGAGGGGAAGCCCATGCCGGAGTATGAGCGTCCGTATGAGTGGCAGGGATCTCAGCCTGAGGTGGAAAACCGTTAAGATCGTCTTCATACTAGGGACTTTTGACAACGCACCAACACTTCATTCATATCCCAGGGCGGAGAGACGGAAGGTGACCTCGAACTCGCAGCAGCCCGTCGATGCTGAGCCCTCAGCAGACTCTGACACCTGTTCCTACAATGAACGGCAGGTCTGCCGTTCAACAACCCGGCAATGGTGTTCCATTTCTTCCCATGAACCTTGAACCCACCCATCAAGATCAAATCCTCCTCTTTGGACCAAGGTGTCTTCGTAATGGACGGATCAAGCTTCTCTCTCCACCTCTTCGCACACTGATCGTCCGTGCGTCCGGGGACTTGTTTCGCTATTTTCCACCATTGAGATCCGTGCTGATGGACGGCTTTGATGAGCTTGGTATCTTCGGCTGCGGACCAGCGACCTTTGTGTAGGGATGGATCGAGAGAATGGATCCATCGTTTGCGACAGCTCTTGTTGGTTCGACCTGATATGATGAGGGTCAACACTGGGTATGAGTCGCAGGTGAGACGAGGGACAGACCTGGTAAACACTCGGATATCTGCTGCCAGGTACTTCGTGTACCGTCTACGATAGAATGTCAAGATTATCAGGGCGGCGATATGATCGAGATAGCTTACACTTTTCAACGGCCACCTTGAGGATCTCATCTTCATACGACGTCCACCTTGTCTCTAGTTTATGTTCAGAGGTAGGCATAATTGGATGTTGAAATGACGAGGAGAAGATAGATTGGCAGGGGGTATCGCCGAGCTTTGCCTTTTATCCTTTCCCTGCCACATCTCGTCAGATCTATTTGGAGTAGAAACAACAAGAAGCTGCACCGGTTCCGTGGTAGACGCTGATGAACTTGCTTGCACCACCTGAAGAATGATCGTCTGCATGCAAGGTATCGGGCTTTCATATGGCCGCCTGTGGGAGATTCACTGAACATGGCCGGCTTCGCGAAGTGTACCAAGCAAGTCCGTTCAGCTGCCGGGATGACCTCAGCATCACGACAAACACATGGAGAGAAACAGCCTCATGGAGCGGCAATTTTGCCCAAATGCAGATGGTGAGGCGATGTCAGCAAGAAATGCAAAGTCAAGAATGTATGGCGAGCAGGGCCAACAATGATTCACTGATGACATTACGAGAGGCAGTTGTTCGGCAACATACTGAACCATGTTGAACCGTTGAGCGCTGGTGCTGTTATCGCCCAGGACTCCAAAAGCCAGTCATCCCACCTCGCAGCCGATCGTAGAAGGTGACTGGCAGTACGCCGACACCATAGGAGAATACCATCGGTTGGTTGGAGCACCGATGGAAGGCCGATGAGAGCGGCTTGAAACCAGTACCGCGTCCTTGTGAGCATGCATGAGGTCGATATCAGTATCTTGAATAGCAGCCACGGTAGAATGAGAACGATTTAGAACAGCGGCGACTTTGAGGTTCGGGTTTGGGGGTTCGGGTTGCACGGGTGACGATACCGTCAGAGATGCAAGTGGTGGACAACAAGTAACATTAGGAACGGACCGGACCGGTCTGTTGCGACCAGAATAACACTGTTGCACAGACCTTCGGGACTTGAGGCAAAGGCTTCGCCGCATAGCGCAAGAACAAGAAGCAGATCTGCACGTGCTGTTCGGAGTACACCGTGGATGAACCTAAGTTCGACGCGTGAGCAAAATGGCATCTCGCCGGGGATAGGGTGGTCGTGGGTATTTTGGTCTTCTTGCAAGAATGGCCACTGACGGTTAGCACGAGGGTAGCACCGCTAGTTCGAGGGTGCGACTTTCGGTTTCGAAGCAATCATTGCATACTTATCGAGAAGTCAGCATTAAGACCAGAAATGCAGGCGAAACCAAGTATAGCAACGTGCTAAGAATATGAAGACGGATCGTCAAATGCAGTGAATGAGAATTTAAGACTGACGCTTACCATTCGAGTGTTCTGCGGGGTAAAGTGGGGCCGAAGACTAGTTCCCATCACACCGTCCCTAGTGGGAAGCACGCGAATAAGAGCATCCTGCCTGAGTTGGCGCGACTCGCGCAAATGGACGAATTCGTCATGTTCATCAGTGATAAGGTCAGTCTAGTCCAGCCAGAGCGAATAAGAATCCAAGAATCCACCAATCACTATGAGCCCTCAAGTGGATGACGACACGGATGTGTCGCCACAACAGTACAGGAGTAGTCAAGGAGTATAAGCCAAGAAGACGGCTAGTCGACCAAGGTGAGACTAATACGTTTATGGCCGTTGACGGGTGTACCTTGGACGAATACACGGTGGGTGAACGTTGAAGGAGCGAGAGAATCACCGGGGTGACGAAATATGATGGGGGGAGTTGAGCGCATGGTGTGAAATAGCCTCGTAAAATCCCAGGAAATGAGTTTCGGATGGATGATTGGGGAATGGAAGTCAGCGAGCCATTCGTCAGTCAGCCTTCTAGCGTCGAGGACGTCAGACGTAGCGGAAGAAGCAGATTGAGCTTGTAAAGCAGCTCGACTAATCTTGCTGGACCGCCCAGTAGGGATGGCGAGAGAGAGTTGGTCGGCTGCGCGACGACGGAACAATCCTATTCATTAAGAATTCGGCAGTGATTCCGTTTCGAATAATCTTTCAGGGTTCAGGGGCTTGAACGGTTGAGAAAATAGAGGGTACATACCGCGCGGGTGTTCCCGCGTCTGGGCTGTGATGGGTGGAAAAAGGGCTCCGAGGAAATACCTGCAGAAAAGATGGAAAAAACAGCGAGGAGGTGGGTAGGCTGGCAAAAACAGCGGAAGCAGATCTTCTAGCTCCGCGAATAAGGATTCACCTACACGAATAACAACAATGGCGAAATCTGATAAGATACATCAGGATTTAAGCACCACGACGTGTCGGAGGAGAGACAGCTCAGGGTCCAAGATTTGTCACACTTCGCAAGCGAGTCACAGAATGTCACATGCCGAGAGGTCTTGTGAGAAGCCGAAGCTGAGATCTAATCTGACAAATGGTTATCTAAGGAAATGTTTATCTAATCAGATAGACATGAGGTCAGTTTCTATCCTGTTCCAAACTTTCAACGCTCTCACCACCACCAGCAACACCACGTTTCCTCCACGACTGCTGCGTCCTGCTCAAATATTCCTTTATTATTTTCTTTCGCATGCCCTACCGAGCACATCACTGCCTCCCGACAAACAGCCCTCGTCGACTCCGCCAAGACGTCCACCTCACCAGGCTGTAACTGCATTTTTTGTCGGTTGTAATCGGACTTGTCCTGGGGAGTATCTGGGACGGCTCATTAAGAGCATACCACATTCAGAAGTGACCCTCGTTATTTTGAAGCGTTTCGCGGAATTTTTATTCCTCACCTCCTTTCCTCCATCACCGACGCAGCGGGATTTTGGTAATTCTGAAACCAGGTACCGGGGGAACATATTTCGAGCTGGAAGACATTGCCATTCGAGATGTCGATTGCGCATAAGTTGGAGAAGAAATGGGGAGAAGAGGAAGACGAGGTACTCAAGGCTGCAGTTGCCGAATACACGAGTTCGCATGTCTCACTCTCTCCTCGCGCGCAACATTCTCACCTCATGTCTCGCTCCCTCTCCCAATAGATGGGGCCAAGATAAACTGGCAAAAGATCTCCGAATGCCTACCTGGTAGGTCTCCCGGCGGTTTTCGTCGTCCGTCGACTAACGTTACTTTCCAAGGTCGTTCAAATAAGAGCTGTCGAAAACGCTGGATCCACTCTCTCGATCCCAACCTCCGAAAAGGCCGCTGGTCAGCGTCCGAAGACTCTATCCTCCTTGACGCCGTAGCCAAACATGGTCAAAACTGGTCCAAAGTCGCCCGGCACGTCGACGGTCGAACAGACGACCAATGCGCCAAACGTTGGCGCGAAAACCTCGACCCTGCGATATCTCGCGAACCGTGGACGTCCGAAGAAGACAAAATCCTCGTCGAAGCTCTGAAACAACACGGTCAAAAGTGGAATACTATCTCTGCGTTGTTACCTGGTCGCGCTTCGGTTCACTGTCGGAATCGATTCAGTCACCTGAAGAGAGCCAGAGCTTCCACGTCTGGTCAGCAATTGATGAGCAACCATGACTCTCCTGGGTCATCTGCTACCTCCCCCGTGGCAGATACCCCACCGGCGGTCCCTGCAACTGTGAGTAATGGTTCGATACTCGGATCTTCCCAACCCCCTTTAGAGTTACCAACTGACCTTCTTCGCGTGGGTTCTGGTTTTATCAGATTGGACGCGGGGAATCTAGCTCTGGCAATAACATGCAGCTTGTTTCCCCACACGAACCTGACTTGGAGGATTTCCCATGGTCTAGTAGCTTCTTATGCCCCAATAAGGGTATAGATCCACCCACCGTACCACCAATACACCACCACCACCACCATCACCCTCATACCCATCCCCAACAACAACACAACTCAATCCCCGCACTTCACCCCTCCCAAATTTTATCTTCCTCGCCGTCGGCTACTCACGACCCGAATGAATCATATGCTTCCACTTCGGCTTCGGCGTCGAACGATCCTGGAGGAGGGTCGTTCCCAATGGAATGTAACGACCCGACTTGTTTTCGGTTCGTAATGCCTGATTCGCACCAGGACCACCTCCATCACCAACCCCACGCATCTTCCTCTTCATCCTCCTCGTCATCCACAACTCAAACCCGCCCGCCCGATTTCGGACCTTATTCGGACATGCGTGAGCATCATGGTTCTGGACGCACAGACCAGTTCGACCATACGCACCTATCGAATCGATTCTTGCAGTCGTTCTTCCAGTATCCGGATAGTATGAACCAAGACGCGAGGTGGTACCCTCAATCAGCTGGTGACAAGGTCATTTCGTTTAGTTCAGAGTCTTTGGGAAACCAAAACGCGCCGAGCGAGATGGCTTCGCTTCAGGATCCGTCTTTTCCTACCTTTCATTCGCGGCAACATCCACCAGCTCCTCCACCACACTCGGGCGACTCGTTGTCGGATTTTTCGAGGATGTTCGGTCAGGGTATCTTACCGCCCATGGGATCAACGGTAGACGCCATCCACGATCCTTCGTTATTCGTTTCCGGGCCCGGCCAATTTGATCAAAGTCGTAGGAGGCAGTTGTCACCTGGAGGAGGAGTTACGGGGCGATCATCAACTGGGACTCCCATGTCTGTCGAAATGGGGTTCCCATCTCCACCTTCTAGTACACCAACTTGGGTTTCACAATATGGTGCGACGAGGGATGGGAGGAGTCCCGGACAGGTTCAACGGTCATTGGCGAGTGGTTCGAATCCCCATTCACCGATATATGATGGTGGTCGGTATGATCCTTCGACTATATTCTGGCCTCCTCATCCCTCCCAAACCCACCCGCCGCCTTCCTCACCATACACCACCACCGCCGCCAGCAACCACTATCGCCAACCCGAAGTGATCCAAATCCCATCCCACCCCGAGATCATCCAATTAAAGATGGAAGAAACCGATTCTCCCAATCTCTCCACGCCTTCTTCAACACCACCGATCTCAGCAACCGGGTCGGGGGTAGGGGTGGGTAGCGCCTTTGATGTTGCTGGGTCCGCTTTTGATGGTATGAGTGTTGGAGGAGGGACGGGGGGGTATAGGCAGGATGGATGGATGGGCTATCATGATTGGGACGCTATCAAAACTGAGACTGCTAGAGCTTCATAGGCGAGTTTGTTTCGGGCTTACGTCATCGTTACTTCTGGGGCGTCGGGGGTGTTTGAGAGAGGAGATTGAAGGGGGAACGAGGGAGGGAGTGGTTAGGTTTTTTTCGTTCCTTAACACCTCTTTTACCCTGGTTTTCACTCCTCCTCTGTCCTCGACTTGTAACACTCGATTGGTTCTCTTCTAGAACTACACCCATTGCTTCGTCTTTTTTTTTGGGTCTGCGTCTCTCGCATCTCACTCGATAGAAATGTAGCTGTACGAATCTCTTTTTTGTCTTTTGTGTTTCTTATTTACTTACCTCGGTATCAGTATTAGTACGATTCAATGGATTGCGTTATCCCGACTCTTATGAGATGCTTGGGTGTATGCCGTACCTTGGGCTTGGTTGGAATGGCTGAGACGCTACGAAGCAAGAGGGATGAATGGGTCGAGATATGTTGTTACTAGGATTACATAGATTATACGAAAGACATGGGTACACTATTTAAACAAGACCATAAACAAATACACCAACCAACTCCACCCCAACCTCACGACTCCTGCACCTCCCGACTCCTAGTCGTCTCAACCGTATGCTCCCACAACCTAACCCCCTTCTCTCCCCCACCCTCCTCAATAAACACCGGTCTGCCCAAATCATCACCTTTCGCTCCCCTCCTCCACGCCCCTCCTCCAGCCTTACTCCCCTGCCACATAGCATACAACATCCATTCTGCACAGTCTTCTGGGGTGGTTTGGATTGGGTAGAGTAGGGCGTTGAGGATGGCGTTGAGAGGTTTGGGTATGCCGGTTACGTTTGCTGTTATTGGGGTACGGACTATACCTGGGTAGGTATGCACGAATGGGATACTTGGGTTTTGTTTTGAGAACGACTGCGGGTTATCGATCAGTTAGTTTGTGGGAGTGAGGAAGGAGGTGACGAACCTCGAGCATATAATCGGTATAGGTGACTGCGGTTTTAGCAGCTGCTACTAACCCATAACCTTTTTTTAGACCTAGGTCTTCCCAATCGACTTGACCACCTGTGCCTGCTGCTAGGATAGTGATGACGCTTACGTCTTCGCCGGATTGTTTGGTTTTGAGGAGGAGGGGGAGGAGGTCATGGATGAAGGTCCAGCGGGCGTAGTAGTTCAACGCAAGTTTCTTGTCGATACCTTGGGAGGGTTTAGTGGAGGAGGAGGGAGGGAGCCGGTGGCACCTACCTTCGGTAGTTTCGTGCCTGCCTTTGATGGTTAAGAACCCAGGAGAGAGAACGAGGTAATTCAACTTCTTCAGCCTCCCCAACAACTCTTTGGTGGTCTTATGCACATTCTCCATCAACGTAGCATCGCACTCTACAAACTCATGCCTAACTTCCTCCTTCCCTCTTAGTTCTTCCCTCTGCGGTTGGGGGAACGAAGCAATAGTGGATTCAGCCGAGGAACGATTCCGACCGACTATGATTATCTTGGAATTTCCTTTTGTTTTTTGAGAAAAGGAAAGTGCCATTGCTTTGCCTATTCCTGAGGTTCCGCCTAGGAAGAGTGCGGTGGGTGTGAAGGAGGGAGGAAATGAAGCGAGAGTTGCGGTGTTGGCTGCTCGGACTGCTGCGAGGTAGGGCATTGTGGGTAGTTAGGGATTGACTAGCACTGGAGGTGGGAGGGTGTTTTATGCGGTGGCGAGGAGGTTTGGTTGGATGGCGTCAGTGGCCGAGGAGAAACGCAAGCGCCGGTAATGACAGGGCCGGGATATTGCCTTGTTTGGAAGGTTGGATACCATAACGGGATAGGGAGATGCGCAACGGAGTACTGGTAGTACTCTACGTGTGTAGGGATACATAGAACAGAAAGCAAGGTTGTTTGATATCGATGGCAGTGGATTTGAGGTTGAGAGGAATGGCGACCAACCAACACATCGCCGACACCCGACCAATCGCCACGACACAACTTTCCACCTGGTCACAATGTACCATCTGACGCACGTTCACCGTTTTGGCATCCGCGATGGAACGGACTCCTGGCTATAGTTGAAGCAATCAATCACGAAACCAGGGCGCCGTGCCGAGTAATGAATCAAACCTATCATCCATATGGCTCAAGCCTGCCACCAACACTCAGATTCACGAGGTCCATTCCGGCGATCGTAGAGGGCGGGAGGTATGAGCGGGGATCCACTCCGATGGGCTCGTCAGTGGCGTCCCAAGATTAAAATTGGGCAAGATGGGTGAAGGTTTGGAAGGAGCGTAATGGTCGAAACATCTTTTGGCGCCGGGCGGTGTGCATATTCCGTGAGTTCATACGTCTTTCGATCACCGAAGTCACCATCTAATCTATCCTTCCAAGTACACACAACATGCGTTGTCAAGTACACGACCCCGGGCCCGCATAGGTCCCTCACTTCATTCCGTCATCGAGGACTTCTCACACGCATGGTACCCTGATACATGCAATCCGTAATAAGTGTAACCAAAGCATAACGACCACCCAACCCACACAAATTCACCGGCTCTTCTATGTCCCCGTAAAGCAGATGCATAGGACACATGTGCTATTGTTCACGAAACAAGTATTCATTGTATGATGCATCCTTCTCCCGCGATCCTTCGCTCTACTTTCACTGCCACAATACCTCAAGGTCACCGCCCCATGACACCCGTCCTATTTCAGTTCCACCTCCCATACGCACCGGATCGTCATTCCTATCTATCTCACTTGCACCCGCAAAAGATTCTCGTTTCATGATGTTACTCTCAATGATAACGACCGGTCGAACAACGACAACTGTTTCCATAGGAGATCATCGCGGTTTCATTCCTATCTCACTTGCGCCGGCAAGGGATTCTCGTTTCATGACACTACCCTCAATGATAACGACCAACCGAACTTCTATGGTACATCATCCCTGCATAGGTCAAACAACTTCTCCGGAGAGATATTCACCCGATCATGGTTGTCTTCAATTCCTCCTTGGCTCTGTATTCCGCGTGAACACGGAGGGGTTGTCGTTCGGCATGCATTTCGTCATTGTACTTCGGGGGTATCTATCAATTGTCGAACCCACCCGGGACTATACGCGTAAGTTCCCCCCGACCCCCTTCTCCTTTCCCGCCATATCGAACGAACCACTTACACCAGTCTATTCGGTTCGCGAAGCCACATAATCTAGTACCGTCACAATCTTATTCGCGATTGTGATTTGTGGAGGGTTCCAGTATAGAGAGAGAGTTCTGGAGATCAATGTGCGTTGGAATCGGATTACGAGTTGAATGGAACTACTCGTACGTCTTTCTGGCGGTGAGGTGATTCTTGGCTTCTTGAATGCCATTTCGACCGTATGTGGTACGGGCGCCCAGGCGCTCATATCATCTATCAATTGTCGAACCCACCCGGGAGAACCCCTCCAAATCGGACTTCTACGTAAGTTCCCCTTCGAACGTTCGGAACCACTATATACCAGTTCATTCAGTTCGCGAAACCATATATTCAAGGACCCATCACAATCATGATTCGCGATGTTGGTTTGTGGATGGAATCCCCAGGGTTCCAATATACAGAGCGAGAGAGTTCTGGAGATCAATGTGCGTCGGAAGCGGATTAATATTACGAGTTGAACGGAACTGCTGATACGCCTTTCTGGTGGTGAGCTGATTCTTGGCTTCATGAACGCCATCTGGGCCGCATGGGGTGCGAGCGTTCGTGTATGGATCTTAATGTCAGAGTAACAAGGAGAACTTAGTCCCGTGGGTTCCTCCCAAATTCGTTGCTCCTGATCATTACCAGTTTACCAATTATACCCTTCGTTCTAGAGATCAAAGTGCGTTTGAATCGGGCCCGTTCAATGGAACGACTCCTTCGTCTTTTCTGGTAAGCCGATTCTTGGCTTAAAATATAGGGAGGGCTAACTGATTCCTGCTTCTCTTTGTATCAGATCTCGGCGGTCCTGCATTCGCTGGTGCGAAGGGATATTTTGGCCTTCAGGCTTATCTCGTTAAGGTTCCTCGTTCTCGTTCCATCACAGTCAAGAAGCTCCTACGCGCTCTGCTCTACTCTATGGTAACCACTCACTAGACGAAACATAATCAAGGAGAAGCCGAAGAGAAGCTTCGTGGGTCCTCCCAATTTTTTTATGAGGCTGAAACTACCGTCTTATCGTTGTCAACATGCAGTTCGTGAGGCCACCTGACCCTCCCACATGTATACTGCCACTGGCTCCAAGACCCTCCAAACCCCTAAGGGATCATATGGGGGTTATGTCGCCATTTTAGGCTGTGGAGGGAATGTCGCATGGTTCCATACCGTACTGTGGTTCTGGAGATCAAAGTGCGTTTGAATCGGATTGCCCGTTTAATGGAAAGACTCCTTCGTCTTCTCTGGTAAGCCAGTTCTTGGCTTAAAATATAGGGAGGGTCAACTGAACCCTCGTTCTCTTTTATCAGATATCAGCCGTACTACTACCTTTGCCATCCCGGTGGTGCGAAGGTATATTTTGATAATCAGGCTTGTCTCGTCAAGGGTTCTCTCGTTCTCGTTCCACCATGGTCAAGAAACTCCTACGCACTCTACTCGACTCTATGGTAACCACATCCAAAGAGAAGCCCCACGGGTCCTCCCAATTTTGTTTCTCTTTGTTTCTATGAGATTGAAAGAACTGTTTCATCGTTGTCAGTATGTAGTTGGTGAGACCACTTCACCCTCATCCCCCCCATATCAAAATGGCCACTGGCTTCCAGACCCCAAAACTTCTAACTCAGCGTGTGAGGGATTATATGGGGTTTACGTCGCGAGCGTAGGTCCTTTCAGGTTGACAAGCGTCGGCCCAAAACCAAATATAGGTAGGGTTTATCAGATATCGGCCATCGACTTTGTTTGACCTTCGCCGTCGCAGGGTGCGAGGAATATTTTTGGGCCTGGATCACGAAGGTGAGCGATTTTGGCCGTACATGGAGTTCATGCATGGAAGGTTTTGGAGACCTTTTGTTTCCTTGTGTTCGAACCGCGTTACTTTTGTTGAGGGAACGAGGTATGTCCTACATGTGAACGAGTTCGACGCGACTGATCTATCCTCCACTCAGTTTTACCTTGACCCGAGACGTTTCTATCACCAAACCTCATGTTCACCGTCCCGAGCTATTTCTGGTTCCATTGGGATCCCATATTCACATGGTACTTCATGCCTATCTGACTTGTCCGTAAGGGTTCTCGGTGCGTCGTGGCGAAACGCTACCGCGAGCTCGATGATAATAAATCATGATGCCAAGAGTCATCCGACTTCTTCGGAGCCTCAGGTGTGTAGATATCATGGTTTTCTGTGTTCCGCCAGGTTCGGTTTGACCTGCGAGTCGGTGGTATTTCGTTCCAGTCTTGGTGGGAGGCGCCGCGCTTTTATATTCTCGTCGGCGATAAAATCGAGTATGGGTTGGATCAAGTTAAGCGAAAACAAAAATGGTTGAACCCTTCTTCATGGCTGAGTGCTGAGCGCCGGAAATTGGAGTCACATATAGGTGAGTTCATATGCACCTTCTAGTCCTCGAGAGCTAGAAATGATAATCTTACGGAAGGTATCATTCCATAATCCAAGCATCCCATTCTCAAAACACTTCCACCCTCCGAGGTAAGTATACAACTTCATTCTACCTTCAAGTGCTTCACATTCACACTCACACACTTCATAGTTCATACACATTTAACCGCATCCTGAGAGACGCAAGTTCCACAAGCGCCTAAGGTTTCGTCCCATCCGAGCGACCGCACATCCCATAGCCACCGGCGCTCTTCTATCTCCATCCGAGATTCACCTTGTACAGGCCATTGCTACACAGCAAATCTCACACGAGACAGACTACAGTATTCATTTCCTTCTCCCGCGATGCTTCTACTTCCACTGCCACACGTTCCCGTCAATCCGTCCCATGACAAACGAACTATTTCTGGTCTGGGGGTTCTTCGTTCCCATCTCACTTGGCTTCATACCTCGTATGACGAAATTCTCGTTTCATGATTGCAGCAACCCTTAATGATACCGGGGTTTCTAGTAACATGGAACAGGAGATCATAAACCTCCGGAGGCATATCATCTGTTTTCCGCGTGCTCGGCGGAGTCGTGGGCCATGCTTTGACTTGATATGTTTCCTCTACCATCATTTGACAACTCAGGTGCTACGGACCTATCTATCGTGGACTCAACCCCCTCCAGAGAGGCAACTATATCCGCGAGTCGACAAATTTCGTTGTCATTGAAAGGTCTATTTAATCCCAATCCACTTAATTCGAGAAACCACCTTCTTATCAGATATCGGTGGTCACCCCTTGACCTCCATACGGACAAGTTCTCGTCTATCATACCCCTGGAATGTTAACCATTGATTTGGGCTGATTGGTTCCAAGCTGTATCGATCAACCACCTGGTCTTACTCCGTTTTGTTGGGAAACGTGCTTGGTCTTTCCTTCCTGGCGGGGCGAATGGGAGATTCAAATATGGATTGGTTATGCGTGTGATCGGTTTCGACTTTGCAGATGATGGGTCCGAAATGCTGACGAAATGTTCTGGGACACTCCGTTGCAAGCTCACCTTTCTTGTCAGAACCAAGGGCAAAGCCAGGATAGGACCCATGTCTCGAACCGAGATGGAGAGTGCTTGCGAGGGTGACACTCAAACGCCGATGAGGGTGCGTAGAAGCCATGCAACGCACTAGCTTCAAACCGAATGACCAGTGACAGTTAACCACCCGCACTTTGAGTGAGACATGGAAAGCATTCGGTAGGAGCAACGGAGTAGCGCCACAGCCACTTTACTTGATAGATGGTCTACCTAGGCTATTATAATAATATCGAAACAAATCGACATTCCGAGATGACGGGGGCAGGTCGTGGTGAGTAAACCGTGATATACACAACTGGAGAATCAAAGTCATCGATTCGCAACGGCAGCCGGGAGGTCAACGACTCGGCCAACGACATTGTAGCGCTTCCTGAGAGGTTATCAGAGCGATGAACTAGTGAAAGTGAGAGAGTACTGACGTGAAGAAAGCGTGCCAATCATTCAACACCTTTAGCTCATTGTCCGGCAGATCACTGTAGTCAGGTACAGCATGCTCCGGCTTCAGACTCGACATCCCTAACCCCTTCGACCCGTCTTTGCCAGCAAAAATGTTATAAGATCTCCCAGGTCCATACACATCTTTCTTGTGTGTCACATCAAACACAGTCCCTGGGCAAACCGTCAAGGCTCCATAAAGGAGCAGCAAGGCTTTCGGTGCTACGAAACTGACCTTTTATCGATACATAGATAGGCTTTGACTCATCTGAGCCATCGTATCCTTTCAATTGTTCAAGGGTGAACGGGTCGTCTTTGGGGGGAGCAAGGTCGTCTCGAGGAGCCTGCATGATCGACTTCTGCTCTTGTTTCTTCTCTGTCGGATTGCTAGGAGCTGGGTTCGTGGATCGAGCAAGGACACGATGGCGACGATATAGATAAGCGACAGGAATCAGAATTGCACCCAGGTAGATGACAAGTTCAAGAGAGAAAGTCGCCATACGGCAATTGCCGACCAAAGCCATCGTGGTGGCCTTGGACGTTGGGACCCACGGTGGCAACGGGAACTGTGGGAGTCAGAATAAGTAACACTGCTTTGTTACACCAGGCCCTCAGGGGACAAAGCGAGTATTGTGGAAGGTGGTATTGCATTCCACGATGTTCTTTATACAAAAGCGATGGTGGCTTGACCGCAACACCCTTAGTATAAAGGTACCCAAGTTCGCAACAAACCGCACACCAACACCCCCTCGAAGAACACCAGCTCCAATCTGTCCCCGATCACCATGTACTCTCCGTTCAATATCCCCATCTATCAGCCTTCACCCTATTCCTATTCGGGCCTGAAATTGCACGAGCTCCCCCTCCTCGCACAACATTACCTCGAAACGATCGAGACGCCACATTCGGCTCTCGACGTCTCCTTCATTCAATCGAAGATATCTGAGCTCTCCGTAGCTCTCTTCCGGAGCCTCCAAGGCGTGGATATCGCGATGGTCGAGCGTCGCCACGAAGCTCGAATGATCTCTGACCGAGTCCAACGGTCACCCACCAAAGCTACTTTCGAGCGCGCCACTCATCTCGCTGTTCGGCGAGACGAAGAGCGGATCGGGGAGATTCTGAACGTCCTACTTCCGGAAAGGCAGAGTATCTTGGACGAGTTCATGATCAAGTTTGATACCCTCGTGTGGTTGCAGATGGAAGGTCGAGGGGAGGGGGAGAACTTGAGTGTGGAGAAGCAGATGCAGGACCGAGATCGTATGTGTGCTCCCGTCCTCGAGTACACACATCAAGCGCTGCTAGCTTTGGACAAGGATGTGATGGAGAAGAGCTTCTCGAAGATGCTGGCGCAGGTCGGTAACCACACCGTTCTACCGGATATTGACTCTGTCCGTCAAGGATTCTCCTCTTCATTGACATCGCGACGGGCGAGTCGGTCGCCAACAACGCCAGTGTTTGTGCCTCCCGCGGAACCTTGGAGGAGTCTTCCACCTACGCAACATGACGCCCTTCCACCCCAGCAGAGCACTTGCAGAAATGGTCACCAATACATTCCGGCTGAGATGGACCCACGTACTCGCACCTTCCGAGACGTCCAGAATACAAAACGAGGGCCTACGTTCCCGGTGACGCAGGGCAGAGCGCGATCGAATTCGTGGAGAAGTCGAGGGGATTGGAAGGACGGGCATGAAGTGACGGAATAGGAAGTAATAGGAAGTCTACGTTCCAATGACAACCATTTTTTGATATGCTTGGGGGATTTTGGGCGCTGAGCCAGATTGGGGGTCAGCGCGAGTCGTCGATGTAAAATCGCCAGGGCACCTATGTCCCTCGTGGGCTTGGTGTCGTGAAACTGTTGGGAGGGTTTTATCGAGTCAGGGTTTGTACGAATGGCACGTGTGTAGGTTGCTTTCAGGGCCTGCGTTAAAGACCTCTGTCCGTCTGGAGTATCCCCGTTGAATGGGAAGACAATCATCGGAACATGAGTTCAATGAAGAAATGAAGGGAAGTGATTTCTACGTACGGGAGGATGATGGCGGGGCTCGGAAATTCTCCGCCATCCTTTTTTGATCCAACCCTTGACCCTCCTCCGTTGGCTCATGTTCGCACGAGCGTGAAAATGCAAGTCAATCGTAAACTAATGACGGATAAGAGGTTAAGAGAGTTGCTTGTGAAGGAGGGGCGAATGGAAAACACGCGCCACAAAATTCGTCGTCTCCTCGTCAACATCATCTTTAATATCTGCCAACTGGTTCGCGATATCCCGTGCGTGCCACATACGAACCAAAAACCATCGCTTTTCAGCCGAGATCCACTTCTGACATAGCTCCAATGCCCTCTGTAGAGCGCTATAAAGAAGGTTATCAGACCCAAATCACTCTCGGAGACGGAGTGCGCACCTTTTCAGATTCTCAAGTGCGTCGAGACAACCTTGTGGTACATGGCTACTTCCTCGGATTTTATCTTCCCATGCACGTATTGCCTTCACTCGACTCTCGACAGACCGGCGAAAGGACCGAATCTTCTTGTTGTTGTGGCGGACCTGATCAACGCCGTCAGACGCGGGTATACTCAAAGGAGCGATCATCCAATGACTTACCTGGTCCACGCACTGCGAGATCCGTTGGACGAGAGCCCACAAAGCACTGACAGCCTGGAGAATCGCTTGTGGTTCAACTAGCATTTTTGACGTGTTGGTAGGGAGGACGGGCGAGACGGGTATATAAAAGATCAACATGGAGGCAGTGATCCTCCACCGCAAAGGCTGGGTTTCCGCGCTTGCCAAAGGGACTTAACCCGCTCGTTAGGTGGATGGCGAACAGATAAGCGCCCAAAGTTACCTGAGGCGGCATGGTTCAGGGACAGGGCAGTCTCGAAGGCAAGACAATTAAGACACCTAATTGGGACGGTCGCATATCATCGAGTCAGTGTCTCAGTGGCTAGCACAGCAGAATACAGATGCAGTACGTCCATGATGTCCGGTCAGGATTGAAAACCGGTCGATGCACAGGAATCTGCCAGTGAATGCAGTGGTGAACCAGGCCTTCAGATTGAGCCATGTAAACCATAATGGACACGATCGCCTGGTGGAATCCTATCCATGGAGAGCACCGCACTCCTTGTTGTGGCGAACTTGAAGTCGGTAAGGTATGTACGCCCCGAGTCCCTAACCATCATGATGTTGATAGCACGGGTACTGGCATGACGGAAAAGCTTTAAGTTAGACCATGATGTCCAACCTCCAGTAGAATTCAATCCAGGATTCCAAGGCCTACCATAATTCGGGGAACGACAGAGCTGAAGACTGAGACTCGAGGGCGAGGGCGAGGAGAAAGGCTGTAAGCGCCGAATTCGCACGAACCTGTCCGTTCCGGTTCCGGCCCGCCATTCTTTCTACCCCAGACTCCTCCTCGCCGGTGTGTGTAAATCACACACAAATTCATATCAGCGCAAGAGAGGCGAGTAGAGAAATACATGTCCATTATTGAGTAGAAACAATCCGTGTCTCGGTAACTACTCGTTGTACCGTAAGTCCGTAACTCTATGTAATCAAGAAAATAACAAAATAAGATAAACTTGGGTCTCCACTCCAAATCATTATCGATATCTTCAGGATGCATCACTCACACTAACCGCAGCATCGTTCCCCTTCCCGTTCTCTATCTCCCCTCCTCTCGCTTGATCTCTCCGTACTTCATAAACATTGATCTGGCTAGCTGCTTGACTTCGACCTTGAAGTGTAGCCTCGTCATCGCCCCCGGATATCTCCTCCTTATGTAACTGGGCAGCTAAGGCTGCCTCTGCTGCTCTCCGTTTGAGCATCAACGTGTGTAGATCTTCTGGCGCACTGGTAGGGAGAAATACGTCAATCAAATGTCAAGGCGACATGACAAGGAAAGACGGGGTCTAGTTGATGGAAGTGAAGGAAGAACTCACTGCTTGGAAAGTTTGCGAATCCGCGCTCCGTAGTGGAAAAACAAGAAGGGTAAAGGGACACACTGTGAAATTTTCGAGGATCAGGATCTATGTCCCACGAGGAGCTTCAAAAGATAACAAACCGCAAGGGCCAAAAACGCGACCAGACAACTCGCCCATTGAGTCCCCAAGTTCGCATACATCTGTACGCAGCCCAATTTCAGCAAAATTCAATACTAGCACGAAATATGAGGTGGGCAAACGTTGGGAGAAAATAGCGGGAACGCGAAGCCGAATAAACTTCGGAGGACGGAGTTGGCTGCCAATGCAGACGCTGCGTGCATCAAGTACGTCTCGACGAGGTAACTCATCATCGACAAGAAGAGCACGACCATCCCCCAACCGAAAGGGATAGTACCGATGATCGGAACGATCCAGTGGATGTTCGGATATGTAGTCCACCTGTAAGGATAATCCAGTCCAATAAGCGATGAAGCCACCTCATATCCGACGCTAAAGCCCATAGAACAAAACTCACGCGAACCAGAATAACCCAATAGGCAATAAAATGCCACCAAGCAAACTCATCTCCAACCTTAATTCGGGAGGTGCGACACCACCGTGTTCTTTCGCCTGCCTGACATACCGCTTGTTCCACAAGAAAACGGTTAACGCTCCCAAAAGCATGCCCACGCCGATGCCGATGAAGGCAAGGCCCCCGATACCCGGTTTCCACCCACGTTCGACTTGGAAAACAATGGGGAACGCCTGTGATAATGAGTAAGGAGTAGGAAGGATGGGATAGGAGAGGTGCGCTTACTGTGAATTCAAGGTAGAGTGTTCCGTCTGGGGTCCAGATTTCAGTGGAGGGAAAATATAGAATTAACCGGGAACGTACAGATAATCGCCATATATATGCTTAACAACGAGACGATTGGTTCCATGAACAATAGGATGAAGGGTTGATGTAGCGACACCTATGGTCCACAAGTTATGTTCGTGAGCATCACCATTAGACATCCGAAGTTCAGAAAAATTAGACCTGGAGTTTCTTGAAGAGGGTTTGCTTCGGCTTCCCGGCAAGGTACTTCGAGACGTATACTCGACCCGTTTCCAATGAACGGCGCCGAGCGGCTTGATCGATTAGGTACGGTGCATCTAATGAACGAGGATGGCCACATTAGGGACATATTAAGTGATAATGTATTTGGGGAAGGATTTACAGGTCTCGGGCACAATGGCAATTTGGAGGATAGTCATAACGGCCGCGAAGATTGCCATCATGTAGCTGTCAGAAGTTACGATTAAGATGAACCACAGATAAGGAGATTGGGAGAAGTCAGAGCACGCACAAGACCCATTGATAGCCAGCGTACTCTCCGACGAAACCTCCACAAATCGGGCCTAGAAAGTCATATCTGGGTGAGATGACCAAGAGCGCGGTCTACATAGATCTGAACCCTGACCTAGCACAGGCTACATTTCGAAGAAAGCGGAGAGACGCGTCAGTAAGAGGTGGAGCTGGAACCGAGGGACGTTACTTACACCTAAGAAGGGCATACTCGCAAAAATCTATTGGATTACATGTCAATCCACCTCTATGGTGAGCGTATAATGGGCCACTTACGGCGATAGCTATCCCTCGTTCATTAGCGTCAAACATATCGGCGATTATCCCGCCAGGATTCACCATAGCGCTGCTACCGAACGTTCCTAAGAGGGGGTTAGGGGCTCGAAATTTTTACAGAAATTGGGAAAGAGAATGAGGACTTGCCTTGTAAGAATCGTAGGATCAGCAAGCCTGTAATATTCTTGACACCTCCACACGCGGCTCCAAACCTGCATGAGCACTGTGAGCAAAATAATACAATGTGATAAGAACATGATACCGGATCCGACTCACGCAACGAAGGGGATGTAGGAGACGATGAATATCTTGCTTCTGCCAACGGTCTCGCTCGCAGGGGCCCAAACCAACGGTCCCAACGCAAACCCAAGCACAAACAACGAGACCCCCAGCGTGATCACAATTTCTTTCGCTTGAAATCTCTCCATCAAAAAAATCGCCGCGCCAGTATACGCCGACGATGCGAATCCGACCGCAAGCGTCGCTACGGCGATGACGACTAGAATTAGCCATTTTCGCCGTTTGGGGAAATTCCTACATGAGAAGTGTGAAGAGATTAATTCGTTCAGTAAGGGCATAGGCGAGAAAGGAAGAGATGTACTGGGCGTTGGCTGGATCGTCTGGTGCGAAATCGAGGATGAAAGGATCATCTTCCGTGCCAGACCCACCGAGGACGGCGGGATCTTTTTCCGAGATATCCTTCAGACCATCCATTTATCGAGATGTAGATTATTCAGAGGTAGTATAGCACTCAATTGAGTAGAAACGGAGACACGGAGGAGGCAAAGCAACCCAAGAGTCGGATGACGACGATTTGGGAGATATAAACCCAGACAGAGGTTGAGTACAGATAGAGTGCGAGCGGGTTGGCATTTTGTCTGAATCAATAGGCGCTGGGGATGAAATCCGGAGTAAACGTCCGAGATGAACAGTAAACGCGAGGTTATGTGACAACGGAGAGATCGAGAGGACAAGGTTCTTGCAGCCTTATTTGGCAGTTCGTGGATGCAAGGGAAGCATGGATAATGCCGGTGGCGGTGCAATTTCCATCTTTAGCCTCCGGGTTTTCTCCCATACGGCGACCAACATGCGATAAAACTGATGAGGACCCAGTCCGACTTTTACAATCACCTGCAAGGAGATGATGGGGGTGCATGTTTGGGTCAGATAAGCAGAAAAAGCAACGGTGAGCCGGTTTCACCCTTGGGCCATAGGCTCTCGAACATTTCACGGTAACGGGGCTGAACGTCACCGTTTGTGCTCAGGTTGATGACTATTCTTACTGACATGATGCGGTTCCAACGTGCTGAATGAACATAGGCATATCTGGCGTTCCAAGCGTAATTCCTCTTCATGTGATTAACCGGTGGCTCAAATCTCCGGGGAGCCCACCGGTTCAGAGGAGACGCTTCGTGTTGAGAGTGGACGGCAGCTGACGAACTTGCGACCGCAATACCCGACTGGAATAGCCAGGCCTAACGACGGTGCCCTTGGACCAACTTTGAACTTACATTCGCGTATATAAAAAATCCAGAAGAGCCTTCCGAGGCAGCGTGATCTAGGGTGATGAAGGGGGTCTTGACCCGAAGTATCCCTCCGTTAGCCTCGTAAGTGGTCAGCTTAGCTTGTGGTGAGGAGTCATCGTTAATCTATTTTCCCACTCCGGTTGGCGTCTATCTAAAAATATCGGCTTACTCGACCAGGATGTTGATAATCATAGTTTCGGATCTGTGGGAACGTGAGTCGTATATTAGCCTGCCAGGCTTCGCATGTCGGAAGTCTACTTGACGTTGACGATCCATTACACCTCTTCACCACACGCACAGTCTCTTAAGGTGGATGTTCGGATAAATTAGTTTTAGTCGTCGGTTTGTCTACCTCATGCAGCACCGACCAAACTTTCCCGCGACTCATCCTACGCCCTCGCACAAAGCCTGGCCCAATGTTCGCGGCTTTGGACCTTACCTTCACATCCACGAACAACCCAGACGAGCCCTCCGAGGCAACATGATGGAGGTGGCCTGCGCCCGAACTTGAAGCACACGCCCGTTAGCCTCGTTATTCCCCGTTGGTGGTCAGCTTAGCTTGCGACGACGAGTTATCGGTGATCTGATTTTTCCACTCCGGTTGGCGTCTATCCAAAATGTCGGTTTACTCGATCAGGATGCTGATAATCTCACGTTCGGATCTGCGGGAACGTGAGTCGTATATTTGCCTGTCGGGTTTCGCATGTCGGGGGTCTACTTGACGTTGACGACCCGTTTCACTTCTTTACTACTCTCACAGTCTCTTAAGGTGGATGTTCGGATGAATTAATCTCAGTCGTCGGTTTGTCTACCTCATGCAGCACCGACCAAACTTCCCCCAGACTCATTCTACGCCCATTAACAACCTAGACGAGCCCTCCGAGACAGCGTGATGGAGGGGGTCTTCGCCCGAACTTGAAGTATACTCCCGCTAGCCTCGTTATTCCTCGTTGGTGGTCAGCTTAGCTTGTGACGAGAAGTCATCGGGTGATCCAATTTTCCAATCCGGTTGGCGTATCTCTCTCAAATACCCGGTCGACAAGGATGCTGACAATCTCACTTCGGATGTGCGGGAACGTGAGTCGTATATTAGTATATTAACCTGTCGGTTTTTGGATGTCGAAAGCCTGCTTGACTTTGACTACCCATTGCATTTCTTCACCACATTCACAGTTTCTTAAGGTGTATGTTCGGATAAATTAATTTTATGTCGTTGGTTTGTCTTCCTGATGCAGCACCGACCAAACTTCCCCCCGACTCATTCTATGTCCTTGCACAAAACCAGGCCCAATGGGGACCTTACTTTCACGTCTATAGAAAATCTAGGCGAGCCCTCCGATGCAAGCGTGATGGAGGGGGTCTTCGCCCGAACTTGAAGTATACCTCCGTTAACCTCTTATTCCTCCTTGGTGATCAGCTTAGCTTGTGATGACGAGTCATCGGATGGTCCAGGTTTTCCCCTCCGGTCGGCGTCTCTCCCAAATTTCGGGTTACATGAGTCGTAAATATATTAACCTGTGGGGGTTTGCATTTCGAAAGCCTGCTTGACTTTGACTACCCATTGCGCCTCTTCACCACGTTCATAGTTTCTCAAGGTCACGGTGTATGTTCGGATAAATCAAATTTATGTCGTCGGTTTGTCTTCCTGATGCAGCACCGCATTATCTCCTCGCGCATCCCCCCTAAATCAACCTTTCAGTTCGTCTCTCGTCATAACGATGACTTCGAGGAATCACTCACTACGAACTCTACAGTAAGTGTCCGTCCTCGGGGAATCAGTAAGTACTTATGTCGTATATTACGATCATCTTGGCTTTGGAAAAGGAGGGATTGACAAATCGCGCTATGCCTCACATACTGACGCAGGGTGATGAGTAACCGCGAGCCAGTTATGTAGCATGATAGCTCTCCAAGCATGCCTACTATAGCAGTGTAGCACCCCAAGTTCCAACAAGTAATCGCGAAACATTGACAAGTCTCCAGGGCGATGTCGCCTTGCTGCCTTGTAGAGTTGTTTCTTTTGCGCCCACACGCTTTTGCTCTCCTCATCGCTACCTTGTCATCCGCTGGCTGTTTGCCTTTCCCGGGCTCATGACTCCTGGATTCCATCGTCAGCATCAAGGATGTATGGAGCCCGCGACAGGATATTCGTCATGCAATCCGACGAACTCCCACTCTCCACCGTATCCTTTTAAACCCTTGAACAGTTGCTTCCTCCCACCTTCCCTTGTGTCTGGTTTCTACTAGTATCATACTGTTCTTTCCTTTTGAATAATCGTTCGACGTCATGGACAGTCTCAAATTGAAACCTTACGAAAAGGATCCTGCGATTCTTAGTGGGTTTGGGACAGAGGACGACCCCTTTGTACTGGATTTCGCACCAGGCGATCCAAAGAATCCTCAGTGCGCTCACCCACTCATCCATATCTCCCTCCCCTAACCGTTCTCTTTTCTATGCAGGAACTTCCCAGAGTGGCGGAAATGGCTGATATTGGTCGTCATCGCTATGGCCACTCTCGCCGTTGGATTCTCGTCGTCAGCATATGCCGGAGCAGCGGGTGCGCTGATGGAGAGGTTTCAAGTGAAGGAAGTCATCATCACTTTGGGAGTTTCGTTGTTTGTTCTTGGGTTTGCGTTGGGACCTTTGGTTTGGGCGCCTGCGAGTGAGACGGTTGGAAGGAGTAGGATCTTCCTCGTCTCGTATATCCCTTTCGTCGCGTGAGTTCAGCATTGTTGCCTTCACATCAGTTTTCTTATCGTGACATGATCTTAGGTTTGGAGCAGCTTGCGGAGGAGTCAAGAATATCACTGGGTTATTGATCCTGAGATTCCTCCAAGGCGAGTCTTGATCCTTCCTTCAATCCACTGTGTCCTCACACATCTTTCTTCAGGTACTTTCGGCAGCAGCGCTCTGGTAAACCCTGGAGGGATCATCGCCGATATGTTCAATGCAGACGAACGAGGGCTGGCCATGGCTGTAAGTACTCCCTTCTTCTTCATACCAACTGACCTAACCATCGATCTTAGATTTTCGCGAGCATGCCGTTTTTAGGAGTGAGTCCTTACCCCGTCCCGCATCCTCCCAACTTCTTGCTGACCTAGCTCGTGTCTCATAGCCCGTCTTAGGTGAGATCAACACTGCGAAGGAATGTTATCCGACCGTGAATCTGATGTGTGTTTTTGGCAGGTCCGATCTGTGGAGGTTTCCTCGGAGAGTACGCTGGTTATCAATGGGTTTTGTACGTCTCCCGCCTCCCTCCTGTTCCCCTTCCTCAGCTTGATAGTCCCCCTCTTACAGCTACATGATGGCCATCTTTGCCGGATGTATGGCATGTCTTCAAATTGCTATCGTGCCCGAGACCTGTACGCCTCACTCTTTCTACAATATGTTATCATCCCTCATGTTTGTGGCACCCAGACGCTCCGTATCTGTTGGAACAAGCCGCTCTGATCAAGAGTAAAGAGACTGGTCAAGTCTACGTGTCAAAGTACCTCGCAGGGAAAGCTAAACAAACTCTCACCCAGAAACTTAAAGTAAGTGTCGACCCGACTTTCATTCATCTTCTCTTATGGTATGTCATAAACTCATTCGATTATTCCAGGTAACGCTTCACCGGCCGTTCATTCTGCTATTCATGGAGCCCATCGTCCTGTTGGTCAGTATCTACATGGCCATCATTTGTACGTCCTCCCTCTTCCACCGTCATTCAAGCCCTAACCGCTCCTCGCATCAGACGGTACCCTCTACCTCGAATTCACCGTACGCCCTCCTCCGCTCCCTCCCTCGACCCCTTCTAACTTTCACTCCCTCTAGGCATTCCCAATAGTCTTCCAAGAAGAACGAGGCTGGAAACCCGGTGTTGGCGGGCTTGCTTTCATTGGCATCGGAGTTGGCATGCTCATTGGTGTCGGGCTAAACTTCTGGTTCAATGCTCGCTACGTGAGGCAGGCGCATGCGCATGGAGGTGTGGCTCCACCTGAGGCTAGGCTGGAGATGACTATGCTTGGGGGTATCATGTTGCCTATTGGGTTGTTTTGGTTTGCGTGAGTTTTCACTCTTGCGTGACATGTTGAGACTGAGGTGTATTGGGATTACAGATGGACGACATACCCTAGCATCCCCTGGATCGTACCCATACTAGCTACCGTCCCATTCGGTTGTGGGATGGTATTGCTCTTCTTATCGATGATGAACTATCTCGTGGATACATACTTGATGCACGCCGCTTCCGTACTCGCCGCAAATTCAGTCCTGAGAAGTTTGTTTGGATTTGCGTTCCCATTGTTCGCTCCTGATGTGAGTTATCATTTTGTCCGAGTGATGGTGAGATTTGTGCTGATGACGTGTGGATGTAGATGTATCAGACCCTGGGGACGCAATGGGCCAGTACTCTTGTTGCTTTCTTGGCGCTTATTGTAAGTGGTCCTGTGGCTTCTTTCCCTCCGCTGTCTGATGGACTTTTTGTAGTGCGTACCACTACCCTTCTTGTTTTTCCGATATGGCGCCAAGATCCGCAAGCTTTCCAAACAGTCAGTCTCTCCTCCGTTATTCATTCTAACCAACGTAACCTTTTATGTATCACAGTGCTCCGGAAGACCTACACACGATTATGCGCAAACGTCAAGCCGAACAAGCAGCGCTATCAGCTCAACTGAATGGAGAACGGGTGAGTGGGGATGACGAAGCTACACTCCAGGGTCGGAGTCGAGGAGGTAGTCGATTGAATGTCACTCAGATTGAGGAGGGTGATGTTCAGGTTATCGATGATGGTGAGATGCGCGAGAAGGATGGGAGAGAGGGGCTTGGAGTTGCTGATACCTGATAGGGTGTCTGAGAGGTGTTGACTGGCAGATGGGGAGTATTTATCCAATATATCCGTTCTTTTAGAGGCTTCGTACAGTATGGTTATTAGTGGTTACCAGGACGTGGGTGATCTAAACAGTAATTAATGAATATGATTTGCAGACCTGCACTACGATGGTGAATATAAGGCTTGTGTCAAGGGCGCACCGACCAAGCGCTCACTGCACTGGAAGTTGATGTGGCGGCGGGCCGCAGTTCCGGTCCGTCCTCAGCTTTTCCAACGTTCAACTGGATGTCATCCTCAGGCTAAGACAATGGGGCAGAGTCCGTCGAAACCAAGCCACTCTCCACACGGTTCGACGTCCACAATCCCATCAGAGACTGCTCCCAAACAGCCCACCTCGATGAGTGTGAGTTACTTCCATCATTCCCGTTATCCGTCTGTCTTATACCACGTCGTTCGCCATTGAAAAGGACATGAAACCCAAGACCCCCGTTGACAAATTACCGAACGAAATCCTCGCCGATATCTTCGTCATCTGTTTGGAGGAGGAGGAAGGGGTCGCATTCCCAATCACTGCGTCACATGTTTCGCGCTATTGGCGAACGGTTTCTCTTGGCACCCCAGCCCTCTGGTCGCGCATCTCCGTATCCCTTCTTCAACGCCCGCTCCTCGATATATATCTCACACGATCTTCGAGTCAATCACTCGATATCGTCCTTCGCTTTAACCTACCTGAAACCTGGCGTTATGGGGGCACAGACAGCGAGTTGATCTCACTCCCGGATTACCGTCAACGGATCGTTGTAACCATGTCACATTCAATCACCCGGCATATTGGAAGATGTCGGAGCTTTGCCTTTACAGCAGACAATCCCCAAGTCACAGGGACAGTTCTTCGTTCGTTGGAGAATGTCGCTGCGCCCCAGTTGACTTCACTATGTTTGGAATTTTCCCTCCGAATTCTTCGGAATGTGTTTGGTGGAGGTACCCCACTCCTCTCCACACTTTCCTTGACTTCCGTCTGGTATTCCGATCCTTGGGTCGTCCCACTTCTTCCCCATCTCACGTTCTTGACCCTCAAGACTACCCCTGATATGCCGAAGCTTAGCGATCGGGACTTTTGCAAGCTACTCGCGGAGTGTCCGTTGTTGAGACAACTATCCCTCGACGGAATTCCGTTTACAACTCTCGTCGCCAGCTTGTCCCCAAATACCTCCCGTGGCGCTCATCTGGCTTTCCTCCAATCTCTGAATATTTCTCACTTCACTTTGCTGCCTTTTGACACTCGCGCATGCGCCTCGCGATTGTCGCAAATCCTCTCCATCCCACAATTGGAGTCACTTTCCTTTTCGAACTCATCGCAGGGTCTCGTCAGCAGTTTTGTCGACGGGATCATGATCACAAACTTGGACCGAGAATGGGCCCCAAATCTGACCAGCCTCTCGCTGGTGGATGTACAAATATCGAGGCCTGCAGCCATTTCCTTGGCGCGCTGCTTCTCACGCATTCGGGAGTTGAAGCTCATAGGAAAGAGTCCCTACTCTGCACTGCTCAGCAGTGTCATCCCAGGAAATGGTCATGACGCCATGTGGCCCGAGCTGAAAGTGTTAACCCTTGCTCGCACAATGACGACATGGTCCCAACTATCCGACTTACTTTTAAATCGGAACCGTATCGGCTTTCCTTTGCAGAGGGTTCGCATTGATCGATACGGTTATTGGACCGGGGATGGGGTGCCAGGTGTGCCCACCGAAATAGAGTTGTTTCACCCATTGAGCCCACAGTTCATGAGTGCGTCTTCTACTATCACATTAAGCATTCGAATACTAAATCTGTCCGTCCATAGCTGCATGAGAGGTTTTCTGTGGCTCAATACAACACCATGTTAGCCTAGTCGGAAACTTTGGACTGAGCATGAAGCTGCAGGGTGCTACCCAGTGGTATCATCGTTTTGGCCTTCAGATATATGTAAATTCGCGCAAAGTCAGTTTCTGGAGAATCGAACTGGATCGACGTCTACGGACGGGTGATGTGGGGCGGAGAAGGATTCTGATAATGACGACCCATAGACAGCACGTCCAACAAGAAAAGTAAGGGCGTCGTGTCATTCCCACCAACATCGCTCAGTCTCGCTACTGCCTCCCAACCATCTCACCTCCTCTTCACCATCAACGGAAAACTCTTCAACATCTACAATCAGTCGAAGCCCACCCTTGATCTCTTCGGAAAAAGACTCTAACGCCTCGTGGCTGAGTCGAAGCCTCTCGAGAGGATTGCGAGACGCAATGCGAGCGCGGATGAAAAGCAATAGCGGTTCCATGTCCATGGCTATGGACGTATGAAGCGTGACTGTCGATAGAGCAGGGCAGAGAATGTCTACACCATGTAGTAATGAAGTGTCTGTCATGGAGAAATTCAGAATCCCCTGGAGATCGCTATCCATAATTTTGAGGTGAGTGACATTGGGAAATTGGCGAAGAAACTTTGAGTGCATCCCAGGCATAAATACGAGAGAGGAGAAGGATACCGTCTTGACAGACGGATATTCTGGACCCTCTATGAATAGTGGATCCCAAAAATTATTCAGAGGGCAAGAATCCGCAGAAACCAATTCAAGCTTCTCTAAATTGAGCATGTTGAGGGTGATGAGCACATCTGCGGCGTAGTCGCAGTCCTCTCCCGCAACTAGAGTGAGGATGCGCAACGATGGAACATCAATGGGAGGATTTTGGGTGGCTGGGAATGCTTCGTTTCGAAGAATGAGGTGCGATAATCGTGGAGTTGCAAGGATGATAGAACGGAATATCGGATAGGGCCAGAAAGTAAAACCGATATCAAGGCAAGTGACGTGTTCGAGTTGGAGGGGAAGACGCGGTTCGTGCCTTCCTGAGAGTCGGAGGTGAGAGAGCCGGGGCAATCCTTTATGGACTAACGGGGAATATTCCAGCGGTGTGGGTACTCCGAAGCGCATGGGTGCTATTGAGATGTGGAGGGACTCTATCTGAGGTCCCAAATGACGTCGCAGAACGTCACAGATTGTGTGCCATGCGCCGTAGGACATGATTTCAATAGCGAAGCTCTGCAATCGATGCGCGTGAGGGAGGAGGATGGTAAGAAACGCCGTCAAGGCATCCAAGGACTCTTCATCGGGGTCCGAAGCCCATCGACCATTGGAGAGTATCACTTTGAGAGGACATATCTTCGACCTTGCAAAATACCCAACCACCATCTCCAGTGCATCATCTCGACGACCATCAAGTTGGGCCAGGGATACGCGGACGTTAGTCCAAAGCAACGGTGTGCTCAAGGTGACAGTCCGGCAGTACTGAGAGATATGGGCAAAGAAGAACTCTGGGCGAGATTTGGTTTGTACGTGTGGGGTGAGGTGAAGCGTGTCGAGGAATATTCGCGACAGGAGCTCGTGTGGTAGGATGAGTAGGCTCATTGTCGCGCCGATGAACAGCCTCTCCTAGACTAAAAGGACGTACGAAATGTCGAGGATCGATGTCAGATTCTCCTTCTCAGCGACCCATATTCGAGGATCCTGGCGATGAAACATACCTTGTGGACGAGATACAAGCTTCCAGGCCACTTGAATACGTCTCAAAGACTACAAGCAGCCTTGAAGGCGGGGTTCAGCACTTAATTAGCCTTCTTGATACTTCGGAAGCCAGTCAAGATCGACCGGGTGCCCTGGTTGCTGACTCCGAGGGGACAGAATGTGACTTGGATACCGAATTTATTGTCAAATTCTCCTGTAGTTTCGAGGGCAGACACAGAGAAGGAGGCTCAATAGACGCACCAAATAGATACAGGCCAACTTGTGTCGAAGGCCTGTGCGGTCCACAGTCAGAGGATTCAGGGAAGGCGACCGAACTTTGATTCTCACGAGCAACTCACAAGTCAACAACTCGTACATCCTCATCCAGTTTGATCCGTTACTACCTCAGTACAAACTTGGGCGTTCTCGACGATTTCTTTGGAGTAAGTCAGTCCATCACAGACTCTATCTGCTTCTCTATCTACTTATGATCCCAGCTTCAAGTCGCAACTTGCTGCTGTAGGCTCGATATGGAGACATCTGGCATATCATACAAAACTTCGCCCATTGACACCTTACCTGCCGAAATTCTCGCAGATGTCATCGAGCGTTGTCTGCCTCGGTATACTCCCTCAATGTGGACGACTCATAACCCCCGTACAAAGCCGTTCTCCATTGAAGCATCACACGTCTGCCGACGTTGGCGAGAAATAGCCCTAGGAGATCCTTTAATCTGGTCCAGAATCGCAATCTGCGTCCCTCAAGTTGAGATGTTCGAGTCTTTTCTCGAGAGATCCAGGGAACTCCCAATCCATCTCAGGATCAATTTTGGCCTCCCATCAGCTTGGCGAAGTGCCCTTGCTTCCCTCACCCCCACACGCCAGTCATTACTCTGGACCATGATCTCGCGTCTTGCAGAATCCGTTCAGCGATGTTTCAAGTTGGAGATCTCAGCGAACGATCGGGAGATCATCACTACACTATCGTCTGTACTCAGCAACGTCGCTGCTCCTAATTTGAAAGAATTTTCTTTCGTGAAATCCGGGATTTGGACGATTAGTTGTACAGACTCTCCAATTTTCGGTGGCGGTACTCCCCAGCTATCCAATGCGATAACGGTCGGGATAACGTACTCATCACCTTGGATTCGACCCATCCTCAAGAATCTCACTTACCTGAGCCTACGAAACGTTCGCGAGTCCACCATGCCAAATCGACGCGACTTCGAGAGCTTGATCTCGGCGTCCCCATCCCTGACTCACCTCGTTCTCAACGACAAGTGCTTCGAATCCGACTTCTTATCCTTCGATCCCATCCCTATCCCCACCCTCGTCACCCTCGAGATTATTTATGGAGATGATGATCTCCTCCACTTTCGAGAGTTGCTCACGTCGCTCCACATACCCGCGTTACAATGTCTGTCGCTGCAGCTCAGCCTAGTTCTCAATCTGAAGCAGACAGATGTCCACTTCATTCAGATTTTCGTGGATACCCTGCGGATGAAGCATTATGATCATTTACGGGAGCTTCGTCTCTTCGACATCGAGCTTAAGTTCTCTACTGCCTATTCGCTCATATATTGTATCCCAAGCATTGAGCATGTCCGATGTTCGGAGGGGAGTATCATAGTACCCCTGGTCACCAGGGACGAGGACCTTATGCGCCAGTATACGTTTCTGCAATACTTTGATCTCTGGCCAAACTTACACACTGTGTCCTTCGGTCTTGCACCTGGCGTCGCGTCCCTTCGAAAATTGGAGGGTCAGTGGGTTCGCACCCCCGGTTCTGAAGCTTGACCTCGTAACGGGTATGTTTCTCTACTACCCCGTTGTGTCATTTCATAATTGCATTCCCAGGCTTCTAGTCTAATCTTTCCGTGATACTCCTCGTCGTCACGAATCTCCCGGACATCCGTACCCATCTTTATCTTACACAAGCTATCCGATCACCCCCCAACGTGAAAGCGGGTGTCTGGGAAGGGTTGTTGTGTCGATGGCTGAGACATGGAGATACTCTTGGCCGAAACTTCGAATGAAACCTTCCTGCAATGCGTCGCGTGACGTGGATCTGCGTTCCCCGCCCTCCTGGGCCGTTTCAGGATGGGTCGTTTCCCAGGCGAAGAAGACGATGTCTCCTGCGAGCGCCACCCATCGTCGCTTCGTCTCCTATGCTCCTCCCTTGGCCGGTGATAAGCCTGCTCTGTGGGTGCTTTGTGTCGTACACTTTGCGGAGAGGAGTCAGCCCTTCTCCTGGTTGGTGGCGAGGAGTGGTGGCGATGGCCGGATGGTATGAGAGGCATAGGACTGGATATTATTGACTTTGATGGTGTCTGTGGTGTATTTGTTTGCGTCGTACCGAAGGAAAAGAATCCCATTGTTGCGAGCGTGTGGAAAAGGAACTGAGAGCGAGGATTGTGGTAGTGGTCGATGGCTTGCTGATAGAGAGGCAGCCATGCGATGACCTGTGGAAGTCTTATATACGATTCCACATAATGTTCGACGCTTTGATGCACTGCTTTACACTCGCTTTGTCGGAGACCTCTAGTAATAAGCCGCCGACCTTAGGTCCGGAGCATTGTCCTACGACAGATACCAAGAGCGAAGTGGCAAACGAGTCGTCATTCTAAACAGAGGGACGACAATCAAGAACATCGGTATTGCAGAAGACGAATAAAGATACGTGGGTAATGGTTCATTAGGAGGATATAGTCATAAAGTCCGTGCAAGGTATTAATCGTGGCAGTCCATCGAGGAGGCTCATAAAATCCCGAGTGACGTCCATTCTCAACTAGGTGGTCATGACGTACGGCGAAGCGGTACGAGTCCTAGGTTCAAACGCCACGTCCCGTCGTTGTGGTACGTGATCCACGTACCCCACCACACCCGTCGATCCCCAAGAACATCCACCCGCCTGATTCCTTGCAACAGTTCGAACGCCTGGAGACCTGGAGTACTATGGCACCTCCTCCGATACGCGTCGCAGAGAATCTCGTAGTTTGAATGACTGAGATTGGAAATAAAGTCGACCTCTGATTGCTTCATCGGAGTCTGGAAGAACTCGTAGATGGCCTCCATAACGTCCCATACAGTGATATCTTCCGTTTGGTCGATGATAATATCACTCCACATGGCGTGCATATGTCCAAAGTCACATTGGATGAACATCTTCTTCACCGGGGGATGGGTAGCAGTTGCTCCAAAGTCCCTTGTCATATCAAGGACGATGTGACGTCCAGTGATCTTCTTGGCGAGCGATGGCGGCTGGGTAACATCCCAAACGACATGAGGGAGAGTTCCATCGTTCGGATTGGGGACGAGCCGTGGGTGCAGCTGGATAGGCACAGGGCTGGGACCTACAGGCGGCCATGCCCCTGGTTGCCAGTTTGGCGCAGTACCTGGCATAGGATGACCACCAGTCAACATGAGAGCTGCGGCTGGCGAGAGTGTCGCGGGGAAGGGGCTATGATAGGGTGCTCCCAAAACTCTCGGGTTCCACCAAGTGGACGCAGGGATCGTAGGATGTGGATGGGGATGTGGAGTCCATGCTAGATGTCCAGCGGGCGTCGTCCATGCTTGGGAAGGCTGTTGACCAAGCATCGCTGTGATATGATCGGGAGTGGAATCGTGATAAGGGGTGGTAGGCTGAATCTGTGGGATAGAAGTCATGACATAGGAGGTGACTTGTGGTGGTGCGGGACCTGGGAATGACCATCAGCATACGTAAGATATACGCGGAGAACAATAGCACTCACCATCGTCCACCTGAATTCCCGGATTATGACCAGGAAGCGCGGCTAGAGGCGTTTGGGGGGTCGGCATCGGTGGTGGCAAGTGATAACTGGGAGTATATGGTGTTGCGACATGAGTAACCACATAGGGAGTTAGGTAAGGCGAAGGATAGGGAGTCCCGTAGCCACTTGGGCAGTATCCAGGTATGGTCGGAGGACTCGGACGCGATGCATTGGCTCGAGGGCGAGGTCGACGACGAATGAGTCGCGCTCCAGTAACGGGATCGTTGTACGACTCGGAATCGACTGGTCGATAGGCTGGTGCGATATAGCCACCAGGAGTCGGTAAAGTCGGTGCTGGTATACACAATGGTGTGGTACCTGCTGGGCAAACGAAGGGTGTACCCCAACAAGTAGACCAAGGACTGCACATATTGGATGGTGGTGTCGAGAAACCGTTGAGCCAACTGATAGTATCTTCGTGAGCTATCCTACTTTCATCGACAATCAGCGGGAGAGGATACATTATGAAAAGATGGGGGTGTGGTACACACGTGTAATGATTATCGATGAGTTATAAGGTAGAGAAGCAGCAGTTTCGCAGACACTTGAGAAAGTCTAGAGAGGGGGGCGCAGCCCTGTTGTATTTGGGTATCTCTTCCTCCAAGGCATTGTTATGTAGGCCAAAGCAACAATGCTCTGTAGGAACAATATCGGCAGTGGATGGCGAGGGAACAGGTTGCCAGAGCACGACGTCGTCAGGAGGTGCTTTGTCTTTTCGTAACAGAACTACCCAAGATCGGTGATTTCGCCTGAAAGTACAATAGCAGCGTCTTGCGCATTGTAGCAGGAACAGGAGTCGGTAGCAACCGCCAAAGGGTAGACAAGACTCGCAGGCGAGAGGAAGACGAAAAAGTCATCCGAGAACAAGAGTGTGAGAGGCGTGGGAGTTTTGATCTGATGGTCCCCTCACGAAGCGCCCACGACTCAGTTCATCCCATCGGCATCGACGACAAAGGTTGCAAAGACAAGGTTGTCAGGCGTGAAAGCTTTGTCGCAGAGAACAACAAGGACAGGTCTCGGGTACGGTGCAAGGGGCGAATAACAAAGAGCAGGAACTGATGGGAGACTGAGTGTTAGGAATTGACCTCCCGATCTCAGTTCCCGTAGTCTTAGCAGTCGCACCGGACGGGCCAGATTACTGATTAGTGAGATGATCAAGATCCCCTTCATGCATCCACGACAATCGGCCGATGTTACACAAGGCTTTTGCCAAGGAGTCAACACAATTGTGTGACGTCCATGACCTGTCGCGGAGGTGTGGAAGAATAGCCGAGGATAATAGATATGGTCGTAATAACGACATAGCTACAGGACTAGACAATGAAGTGTATAGGAAGGTGGAAGCAGCCTGTCACTGTGGACGGAACGACTTACTCGAAGTCAACTTAGGGCAGACGAGCCAATCCGCTTGTGGCACCGCTGCTCAGTATCTCTTGTCCAACTCCCACGAACAGGGAAGTCAGCGCACTGCGGCAACGAAACAAGAGAAGGGTGGAAGACTTGGCGGGCCGGTATCCGCCCACGTCGCAAACACGACAATGAATCATCGTCGACCACTCCATAGGTTACATGCAGGTAAAGTTCGGGCTCATACACACCAGGAACACCACTTCAACCGTTCACATCCTCGCGATTCCGTCTTTGGGGAGGTGGACAGTTGATCAACGAGCTTGTTTCCCACAACGATGACATGAGGGCAAAAGTACAAGGACCAGATCGGAGATGCGAAGGTTGGTGCGCATGTTGGTGAAGGTTTGCGTAGATCGATCGCGGTGATAATTTAGCAACGAAGGATCTCTGGGGGAAAGCAATTGATCATCTAGCTTGTTTCGTACGACGTGGGATATGGGCGTGAAAATACAAGAACCACAAAGCGGAGATGCGAAGGTGGATATATGCGTACCTAGGAACCCTGGTGAAGGTTGTCCTTAGAAGCGTCGATCAATCGACTCGGACGCAATGTGTTGCCAACGAAGGAGGTTATATCTCTTCGGGAATGGTGGGATTCGCTGGGCGGAAAGTGTCTCGGTGCCGTTTGTGGAGCCAAGTGGACTGTGTGACCTACACGCCGCACCTCCCTCGTTCTACCTTTGAGGGAATAGATGGTTTTTTTGGTGCGACGATGAGAAGTGGGATATACTTACGCACGAAAACAAAAAGAATCGCAAGAGCGGAGATGGGAAGGTGGATATATGCGTACCTAGGAACGCTGCTGAAGGTTGTCACTAGAAGGGTCGATCGATCGACGCAATATCTTTGACGGAATAGTTGATCACCTAGTTTGTTTGGTGCGACGATGATAAGTGGGATATACACGCAAAACCAAAAGAACCACGAAGCGGAGATGCGAAGGTGGATATATGCGTACCTAAGAATGTTGGTGAAGGTTTGCATTGAAAGGGTCGATCGATCAAGGTGAGGGCTTAGCGACGGAGGAGGTTATGTCTCTGCGGGAAGTCGTTGGGCGGAAACTTTCTTGTGTGCTGTTTGTGGAGTCAAAGTCCAATGTGTGATCCAGAGTCAAACCGTCGCACCTCCCTGCATCCCATCGTTAAAGGAACACCTGATCATATAGCTTGTTTCGTACAACGATGAGCGCGAAAACGAAGAACCACAGAGCGGAGATGGGTAGGTGATAAGAAATGTGAATATATGCTGATTGAAGGTTTGGATTGGAACGATCGATCAAGGTGATGCCTAACAACGAACTTGGAGAGCTTAGGTCTTTTCGGGAGTTGTGGCATTCTTTGGTGGAAGAGGTGTCATGTGCCTGGAGTCAAAAGTCGTCTTGGTATGTGTTTCAAAGTCAAGGCAGACGTACTTACAGTAACAACAGCCCAAACGCTCGGAGCATTCATTCGTTCATTCGTTTACCTCCATACCATACCACCTTTAGAAAAATATTATCGATCTTGAAATTGGTTTCATAGTTTAGAGCTCTGGAATGATGATGTCGAAAATGAGCGATGCACAGCAAGAAGAACAAGAGGCGGAGATGTGGAGGTGATAAGCTTAGAGGGTTCTTACCCATTCTTGCGAAGGTTTTGTTTTCATTGAAGGAGTTCAACGTTGAAGCCATAGCAACGAAGCGATCGATGGGGCAGAGATGTGAATCGAAAAGATCAAGGGCGTGTGTGAGTGGAGTTACATCGTACCTCGAGGTTGGTCGTAAGAGATACAGGACCGAAGGAGGGTACCGTCGGGACCCTCTTTTTCGCAAGGCAACCTTCGGCTGGAGTATGATTAAGGCAACGTACCCACTGGCAGTCAATATCCGTCCGTCATTCCGATCATAAGGAGAGCCATTGACGTCGGATGTCCAGGCAATTCAAAATACCTGGGTCAAGGAACTTGGTTTTGCCCGGTCAAGACTCAAGAGACACCTTCGGATTGTACGGAGGTCAGGCCGCTACTCGGCCGGCTCTGGAGAGAAGGGAGTCATAGACAGTCTGCGATGCACCGCCATTAGGAGGTTTCTTGCTTCCGACCAGAACATTGTAGCCCAGAGCCCAGAAAAAAACATATGCTGGTGGTGGTTATTTGTCAAAGACAAACGAAAGCGGTGCGAGTACCCCACAGACGGTGGCGCTTTTGCCTCATGTTTTCCTCATGTTGGATGCACAGTCGACAATCGAGCTTCCGTGGCACTTTGCAGTGCTCTGTTCTTTCATGATCATGAAAAGTCACCCCATCACATCGACATACCCTCGTCGCCGAGCTCTGATTTTCCGAATTGACTGCCATTGCAGTGCAGAAAGGACTTCCCGGGCCGAAGTGTCTGGGGGTTTTACAGCCAGGATTTGGTTCCGTTACTCCAACGTTGTTCGGCCCTCGAGATATTTTGCTATTTTCATGGTCGCGATGCGTCGTTTCATGTTCCTGTTCCTCCTCCGAGCCTTATCTCGACGCAACATATTGAATTCGCTTGCAGCGGCCCTTTTTGCCTGGAGAAATGGATTTAATCGTACAACGGAATGCCGTCCATTGGATCACAAGACTGCGGTATATTCGCGAGACAATGAACGAGCAGCGGAGGAAGAGCGTACGTAGGCTTGATAGTGTGGGGTACGGGAGGAAGGAGGACCGGACCTTTCGGAGACGTTATGTGTCGGCGTAAACTTCCCAGAATGGCAGGAAGGTTACGCTTATCGGACACGGTTGTGCACGGGCCAGGTTGCGACAGCTTCCCCCCGGATCTCTTGCAGCGCGACTTGGTGAATAAATCCAGGTCTTTACGGTCCCTCGCTATTCCGTTACAGCCTCGCTCGAGTCCCCCCACAAATCGTATGTAAATTTCCTGCTTACGCTCCCGTCTCTTGGTCCTGACCTGCTATATTAGGCTGCCAGCTGAATCTCGCAGCTTCTCGCTTTCGTTGCTCGAACTCGACTTAAAATAATCAGTACCGGATCTCTAGTCTTCTTGAGCCTTCTCTAGGTCGTCATTATTCTGCTTGCGACGCTGCGCGCAGATTTCACAGGTGGGAAAATAGTCCCATCCGTCACTGCCAACTTCTTCTCCCATACTTGCCTTGTTGAGCATAAAGACCGAGCGTCACTTCACGCTTTATTCCCGTGTCACCTTGCTTCTTCACAAACTTGGTATTATTCTACTGAGCCACTCACGCAGTCCATAGATCCTCGTTGCAAACTCGCCCTAAACCGCCATGCCTGCCATTCGAGAACATGGTATACTGTTCGCTGAAGTTGACGATGATGGTATGTGTCACCCTCGTTGCTACGCTGCACAGTCGCTCAAAAGCACGCGCAAAAATTGGATAGATGGGATGCCGCCACTCGTCGACAACCCCAATCCACCAATGACTTTCACTTTCGCAAACGACATGTCGCCTCTCACGTTCGACACCTCAATCCCACCACCACCACCGCGTTTCGAAGTGTTCTCGGAGGATACTTTCATCTCCTCCCCGCCACATTCTCCACAATTAGGCCCTGATCGACCATCGCACGCCAAGAAACGTGATGCGTCGTACATCCCAAGACCGCCGAACGCTTTCATCCTCTTCAGATCGGCTTTCATCCGCGCTGAGAACATCCCCGAAAAGATCGAAGGAAATCGGAGCACTCTTTCTAAGATCATCGGTGAGTGATCTGATCGCCTCTCTCCCTTCGCTGTCCTTTGACCGGAGAAAATAACTAGGTAAATATTGGAAGACTTTGCCTCGCGAGGAACGAGAGATCTGGGAAGCTAAAGCCGTCAAGGCTCAAGCTGAGCACCGTCAGAAGTATCCCGATTGGAGGTTCAGACCCGGCGCAAACGCTCTCGCCAAAGTCAAAGATGGACCGAAGAGGAGGAATAACAAGAAAGGGAGAGGAGAAGCGGAAGAGGAGGAAAGAAGTCGGGAGAAGAGGTGTACGAAGATTGCAGATTTGTTGGTCAAGGGGAAGAAGGGTTCGGATTTGGCAGAAGCTTTGAGAGAGTATGAGAAGCCGGAGGAGGTGGTTGGGACTCTGGGTCAGGCTATCAAAGCGAAGGAAGTGGAACAAACCGTAAAAGTCGAGGGGGGATCGGATGAGGGAGGTATCGTTATGAAGGGAAGTCCTGTCGGTCACCACGACGAAGCGGCAGAGCCAGCACGAGTTCGATGTCAGACACCCGATCCAGCGACCATGGAAGCTCGCTTCAAAGTCCCTCTCACCGCAATGTTCAAGCGCTCTTCTTCAGCGCCCGCCGTAGACGTCTACGTCCCACAATCTACCACTCCAGGTCACGGAGCTCAATGCAATTACAACGACACTTTCGCCCTCGATATCCAGTCGCCTCTGTCCGTCTACAGCGCGCTGTCGCCCGTGTCCTCTGTTGACGGTCAACATGAGGCAGATACACGTGTTCCGAGTGACGTGGGATTCCAGACGGGAGGGTACACCACGCCTCCTCCTGCCGCCCAGTGCGTCCAGAGCGTTGACGTAAGTGTTTCCCTTCCGACATGATATATGAGTCTGACTTTTTCGTTCCCGTCTCCATCGGCAGCCATTCTCTTGGTATTCCACACCAGTGTTGAGTCCTACCCCAGAGGGAACTCCTTTCACCTTTTATAGCCCTTCTCCGTCACCTTTGGACCCTCTGGCCAGTTTCGTACCTTCCCAAGCAGTTCAACAGAGCGCACAGCCCATATCTCCGGGCTTCTATAACACCTGCCAAGTAGATTCCTCTCCAGCGAACCAACAACACTCAGTCTTATCATCCTACTCCTCTCTGAAAGGCTGGGCTGGAGATAACGTCGCTTCCCGACGCGCCTCACCTCTCACTTCATACCTGCCCTTACCTTCCGACCCTGTCTACATCGTGAACAATGATGGGTACGAAGACCAGACGGGCGGGAATTACCAATGGTGGGAGACTCAGTATCAACATATCGTTGGGAGACATCGATTCTTGCCTGGTGAGGGGCAGGGGTTCGAGAAGTGTGTTGAGGGGATGAGGTATGCTGCGTATGATTGTGCGGCTGCGTGATCCCTCAGAATCTCCGAGGTTCGCGACACTCTTGCTAGGTTTGATATCGGCCCTTGAATGTTGGCCGTCTATTCGACGTATTCGGATTGGATTCCGCGTCGACTTTCTTGGTATTTCATCGTGACTTTCTATCCTTTTTTCGTCCGCCCCTTCCTCATATGCCTGCATCCAATATGCCTCCACTCCCATTGTATCATGTTTGCACCCTTTTCCCTTCTTCTCTTCCTACCTCGCATCTACCAACCCTTCGCGACTTTTCCAAAAGATCAAAACACTGAGGTCGTCATTTCATTCCTATTGGTTATTTAGGTGGTGGCACAAGCTCGCGGTCGCCGCACTCTTGGCTATGTATCGTTTCCTTGTTGGACTGTGTACGATTTTGTTGTGTATGCTCTCATTTATGTTTTCGAATACCCTCTTGGTTGTATGTTATTTTGATGAAAACTATTATTTATCGAACGTATGCTCTTGTGTGACTGCAGTTTCACCTCGTCACTTGCTATCGCTCCACGAGCGCAACCCACCCCCAAACTACGACAGCCAATGTCTTCACGCCCTCTTCGACCGCCAGGCTTTCGCTCCGATGTTGTGATGAAATTGCCAGCAGAACTATGGCATAACATCTACAACCAACTCACTCGATCTGACTACCACAACCTCTCCCTAACATGCTCATCATTCCGTTCCTCGATCCGACCATTCCTCTTTCACAAGTTACAATTCATGATCTCAGCCAAACCACGATCTATCCATCCTCCTACCGGCCAACGTTACTGTCTTCTAACAGATCTCGACACATCGCTGAGGCGATTGAACCATTATGCTTTGGCGCCGGAATCGGTGAGGGAGTGTACGTTTATGGTTAAGCAAGCCACGAGGGAGTGGCCTATGGGCGCATACGCGCATGAAGGAGGAGAGAGGCTTATCGATGAGTTCTTCAACGTCCTGCCGAGGTTCTCAAGCTGTACGAGGTTGGCATTATCTGGACTCGTACTCGATGCGGAGAAGTTAGATCGGATAGGCAGAGTTGAGGCGTTGAGTGATTTGGAGCTGGAGAAGTGTCTCGTCCTCTGTGGGCCATACGAATGCCGCCCGATTCCGTTGACCAACTTTTGTATCGACGGAGATGGCTCATATCTCGTGCCCAAAGGAGATCACATCACGGTGTACGACAATTACTTCTCCATCGTCGATCCTTTGACCGTTAGAAGCATCAAGATCATGGTCGTAGGACCGAGGATCTTGCATTGTCTTCTCTACTCCCCGAGCTACGTCTACGACCTTGATGCCACGTTCTGTTCGTTGGTGAAGCTCTCCCTACCGCACAGAGCGACAGCATCTCTGTACTTCGTACCGTTCTTGGAACGATGTCCGAACCTACGGGAAATCACTTTCCACCCTCTTGAGTTCTACGATAAAGCAGATCCCGATGCTCTCGCAGAGCCCCTCCCACCTTCCCTCTTACTCAATCTCCAGAAATTCGTGGGCCCGGCTTTCACTTTCACCCCTTTCACCACATTCGCCGTTTCTTATATCAACTTGACGGGGACTTGTCTACCGAGTACCTTCCAAGCTCTTTTGAGGCAACTTCATCATCCCAGCAGAGTCCGGGAATTCAGGATGAGTGTAATACCACTTACGCCTACCCTGTTCCGGCTGCTTTGGGGGAGGCTGAAGAGGCTGGAGAGTCTAGAGTTGTGGATGGGTCAAAGAGCTCCACCTAATAAGCGAGATGAGAAACCTATAACTTGGGAGGTCTGTATCCTCTCCTTGCTTGAACTTGCTTCATTCCATTTACGTTACCGACTGTTTGTAGGCACTCCTGAAGGAACTCCCTGAGGTGGCTGCGCCAACGCTTCGCCGACTCACATTACACATGGCGTTTATGAATGCACGTATGTTCGGTGATGCCTGGATGGATGCTTGGGGCGAAGCTCTGAGGAAGAAATGCGAAAAACTTGAAAGTGTGGACTTTACTTTCGAGGATAACATGTATTCTTGGTCTTGGCCGAGGAAGAAATGAGTGAGTCATTCCCCTTGAATTGTGCAGTGTATGATAATGGTCTCGGAAAACATGTTTGTCTGCTTAATGTTCTCACACTCGGTCGTTGACACATGAATTTCACTTGATCCCACCGAACGTGAACGTCTGTCTGATAAGACCAGGTTTGAACGTAGAATGCCTGCCGCACTGCACGAACGGCTCCGTTTTCATTCCACACGATCATAAGACACACTGAGACCATCGATAAAACAGGGTATCCCATCGATCCTCTCCGCGTCGGGCTGGCGTCCCACCTCTTTAGTAGTTGAAGTTGAGATGTACTAAGACACGCACCGGTGGCGTCCTACAACATGATTGCAGGTATTCTAAACAACCTGAAAATATCACGTCGGTGGTGCATCGCTTCGCGTCCCAGAGCGACCCAGAAATGTGGGCATGGTGTACGTGTTTCCGAATATGGTCCACCGCGTCCGCCCAGGCTACTTCAAGGGAAGGGCCGAGAAACTCTGGAAGAAGCATTGTGACTAGCTGTACGTGAGCTGGCACGATAGAAGCTAGGTCAGTGATGACACTCGTCCCATGGAGAACAAAGACGACGAGAAAGCGTAACGAGGCGGCCTCTTGTGTCAAGAGCCGGGTGATCGATGGTTTGTAGTTATATTCCCAGACCTCTAGATCTGGGAGCCATGCCACCGTAGCAATGTGAGTGAGCGAAGGGAACTGTTGGCCGGTAAACAATGCCATTTGGTTTGGACGACCGGCGATGATGTGGGTGAGTTTGTTCCATGAATTCCGGGTAGGAGGTGACTCATTGGTCCCTAACAGAATGACGGACCGAAGATTTGGAGTGTCGTATTCGAGCCGAAAGTTGTTATCGTAGTCACGAATGATATGAAGATGTTCGAGGTTGGAAGCTACGGTTTTGAGGACAGTTTTGACGTTCATTGTCCTGCTTTCAGAATTTCGGTTTTCTCTACCGATATCAATCACGATTGATTTGACGAGGGGACGAAGACACCTGTTCCCCTTCAACGCAGATGCAAGAATTTCGTGACGTGTGTCGCAAGTGATCTAAAGAGACGTATAGATTCAACTGAATCTGAGGAGTCCAGTAAGTGCTTCGGCCAGACGACTTACGTTAATCTTATTGTAGATCTTCGTGACAGCCCGATGGTAACAGAATCTACCCACTCGAGCCACAATGGTAGCCATGCCGGGAATCTCGATAAGGAACCAAAGAATTCGCTCAACCAGCTCGAAGGGTAGTTCGAGGGGAAATGGGAGGAGTACTTTATTGTCAGAGCAGCAGAAAGGTGTGTCAGACTCGTGGATCTGGGGAATGGACTGGGGGCAGAAGTACTCACCTGGTTCCGGGGGAGAGCTTGTTGGATGTGCCACTTCGTACCCCATACCCGTACGCTCCCTATGCGATGATTTCTCTCGCGATGCATTCTGAGTCCCAGTGAATGGCGTGATCATGGGTAAAGCGAACGTTTCGAGTGACACGGGTGAGCAGCGAAGAACCGGTGTGTTCAATTCAACTCCTAGGAATTCGGAGTTACTTATAGTTGAAGGAAGCTGAGACGTATCGTACACTCACCTCAAGTTCGATAGCAAGGATTTGAAGGCGGTGTTGCGCACGGACCACAGTCGCGATATAGCCGAGTCGTTCAGTCGGAGTTGGCGATTAGTGTTCACACTTCCTTTCCACCGTCTTTGGGAATTCCCACTCACCGTTACGGCTCCCGCATCTTCTTCCGCACTGGCAGAATTCTTGGTCTCTTGAGACATTGTCATTGGCGTCGCCTTGGATGGCTTCGGAGTCGCTCGAGTTCAAGTTCGGTATTATACGAACTCCAACACGTCGGCGCCCAGTCTCTTGGGCAGTTGGATCCCACATCTCCCACATCACTGGCAACTTCTGTTCCGGAAACCGTCGTCCCTCATTAACTGGTCTCGTAACTGTGGGCGCACTTTCCTGGGCGTTGTCTAGGATTGTCCGCATGACTATCCTTTACGTTGGTTGAAACCATTGAAGGACACGAGTATACGATGACATCTCTACAGGCTGAGCCGCCAAGCATCATGAATTCGGCTTGGCTTGTCGATAAAGCACTTTTGTTTACTGTAAGCAAAAGTGACCTTCACCGAGAAGCCCACATCACTCGTTTTCTCCGTTATCCCGCTGCTTTCTTTACTTCCTCTTCCTCTGAGCCGTTCTTCAAGATCTCATAAAAGCTGCTCCCGGCCTTTGACATGCCCAGGGGAATGATTATCTCATGTACCTGGTTATCACGAGATCGCGGTGGGAGAAAATGGTCGAATGAGTGTTTCGACTCCTTCCGCCTATACAGCATCGCTATCTCCTTCATACCCTTCACGGATGAATTACCCCATCCATCGCGAAGATGCGGCGAATTCACTGTCTACCTGGTTGATGTCCGGGGATCTCGGTCATTACGCTGATCGCTCAAATCTATATCAAGTTTCTCGAGGAAGGATAATAGTACGCAAACTTCCCCTCTCCTCTTCCCCTCTTCATGCCAAAGGGAACGGAACCGCTGGCAATGGCGACTTTCAACCGCACCGTCACTCGCTCCGTCGAGAAAGGCGGATACGACTCACCCCTCTCAGAGGTTGATACCAAGAAGTTAATGCGCAAGATCGACTTACGGATTCTTCCTATCCTCCTTGTCTCATACCTCTTGGCATTCCTCGACCGGTGAGTTGCGGGCATCTTACCTTCGCAAACTTTCATCAGCTTACACCTTCACTCTTCACTCTCAGCGTTAACATCTCTAACGCTGCTCTCTTCCGTCTCGAAACTGATCTCCGGCTAACCGGAATTCAATTCAATACCGCCCTCGTCATCTTCTTCGTCCCTTACGCCGTGTTCGAAATTCCGTCAAACATACTTCTCAAACGATTCAAGCCACACGTATGGTTGTCCTTAAGCATGTTTGGGTTCGGGCTCGTCAGCGTCCTACAAGGTTTCACTCGGAACTATGCCGGGCTGCTGGCAGCGAACTTCTTCTTAGGTTTCTTTGAGGCTAGTTTGTTCCCAGCCTGTAATTATATCTTAGCTATGTGGTACCGGAGGGAGGAATCACAGAAGAGGTCAGTGTTCTCTTACCTGTGGGCACGATGTTCCTGATCACTTTCTCTCGTTGTAGATTCACCTTCTTCTTTGGCTCATGTACGCTGGCAGGCACCTTTGGTGGTCTCCTTGCTAGCGCTATAGGAAAGATGGATGGACTTCAAGGATACCGGGGTTGGCGATCGATCTTCATCCACACGAAAACCATCCCCATAAACAGGGTATCCCACTACCGAATTCTCCCCAAGATGCTGGCCTCATCGCCGGAGACATGCTCGGTTCTGTAGCATCAAGTCAGATTCCATTCCAATGCGATTATTCCCAAAGTTTGTGTTTCATGTCAATGCCAAGGATGACACGAGCATGGACATCAATACGCTTCCTTGTCAGGCTGTCGCCCCACCTCTTTAGTAGCAGAGGTTGAGATGTCCTTAGACACGCACCGGTGGGGGTCCTCTAGCGTGGTCCGCGTCGCAGGCATTCTAACAAACCTGAAAATATCACGTCGGTGGTGCATCGCTTCACATCCCAGAGCGTCCCAGAAACGTGGGCATCGTGTAAGTGTTTTTGGACATGGTCCACCACGTCTGCCCAGCTGCAGGGTACCTTGAAGGAAGGGCCGAGAAACTCTGGAAGAAGCAATGTGACTAGTTGGATGTGATCTGGCACGATAGAAGCCAGATCAGCGATGGCACTCGGCGGCGTCCCGGAGACAGCGACAACGACGAGAAACGTAACGAAGCGGACTCTCGTTTCGAGAGCCAGGCGATCGATGGTCTGTAGTCAAACACCCAGGTAGCTCCATGAATTGACCATGGCACTGTAGCAATATGAGTGAGCAAAGGGAACCGTTGGGCGGAAAACGAGCGAATTTGGTTTGGACGATCGGCGATGACGTGGGTGAGTTTGGTCCATGAAGTCCGGGTAGAAGGTCGCCTCTTAGTTCCAAACAGAATGAGGGACCGAAGGTTTGGAGCTATGTATCCGAGCCGATAGTTGGTATCGTAGTTGCGAATGATATGAAGATCTTCGAGGTTGGAAGCTACGGCTTTGAGTATAGTTTTGACATTCATTGTCCTTCTTTCACAATTTCGGCTTTCTCTACCGATATCAATCACGATTGACTTGACGAGGGGACGAAGACATCTGTTTCCCTTCAATGCAGATGCCAGAATTTCGTGACGTGTGTCGCAGGTGATCTAAAGAGACGTATAAATTCAACGGAATACGAGGAGTCCAGTACGTGCTTCCATCAGACGACTTACGGTAATAGCATTGTAGATCTTCCTGACAGCCCGACGGTAACTGAATCTACCCACTCGAGCCACAATGGTAGCCATGCCGGGAATCTCGATAAGGAACCAAAGAATTCGCTCAACCAGCTCGAAGGGTAGTTCGTGGGATAACGACGGAAGTACTGTGTTATCAGAGCAGCAGAAAGTTGTGTCAGACTCTTGGATCAGGGGAATGGACTGGAGGCAAAAAGTACTCACCGGGTTCCGGTGAAGGTCTTGGTAGATGTGCCACATCTCCCCCTCCAAACTCACTCTCCTTGTGCGATGACTGCTCTCCCGATGCACGCTGAATCCTGAATGGTGTGGTCATAGGGTAAAACAAATGTTTGGAGTGAAACGGGCGAGCAGTGAAGAACCGGTGTGTTCAACCCAACTCCTAGGAATCTAGAGTTGAAGGAAGCTGAGACCTATCATACAAAAGCACTCACTTCGTGTTCAAGTGCGAGGATCCTGAAGCTGAGGGCGGCCGTTGCGGCACCACAGTCGCAGTCCAGATATAGCAATCCCAGACTCCTCACGAAGTGAGGAAGGGTCTTTGGCACCACGAAACGAACATTTTCTCTATACCGACCATTGCTCCGCGGGAAAAATGACATCAATTTCGGCATCCAGAGCGCTGGAAGCATCATTTTGGATCGCTCTGGGTTCTGTGACTTCATATAGACTGCTCTAGAAGTAGAATAAATTTCAAAATACACTTTCCGACTCCTCGCGAAGGGATGACAAATCAGTGAGGGAGGCTGTAAGTGTAACGCCGCACTCGCTATCGAGGAAAGTCGAAGACGTCGTTCAAACATTGTTCAACTCATTCAAGTGTATAATGTCGGTGACAAACACCCCTGCCGCGCCGGAGTGGCTTGTCGGGCATTCATTACTAGTTTTTAGGACCTCTGTAGCTGAATATTTCCATGGTTTGTCTCGTATGTTTGTGGTGGTGCATATGGTGTACCTGGACTGGCTTGATTAACAATGTTCTGAAGCGAGCTCTTTAGGGCAAATAAAGACGTGCAGAATGGAGTCGGGGACTCTTGGTGCTCCTGCACCGCTACCGATTACTGTACTGCAGCGTTCATACATATCACCCGCCACCCTCTTCTCAAAAAGGGTGATATGATTGGTCTGCTGCGGGAGACTAAGCGTTCACCCAATGTAAAGGGCGATTATTCCTAAATATTGCGTTTTCATGTCGACCCTGAGCATAAACATAAGGATAGAGAGTAGCTCTCTCCCTCATCCCTGGGGTCCCAACGGTTCGTAATATGAGGTGAGAAATACGAAGACACATACTGATACGACCCTGTAATCCTACAAGAGTTACCGAAGTAACAGGAGAAGGCATTAATTTACATCTTATCGAAGGCATTCCTAAGACCCGAGAATATGACATCCGTGGTGCATCGCTTCACGTCCCAGAGCGACCCTGCAAGATGAGCCCGGTGTAAGCGCGTCTGAATAGTGCGCAGGTCCCAGACCATTATTTCGCAGTAAGGCTGGAAACAGTCTGGAAGAAGCAGTGTGATGAGCTGGATGTGATCTGGTACAATATCATAGATATCGGAGATGTCACTGAGCTCTATCCTGTACCCAACAACGACGACCAGAAAACGCAAGGAAGCAGAATTTCGTTGCAAGAGCCAGGTGAACGCTCGTTTGGATTCCTCCCAAATATTTAGATCCAGGAGCAACGTAGCCATATGTGTGAGCGAAGGGAACTGCTGGGAGGTGAACGGGAGGACTTGGGTTGGATTGCCCGTGATGACATGGGTGAGTTTGGTCCATGATGTCAGGGTGGAAGGTAGTTGGAGCCCCTTATAGAGAAGGAGGGATCGAAGGTTTAGACCTTCGTATTCGAGGTGAAGGATGTCACCGAAGTGGTGAACAATATGAAGATTTTCGAGGCTGGGAGCCACGGCTTTGAGGACGGCATCGATGCTCTCCGTCCTTCTGCTTCGAAAGTCTCGGGACCTTGTATATATCTCAAACACGATTGACTTGACAAGGAGAGCGAGGCGTTCGTTTCCTGTCAACGCAGATGCAAGAACTTCGTGACGTGTGTTGCCATATATCTGAGTGGTCATAAACATATGATTCAACCAAATCTGAGTTCGGGAAGGCTTCTGGTAAATGACTTACAGTAATCACAGTGTAGATCTTCATGACAGCCCGACGGTAACTGAATCTCCCCACTCGAGCCACAATGGCAGCCATGCCAGGAATCTCGATAAGGAACCAAAGAATTCGCTCAACCAGCTCGAAGGGTAGTTCGGGGAAAAATGGGAAGAGTACTTTATTATCAGAGTAGCAGAAGGTGTGTCAGACTCGTGGATCTGGGGAGGTAAAAAGTACTCACCCGGTTCCGTGGGAGGGCTTGGTAGATGGGCGTCTTCATTCCCTCCACCCTCACTCTCCCTTTGCGATGACTGCTGTCCCAATGCATGCTGAATCCTGGATGGCGTGATCATAGGTAAAGCGAATGCTTGGAGTGATACGGGCGAGCGGTGAAGAACTCGGGTGCCGAATTCAGCTAGTAGGAATTCAGGATTCCTTATAGGTGACGGAAGCTGAGGCCTATCGTACAAAGGTAGTGACTCACTTCAAGTTTAATTTTGAGGATTTAAAGCTGAGAGCAGCGTTGCGCACGGACCACATCCACGATCCAGTTAAGTTAGCTATTAGCGTTCACTTCTTGGGAATTCCCACCCATCGTTACGGCTCCCGCACTTTCTCCCGCACTGGTAGAATTCTTGGTGTCCTGAGATTATCATTGGCATTGCCCTGGATGGCCTTCGAGTCGCTCGAGTTCAAGATCGCCGGTATGTTACGAACTCCAACACGCGGCAGCCAGTCTCTTCGGTAGTTGGATCCCACATCTCCCACATCACTGGCAACTTCTGTTCCGGAAACCGTCGTCCCTCATTAACTGGTCTCGTAACTGTGGACGCACTTTCCTGGGCGCTGTCTGGGATTATCCGCATGACTGTCCCTTACGTGGGTTCAAACCATTGAAGGACACGAGTATACGATGACATCTCTATAGGCTGAGCCGCCAAGCACCATGAACTCGCTTGGCTTGTCGATAAAGCACTTTTGTCAACTGTAAGCATAAGTGACCTTCACCGAGAAGCCCACATCACTCGTTTTCTCCGTTATCTCGCTGCTTTCTTTGATTCCTCTGCTTCCTCTGAGCCGTTCTTCAAGATCTCATAACACCCGCTCCCGGCCTTTGACGTGCCCAGGAGAATGATTATCTCATGCGCCTGGTCATCACGAGATCACGGTGGGAGAAATTTGTCGAATGAGTGTTTCGGCTCCTTCAGCCTATACAGCATCGCTATCTCCTTCATACCCTTCGCGGATGAATTTATCCCATCCATTGCTAAGGTGCGGCGAATTCACTGTCGATCCTCGTTGATGGCCGGGCTCTCGGTCTTTACGTTGATTGCTCAAATCTATATCTAGTCCTAGAGGAATAGTAACAGCACGCAGACTTCCTCTCCTCTTCCCCTCCCATTCCAAGGAAAGAAAGAGAACGCAGCCGTTGGCCATGGCGACTCTCAACCGCACCGTCACTCGCTCCGCCGAGAAAGGCGGATACGACTCACCTCTCCCAGAGGTTGATACCAAGAAGTTGATGCGCAAGATCGACTTACGGATCCTTCCTATCCTCCTCGTTTTATACCTCTTAGCATTCCTCGACCGGTCGGTTGTGGCCAACTTAACTTCACAAAGTTTCATCAGCTCACATCTTCTCTCTTCATTCTTAGCGTCAACATCTCTAATGCTGCTCTCTTCGGTCTCGAAACTGATCTCCGGCTAACCGGAATTCAATTCAATACCGCCCTCGTCATCTTCTTCGTCCCTTACGCCGTGTTCGAAATTCCGTCAAACATACTTCTCAAACGATTCAAGCCACACGTATGGTTGTCCTTAAGCATGTTTGGTTTTGGGCTCGTGAGCGTCCTGCAAGGTCTCACTCAGAACTATGCGGGGCTCCTGGCTACGAGGTTCTTCTTGGGTTTCTTTGAGGCTGGTTTGTTCCCCGCCTGTAATTATATATTGGCGATGTGGTACCGGAGGGAAGAGTCGCAGAAGAGGTCAGTGTGCTCTTACCCATGAGCAACATATCCCTGATCACTTCCTCTCGTTGTAGGTTCACGTTCTTCTTTGGTTCATGTACGCTGGCGGGCGCCTTCGGTGGCCTCCTTGCTAGTGCTATAGGAAAGATGGATGGGCTCCAAGGATACAGGGGTTGGAGATGGATCTTCATCCTAGGTTCGTCGGTTTCAGTCACACTCCTTCGTCTATCCGTATACTCATGTGTTCACAGAGGGCATCTTGTCCTGTCTCATCGCCATCATATGGTACTTCATTGTGCCTGATTTCCCCGAGGACGCGACGTTCCTCACTGAAGACGAACGGGAGGCTGTTCAAGAAAGGCTGAGTGACGACGTCGGTCATTCGGCGGTTGAGAAGCCTATTGGATGGAGAGATGTCATCCATGTATTGTCTGATTGTAAGTTACACTTCGAAACATCAGATCCGCAAATATTCACTGGAGTTGCTTCAGACAAGATATTCCTCGGCGCTTTCATGTACTTTGGACTCATCGTCCCCGCTTACGGCTATGCTTACTTTGCCCCAACAATCATCAAAGGTTTGGGTTATGGAGGTAAGGGGTCCCTCGCTTGATTACGGAGTCCGTCTTGTATCAAGCGCTGACCCTTCTTTCAGCCATCGAGTCTCAATTACGATCTGTGCCTCCATGGGCCTGCGCGTTTGTCTTTTCAATGATTGTGGCATACATCTCCGACCGACTGCGCCATCGTTATCTCTTCGCCGCTGGTACGTAGACCATTAGTCATCCTCCATGTGAAGGCCTCCAGCTGAGAGTTCTCTGCAGCGTCGGCTCTCATCGCAGTAGCTGGGTATGCGATCTTACTCACGGTCCATGATAATGTTCACGTCCAATACGGAGCTCTCTTCCTTGCTGCCATGGGTACTTACACCTCGATGCCAATCGTCCTGGGTTGGTTCAACACCAACTTGGCTGGGCACCATCGTCGAGCTATAGGCTCTGCTTGGCAGGTGGGTTCTCCCTCATTCACTGGTATCTTCTTCGCATTGTTCTGTTGCCCTAACCTTTAGTTTCAGATCGGCTTTGGGAACATCGGCGGTATCGTCGCGTCCTACGCTTTCCCCTCGAAAGACGGACCAAAGTTCATAAAAGGTTACGGCGTCTGCCTCGCCTTCGTATGCTTCGGCATCCTATCCTCAACAGTCTACTTTATTGCCATCACCTCCGAGAATCGTAACCGCGATCGTTTGGCTGCATCGAATGCTCCACTTCCATCCGACGATGAGAAATTGGGAGATCTCGACCCGAACTACCGCTATTTGGGATGAACGACATGAGTTGTTGGTCACTGTATCAAGGATCTTGTGTGTATTTTTACATTGATAGACTACTGTTTGATAGGGTTTAGGTATACCTTTGGTCTGGCGATTACATCTAGTGTAAGATAACGAAGAAGACGAGCCAACGCAAAACAAAATCCAACCTCGACTCCCAACAACAATCCTATCATCGTCTCTTCGGCGCCCGCCTCTGCTTCGCCTTTGGCTTAACAGGCGCCCTCGGCATAACAGGCGCAGGAGGCAAAACCGGAGGTATAGCAGGTAAAGGTGGCGGCGGAGCATGAGCCACCAAATGCGGTGGCATATTAAAATTGAAATTGACGTTATACATCGCCGCCAGTTGACCATGAATTGCCATTTGATGATGATGAATATCCGGATACCCAGGGAGTTGAACTTGGATCCCAGGTGGTAATCGAGCGTACGGGTTCATCGCAGCTTGGGGCACCCCGTGAACGTTGGCAGGTCCGGCTGGTGGGGGAGGAGGCAAGTCCACTTGAAGGTCTTTCTCATCGACCTCTGGATGGAGTCGTTTAAATTCTTCCATTGCTTTTTGGCGAGCTGCCGTAACCTGCAAATTACGGATTCGATCTTCAACGAAATTCCGAAAAGGTAGAGGAGAGAATGGAATGTACCTCATCGCTATGTCTTTTCTCGACTGGATCCCACAACTGGCATTTATTGGGGTCCACTCGGCCGTTATAAGGTGGAGGCTGTAACGAAGAATATACACAGTGAGACATCGTTGTCGTACATCCATTCCTGAGAATCTCGGACGAAGAGTGACACTTACATTCCCGTAATGTTCGTAACCAGTGATGATGTTCCTACACACATAGCAAGACATAGTCGCACAATGTGGACACACCATCTTGTTACACTGCGAAACCGGACGGCGGGGAATGGTAAGCCGAGTGAAATACACAAATTACATCTGACATACCCCAGATTCTTTGATGAAACCTAGAGGCAAGCGTCAGAGACAATACGAGAGAAAGATGGACGGAGAACGCTACCTTTTCCACATTTCGGACAATTCCTCATAAGCGCCTTAGCTACAGGACCAATCAGTATACCGCCGTTTACGAAAAGACCGGTTCAAAATTACTAACACATAGCCTCCTCAATCAAATGTCTCGCATCCAACGTCTTATCCTCTTCGACCTCTACAAAAACCAGAAAACCATCAGAAAACCGTAGTCACACCACTCAAGGCCGATATGAACCCACCTTTACAGCTCTTGGGTAAATGATCCTACATGAGTTGGTCAATGACTGCACATACCCAACGAAGAAAGTAGTCGGAACTCACGGGTTTCTTACAGGCCCTACAAGTAACAGCACCACAATCAACACCTTCGCACCTAAACAACTTTTCGTCTGGGTTCTCAATCACCACCTACAAGCGACCCTGATCAGCTTATTGAACTCAAGAACGAAGGATGCCCAGAGGGAGGGAGAAGAAAGACGCATATAGTCAGGATACGATCTCGAGAGCGCGTACAGTCCAGTATCGTGATCTCGGGCGCGCATATAGCCACGCCAGAGCTCCAGTACGCATCTCGATAGCACATATAGTCACTCCAGGGGACGCATGTAGTCCAGTATCACGATCCTGAGAGCATATACCCTCTCACCGAATCTCGAGAACGCATACAGGCCCGACATGACCCCCCAAGTCCACACAACCTCGACATCCAAATTCAGCATTCGATAAGAAATACGACAGACCTTATACTCGCAATACGGACACTCCTCCAACCCTTCCAACCCCGCACTCTCTATTTCCTTCCGGGCTTTAACACGTTCGTAAAGACCTAGTAATTTCTCGGGTAGGAACCTATTTTCGGTATGCGGGTTAGGATGTTTTGGTGAAGGAGGCAGACGAAATAGTATGAATGCAAAGGAAGGGGACATACCGACGTAGCTCGCCCTCTGTGAAACGCATCTTACAACCACTCTGGTCCATACAAACTATATTTGCGTTTTGACTTCCTAACCTATCAGAAACGTACGACGTCATACAGTCTGTGCAGAATAGGTGGGCTTCGGGACATTGGATAAGCTTTTCCTGTGGGGTGTGGGGCGTTAATGGGTATCGCGGGAGGAGTGAGGACCAATGAAGGCACAAGAGGAAAGAGGAAAGAGGACGTACGAAGGGATAATCCGAAAAACAACATCCACACTCCATCCCATCTCCATCTCCATCCCTCATTCCTACATCTGCCTCTCCTGCCTTCTCCTTGCCCTCATCACTTCCCGGCTCCTCGCCTGACTCTCTAATCCCCCTAATCCACTCAACCTCCAACTCCAACTCCTCATCAACCAACTTCCTCCCCTTTCCCTTGCCCATATTCCTATTCCTATTCTTTTTCTCCACATATGGTAAAGGGGGTTGGCCAACTCCTCCTTGCTCTCTGGCTTGTTTTGCTAGGAAGAGATAAGTGGGGGCGTAGAGGGCGTTGTTTTCGATGAATGTACGACTGATGTGGGGTTTAGGGATAAAAGGAAAGTCGGATTGGAGTTGCTCCTGTATCAAATCCCACGTCAATCGTTGGATAGAGATAAATCAAGGGGAACAAACATACCATTGCGAGGATAGGATAATTAATCCCAGCATTCCTCTGCCTATCCTTACTCCCAAAATCAACTCTAGGTTTCTTCGGCGAGCTTCCCTCTCCCGCAGCTTCTTCTTCAGCATCAATCCTAACCCTCTTCCCTTTACCCTTCGTATCAACCTTGGGATAATCAGGGTTCTCGAAGAGTAAATGCAAGATATGTTCGACGAGGTTATCGGGGTGAGTTGGGAAGTATTGTTCGAGGAGGGTTAGGACGTGGGTAGGTTGGACGTCTGGGATTATTTCGAGGATGAGGGCGAGTGGGTGGGAGAGTGGATCGGGGTCGATTTCAGGTTCGAGTTGGGCGGGTGGTGAGACAGGGATTTGTTGTTGAGCGTTGGGAGGAGAAGGTGCTCTGATGAGGGGAGGAGTCTGAGGACGAACGGCACTGGGGCCTGGGGCCTTCCAACCATCCCTCTCGTCGTCGCTCTCAGGCAAGAACAGAGGAAACGGTCGCGGCTTGGAAGGAGACTTGGAATTTGATGAACCAGGGATCGCACCAATGCGAGAAGGACCAGCAGCAGGAGTAGCAGTGCGCGAAACACCAGCAAGAGGACCACTAGCCATTCCGAACGGCGTCACTTCACGCGCCTTCCCCTTCCCCTTCCCCTTCGCTTTCTCCTTGCCAGGATTTCGTGCCGATGGACGTTCAGGCTCAGAATCGCTACTGATATCTATGATATCCTCTGGTCGGAAAGCTCGCATTTTGGCTTTCGAGAGACGAGTGGGGGTGGAGTGCTTCCCAACCGTGCGTGGACGTGAACGACGACCAGGATGGGAGAGTAGCTCGGGTTCGGGAGAGGAGGATATTTCGATAGTTTCCATTATGATGGGCGATGTTGAGGATGATACAGTGCTTTCTTGTGATATGAGACAAATGAGACAAACGCGTGGTGAAGAATAACAGGGAGTTTGGTGGACCTTGACGCGGTCTTCGGGAGACCGCGTTCTGGACTTCAAGTTGTCCTTCAACCCTTCACATCAATGCCCGACTCGCTGGATGAAAGGATGAGTGTGGTGACCAACAAGAGGCAAACGGGAACGCGATACCCAAGCATTCCATTTCAAAATCCTTTTAAAATCCTTATTATCCGTTGCGGCCAAGCCGTATGTCAGATATTACATTCTAAGTTAATTGGGTCCAAGTCCCGTATTTCGTCTATCTAAACAAAGGCCTATGGTGGGCGCGATCTACGAAACCATGCTGAGGCACGGTGGATTGAAGAGTGGTAAGACATCTGCAACTACCCTAAGCCCGGACATTTCCAAAACTCTTCTCGAACCGTTTGGTACCTATGATGAAGTTGACTTGGGGCTCGAAGGCAACTGGGCATGTGAGCCGATAACGGACATCGTGTTGGAGGGTATGGTCCCAAGTATGTCGTTGCCAGGTATATGCGGGGCACTGGGGTAGTAGGTAATGCTGGTCGGTCTGCTCGTGCTCGCCGCAAGCTGGGGTGACAATCCACTAGTAGTCCCACCCGTACAGGCTTGGCTATCGATGTGCCGCGTCAGGGTATCAGTTCTCCCAAAGTTCTTCCCGCAACCAGAACATACATTCCTCGGGCGAGATTCCGGTGACGCATGATGGCTTTCGTAGTGACGCTTACGGTCGTACTGGCGCCCGAATGACGAACAACAGAACTGACAGGCGTACTGTTCTGGGGCTAACGATGACGATGACGAAGCAGCGGGAATTTGGACCGCGCTTGGGCGCGCTTGCGTCGATTGGGCTCCCCGTGTAGACTGGGCAGCCTGATTAGAACGGAACTCGTGCGCCCGGGCGGGGGTGGCAACGAATTGGGTAGGGGCTATGTGGTACTGTTGATTTGGGTACGTGTGACGGGTACTGTGCTGGGAGGATGGCATACGGTATGAGGGAGCGCTATGAGATGACTGTTGTGCGCCGGTGTACGGGCTGGGAGCAAGGCCAATGGTGTCTGCACACGCGGGTGGGACAGAATTCCCCCGCGCTCCAAGTGAGGCTGAGGGCAAGGCCCTCGACGGCTGGGCGACGGCTGGCTCGACAAGCGGATGTTAGCGCAGAATACAACATCCTGGTGAGCGAATAGACATACCGAAATCTGAGGAGCTGCACTTGGTTTCCTCCGGGAGGCAGGTGGATTCCGATTTAGCACCTTCGCCAGATTCCCTGACAAGACTTCCAACTACATTGAGACATTAGAGATGAATACGAGGACGCGAGATATCACATACCGCCATTTTCAACAACAACGGCAGGACGTGTCACCTCCAATGCCAACCGTATCTGTTCTTCATTGCCATACCTCTGTCAAACTCGCGATCAGAGATATTTTAATTTAGATGCAGGAGGACACATACTTGGGTGTAGGGCCAGATATCTTCATCATGCGCAATGACGACATCCGCATCCGTATGCTAATAGCTAGATCTGGGTGAGAGTGTCATCAAGTTAAAACGTGTCTCACCCTGAGCAAATGATCCAGAAGTGGAAGTAAAAGGTTCAAGTCCTAAACAAGGTGGTTAGTTGCTCAGAGACGATAACAATGAAACTCACTAACCTTTGGAATCTCCGACAGGGGCATGATCTCGTCCTCTGTTTCACCCCCCTCACATGGCACAGCTGTATCGCCCTGCTCGGGTCCTTCGTGGCCAAGATTTTGTGGGTCCGCCGCAGCCTCAATCACTTTTGGTCCCAAAAACCTCCTTTCCATCACTCGATAACCGCGTAAAAAGACGCATTGGTTGCGATCATCCTCTTCTGAACCATCGGGATTCGAAGAACCTTGCGCCTTGGTACCCAGGAAAGACGGTTGTGGGCCCGAATGATGATGGACAAAGCGACTCGTGGACCATCCTCCACTTAATGAGAACTTCGCAGAAACCCCACCGGGGATGCCCGCACCAAAGCTCCCAGAAGCTCGGACATCGCTATTACTGAATGCAGCCATGGCCCACTTTGTTGTCATATGACATCCGGTGACGAGGACGAGATCAGAGACCTTGATCTCACATCCGCATTGGTGGACCGCGAATTCGTACCAAGATCGATAGTGCTTCAGCATGTGATCCTTGAACATCTTGGGGTAAAAGGCATCTTCACGATGAGCAGAATCGGGTAACACCAAAACCGCGCCCTTCTCTTTAGTGCACGAAAAGGTTAATTCCGCGTGCGCCTTCCCGCTGGAGAGAGGTTTGAACTCGTTAGGTAGGTCCTAGATGGATGAACTTACCCATCGACCGACGCAGATGCCGACAGCTCTTGAACGCTCTCAGAATGGTATGCCCCCGGAGGAAGGGGGCTCTTCACGCGCAGAGGATCCCCAGGGAGAACTAGACGCTCGAAATCATGCGGTACACCCCATCGAGAATGTGAAGAATCCTTCGCTTCTTTTAGGACATTGAAAAGTGGTGTGAAAGCCCCGTCGTCGAAGTAGCCCACGTGGCCGATCTCAACGCGCTTGTAAAGGCCATTGGGGTGAGGATCCCAGACAGCGTGACCAAGCTTGAGAACGGCAAGTCCAGTCCTGAATATTTCGGAGGCCATTGGTTTCAACGAAGGTAGACTGGAGGTGGGGGTGACAGGTGAGCTGAATTCCTTGATAGACGATTCTCGCTAAATACCTGAACGAGCGCCAGGAAACTAGGCTGTGCACCTTCGGGCATGCGTCCGTAGCATCTATAGTTCACCAAGAAAGCTCGGTTGCACCAATGGAGATGTCGTGACGAAACGGTCAGGTACATTGTTCGACAAGAAAAGCTCGGTTTCACCAATGGAGATGTCATAAGGTCAGGCATCGGAATGGCGAGATTTGCGTCCTCCACAATCGTCAGATAAGTTGAAAGTTCAATCTCAGCTTCGCATTCCAGCCAGTGTCAATCCGCTGATCGTTGATCTGGGGCGATACACCAAAATCCCCTCCATCGCCAGATTGAGTGTTCCACGATGCTGATGCGATGCTGTGGATTCCAAGTAGCCAGTCACAGTTTTGCCACAATGACGGTCATGCAGCAGCAGCAGCTCGATGATGAAAGCCAAGACGATGATCTTGAAGGCAACATCTCGGAGGTACGACTTCAAGTTCCAGCCAACTCAACTTCGAGCAAGCTCGTAATTTTCGCAGGCCCGGGCCGGAACCCAGACTCTTCTGAATACCAGTCGGCCAGCAAAGCGTGGTCTCACTGGTTCACTGGTGGGCACGATTGATACGTAGTGCAGACACGCTGTATATGTGAGATTCTTACGTCGGTCTAAGGATCGTCTTGGAGGTAATTGTTCGCGGGAGTTTACATGGCAGGAATTCGCTGCAGTTCCAGAATAGAGAACTCTGGCGATCGACTCGCTGACCTTGACCTCGCGACGCGTGCACAAGGATCCCACTACATCGAAATTGTGACTAAGGTGCAAGACTCGACGCCACCATTTTCACAGAAGTAGATACTGTATCTCGCCAATTCTGCGAGTCCCGACGAGAGTGTTCTATCGCCGGACGAAACTCCTGCTGTCCAGGAAATATCCAGCGGAGGGCAAGATTCCTAGATACAACAACGCGATAAAGATCGTGGCCCTGTAGATGACGGCTGTTGAAAAAAGATTGAAGGAGTAAGCAGGTACACCGGTCCAATGTAACACGAGACTAAACCACCAAGGAAGCAAAGCAGCGCACCGAAGGGAATGAATGCACTGGGCTTACCAGCATCTGGGCCGATCAAAATGTGTCCAAGACGATGCCCAACACGATTAGATTGAGAACCAGTAAATCCGAAAACGACGATGCTCGGTATGTCTTCCACTCTAGAAATCTCCCACACGGATCCAGTGCCGAGCATCGCCACTGGCATATCGGAGTGATCCTGTTGAATTTTGCATTGAATGATAAGCCCATTGTCCAGAGAAGCCCAATCCAAAAGGACACCTTTGGTGAGCAATTGAGTAGGACAATGTCGAAGTTCAACCTCCGTGACTGGCACAGTACCAGTACTGATCGTCGGTACAGGTATACCGAAAAAAGTGATATTGGCTGATCCACTTCACTCGTTCTCAGAAATGGGGGGGGGTAAAAAGAGCACCCCGATCAAACTGCGGGTTGGGACAGATAGCTGGGGATCAGCGATAATAGAGTGTATCTGCACGTAGGATATCCTAGCGGAGTAGCCAATCTGGTTGCAGAAAAGCTCGAAAATTTCCTTTCTCGTTATTCCAAAGTGTAGGATATCCTAGTGCAGATACACTCTAATGGAGAGTAAACAAAATGGAAAGGCACTGGTTCATCCCGGGTCCTTTACAGCGATGAAGGCTCGTATGGTAAGGGACAATCCATCCTGTACACGTGAAGACTTCTCGACCACACGGTCCAAAGATCCCAGGGAAAGCTGTGTAGTTAAGGCACCCCACCAAAAGTGCCAATCTGCGTTGATGTCGGGGGTTAAGTTTACTGTGCGGCGTCTAAGAATTTGGAAAAGAGGCTGTTCATGCTCTGTAGTCAATCCCGCCCACGGACCTGGTGTCGGGGATGCTGTGATAGCTGATAAGATACCAAGTGCAATTGAACTATATTGACGACCAAGTCTGAGTGGAACGTGGATACGCAGGAGTGAGTGCGATGATGGAGAGGTGGGTCCATATCGGTCCACTCATCCAAGGACCAGTATTCCCACACCTTCGTAGACCTTCCCACACTCAGAATCGGATTGATGTTACAACAAATATTTCTTTTCTTCTCTTTTTCCTACTACTGTACATACATGTCTGCATACTGCATAAGTCGATGGCAATGGGAGGTTGATACACTAAAAGGGACATTGAACCTGGCGATGGTGGGGTGGGATGAAGGTACGGCGTGGTCTAAGGGATTAAGAAAGGGCGAAGTTGGTCGATCGATCGGGATGGCGGGCATTTGGTGTGAAGGTAAGGGGGTGAAGCGGGAATAAGAGAAACGACCGAAAAGATGAAGCAAAGCAAAGACGTTAAGATACTTTCGAAAAGCAAATATCGAAATAAGACTAAGTACTCCAGAACAATATGAAATCATAAATCAAGGCCTGAACATCGTCAACAAATGCAAAGCGTCCACGTCGCGCAAAGTAAGGGTGTAAAGAGAAGCCAGGGATGGAACCGAGAACGATGGAAGAAATAGACGTCTGGTTCGAGGCGAAGGTGTGGGGGGTGGAGTGGGTGGGTGATAGGGGATACAGTCCGGGTTTTTGGTTTCGATTATGCTTGGGGTGGTGTTATAGGTGGTGGTACTGATACAGTCTATGATGGGGTCCGGTCGAAGGTCATGATTGAAAGTAAGAGGCATCGAAGGGGGGTATTGGAAGTTCGTCTTCACGCGTCCTCGGAAAAAATATATGGTTTTCGACGTTTGTTTGAGAAGGGTCCAGCTCGTCTCTCGCGCGTCTTCATCGGCCTCTCCTAGAAGGAACAACAACAACAACTCATCTCGTCCCCCCATAAACCCTCATCTCAACGACTCCCAAACCCTTCGGCGTCTTCTCAAACCCAGCAAACATCGTTCTCCCAACCAACCAGTCAACCCTCTTAACACCCTTCCTCCGTTCCTCCTCCTTCTCCGCATCACCCCCTCGAACCCTCCTATACCTCGCCCTCCAGCTCTCTTCCACCTCATGCCTCATCTTCTTGTCCAACCCATCGTACTCGCCCCTGTTCACCGGCGTCCTCAGACTACTATAGATTTGATGGAGGACGTCGGAGACGGTGACGTAGGGGTATGGAGAGGATGGAGGTGGAGCGATAGTGATAGGCCAAGGAAGTGGGGGGCAGAGAATGTGGAGGGAGGATAGAGGTGGTTGCGTGGCTGGGTGATTCAGAGTTTGAAGGGACAAAGCCTGTTTGGTGGAGGTGACGATATGGGATGGAGGGAGGAGGAGATCGTAGTGCAAGGGTGGAGGGTACGGCGCGAACTGTGCTGAGAAGATGGGATGCAGTTCGTAGTGGTGGGGATCGACGTGTCGAGGTGGAGCCAAACCATGCCCGGCAAGCGGAGGCCGTGATTGGGCATGGTTGGACTGGTTAGACGATGACGACGATGACGATGGAGAGAAGAGGGCTGCCGCTGCTGGGGGCATGGGTGTATGGAGAAAGGCTTCGTGCTGGGGAGGGGTTATCGGACCATTTGACGACGCGATAGACGATGCGCACGAGAGGGTCGGCGATGGAGGGATATACACGTCCCGCTCGGGAGCAAAGTGTACTCGCTTACTAGGGGCCATTGGCTCGAGGGGTAAGGGAGGAAGAGGTTTGTGTTCTGAAGATGATGAGGAGGAGTTCGAACGCGACTGATTGTGATGATGATGGTGATGAGGGTTGGCTGATTTATGGGGGGAGTCGGCGGATAAATCAATATCGTCTCTTGACATGGCGGGGTTATTTATATTCGGGGACGCGTCCTATTCTGTGTGGGTATGGAGTATGTACAGCCTTTTCAAGACTGCAGTGAACAAAGTACTGGGCGGGTTCTTGGAGGAATGGATAAGTGGCTGTTCGTCTTTTGAGCGCTAGCTGCGGTCGTCGTGGTGCCAGTCGAGAAGGGGATGAGAGAAGAGTCGGTCGATTTTAATCAGGAGCCGAACAAGGGAACCGCGTCCATATAGCAACGCAGAACTTGTAGCGCCCAAGGCCTTCCTTTATATATCTCCATAGCCTCATCTGGTGTTGGTCTCCAAACCAACAGGGGTATATTATCGGATACGTGTTGGCTCGCCTTGAGGGAGTCACACGCAGGAGAAACAAGGAGCATCGCCCTCTCCGATGTCGTCAAGTCCAAGTTCGGTAGCCATCTCGTATTTTCTCAGCCGGGATCTTGACCGAGTATAGCCTTGTTTGCTTGATATGCCAATCAGATGGCTGCACCAACCTCGTGGGTCGTCTGGAAATGGATCGATTGGCCGGCTCTTTTTACCAGCAATTGTCGTTCGTCGGCCTCGTTGTTATCCCGCGACACTATTTTTCATCAGCACAATCCCGTACCTGTGCATCTCCTCACCCATCACATATTCACCACCCCCATCACTCGAGATCCTCAGTTGTTTTCATTGTACTTTCGGAAATCTTCCTCGTCGCGTGTTGGGCGGGGCAACTCATCACACCGGGTCACATTGACTCCACTCTTGATCCGGTACTCCTTTGGAATGATTGCATAAAGGGGTTATCGACGGTCAGCACATCCCGTATTGCCTCAACGCTAGTCACCACGGCACCCAACCCGCCGTACCTCGTCCCTCCCTCGTCGGACACATGCGCTCCAGACGATTGGCCTATCCGAGCCATTAGCCAACGTTTCACCAACTCGACTGTATTCCGCTCGCTGAAACCGCACGTGTGGCTATGCTTCAAGCGCTCAAGCATGTACCTCATGGGCGAAGACCTGCGTGGGAGGCCAACCGAGCATTATCGCTTCTGGCGTATCTGCACCGACATCACTATACAGTTGATTTTCGAACCAATCGCCGATAGTCTTGATGACACTACGGACTCGCACAATTCCTTATCCCGAAACCCATTCTGGTGCGCAGCTTTGCTTCATTTTCAACGATATTAGGTTCAGAATTGACAGAAGCATCCCCAGTAGTCTCTTGGAATGACGGGAGCACACTCGACTTGGTTAGAGTCGGGACACGTGGTGAGACCTGATGATACTTTCTTTCATCTAAGGTTTCTCCGGAGCGGTGCATCCGCGCCCTATCTCGCCGACTTTGGGGTATGGTGAGACAGTAGTCAGGTTCAGCATCGTCATATGCGCCCCACACTTTCAAAGAGTCATCTCCAGTCATGATGGAGGTAAATCCCGGGTCGGCGGCAAGATGGAGAGGAGCTCGAGTGATTCGAGTCCTTATCCGCTGCGCATCGCTCATATCTTGATCGGGACCGCAAAACGCACTTGGGTTAGCTCCTGCCTCGCCCTATATCCCCCTAGCTCACCCAACTATTTGCAGAGCACTTCCTTCCACGCCAACCATACCCCAAATCCCACTTCTCCGGTGCAAAACCTCCTCCGGTCTACTTGGCTCACACGACGTACGCAGTACTCACACTTCTATCCTTATCTTATCTGAATAACCATTCTCACACTCCTTACTTCCATCCACATTCGGCTCTTATAGAGCCAAGCTCATCGTCTCCTCGACTTGCCGAACGATATTTGGGACCAGGGCAAAGGGTGTGCATTCTCAGTGTCTGATGAGAATGGTAAGAGATACCCACGATGATGGCCATCGAAGTTGATATCTTCCCCTTCCTCCCCCCTGTCTGTCCAAAGGCCATCTCGGCGTCGGACAAGTGCTTTATTGAAGGGAGGCGGAGGCTGGGATCGATCTGATCAGGTACGGAGGTGATGGGAACCATGTGGTCCGGTCTCTTGGATCCTCTCTTGGTCTTCGTCGGAAGTCCGATCACGGCCTATCCTCGTCAGCTCTTGTGGACTATTGGACAGCTCTTGATGAACTCTTGGCTTGTCATCGGCTCCTGATCTGTTCACCGTCGCTGTTCACTGCCAAGCCGCTGTGAAACGGAAGTCCGTTCCATTTCGCTGCACCTTCGGATGGACCAAATTGCCGAATCGTCTGGTGACCAGCATATATGCGCTGGTTTGGTGAACTTTTGGATCGCCCCTCACCCTGGATGTTTCGGAGTGCTCGGTACCCCAACTCTTTCTTGCATGGGATCTTCTAGCTACCGAGGAAATCCTCTCCGATCGATATGTTTTTCGCGATCTCGGACCACTGTCGTTTCAGAAAGCGGTCGTGGATCCCGAAAAGCTTATCCTTCGAACTTTTCCTTCTCCTTGGAAAAATTCCTTCCAACGTCTTGGATGCTTGGTTAATTCCATTCTCCTAGGTCTCAAAAATACACCCTCCGATCGCGACGGTCCTCATCACTTCTGGTCTGCTGCCCTCATATCAGCCGCTTCTGGCTCTTCGTTCATCAGCGTTTGGATAACTTTGGCCCACCTTGCTACGTCCTTATCTGGACAAGACCAACTCGAGTTAGGTCCATTGACGTATAGATCACCCCTCCGACTCCCGTCAAACGCAAAGTGACTCGAGATGTCAGAATGGGACGAGGAAGGACCGGCCCGACTGTGCATTCATCTGCCCTTGCTGTTTGTTTGGCTGAGTTCAGCTCATCCCATCGGACCTTGCCACGTCGTCATTCACACAAGTCCATTCTCGAGTTGGATCCTTTGAGCTATTGATCAACCCTCCGACTCCCGTCTTGATCGCAAAGTGGCCTTGAGATGACAGACTCGGACGATGGAGGGCCAGCCCGACAATGCGTTCGGTATTCGTTTCAACTTTGCTCTTTCGCCACTATTTCCTATGAGCTTACTCGACCGACCGGCCATGCTTGTGACGGATGCTTTGACTCACGGAAGAACGAAAAGTCGCATCCGGCAAGACTCGGGATGGGACCCATACTTCATTTATCACCCCGAGTGTCTACGACCGGCCAAGTATCTCAACAACCGGTGTTAGTATTACGGTCGGTGCCCAACTCTCTCCTTCCTCCGCGTTTTCCTCACTTCAAGATTCTGTCAGGTTCGGCTGAAATGTGTTCTGGTTTCGTAGAGGTCGAGTCTGGGACTTCTGTATTTCATCTATGCACTCCGGAGTGCCCGGGCTGCTCACCTACCTTGCTCGCTGAATAAGGTGTGTCGACGCGCCGCTGCGAAAGCACTTGTTTCGTCTCCTTCGTTTAAGGTGGTTTGTCAACTCTGGAGTTTGACGCCCACTGCGGATCATAGCCGTCTCACTCGGAATGAGACCCCCAGGTGGAAGCTGCGGGGATACTCAGCTATATCAGTCAGCCGAAAGGCCCTTGGCTTGGGGTCTGGTGTTTCCAACCCATGGATCCCGCTCTCTTGTCGAATTCAGGTACCATGATGGTGCACGGTTCGCTGAGGCCGCGGCATCGCTTACTGTGATGTCGGTTTCCTCTTAGCGAGCTGGTATGACCTTGTCTCTCATCAAGAAATGTCCAAATTTTGACAACTCTAAGTCAGCCGGGTTTTTTAGACTCTGCAGAGTCGTTTTTGGTCGGACAGGAAGTCATTCCGGATTCTCACTTCAATCCGTCTGCGGTGTGGATTTGCTGGCAGTCACTCTGTTAGGGATATCTGTTCCGACGCTCATGGATATCTCCAGACAGACCTTATTCCAGACCGAGGCGAGTGCGAACCTGGGCTTTCTCGAAGGTACGATGTTCAGCTCGCTCCACAGGAGCAACTCCCCACTCATTCGGTCCGGAGTGCTCTGACGAAGGGTTTCATTCCTTGCCATAACAGATTTAATTCGCTTGAGACTGTATGAGGGGCTGTGCTTCCAGCGACCAAAGTTCACCGCGTGTATATTTGCTGTGTGGGTGACTGACCGAGCTTTTTTATCGTGTTCGGAATACTAATACTGACTTGCCTTGATCTTCGGAATTGTTTCATATCACCCTTTGGGTTTGCACTGTTAGTGGATGTCGAACTGGAGGCATTACGTTCGGAACTGACGAGCAATCTTTCGTGCTGTGCTGGAGAAATTTCGTTTCCCTCCCTTGACAATAGTATGTTTATTGGCTGCCGCCTCCTGTTCCTGTCGTAGCTATCCTTCGACGATGTAACTCATTCTTCTCAACAGTGTCCTGTTCTACTAGTAGCAGTCCGACCTTCACCTTGTTCCTTTCATTCCTCACAGTTCAGTGGTGCGTCTAATCTTGATTCCTGGTTTTCGGTTACCTCGGTAGATATGTACTTTTCGGTCCGCGTTTCATCGAGTCGACTTTTGCAAGTCAACTTGTGAATAGAATATGTGGAAAACGCAGCTACTTATTCGAATCCTTACTGCATTTAAATAAGATGTGAACTTGCGTGGGAACGATTGGTGCTCCCAAATGCACTTAGGGAGGGGATAATGCTATCCAGAAACCCAGGTTAAGAGAGAAACGACCAAGTCAACGAAAGCTGAGCAAAGTCAGGGAGGGTTGTTGATCTCGGAGCCCAGGGGTTTCGGGCGGTGTCAAGCCCGAGGGTGCCTACTGTAGTTCTAGCGGAGGAAGATTGATGCTGGGATTGGCCGAGAACTTCGCTACACTGCGAGCACCTGGTGGCAACAGCGCCGACGTCGTTTGGCACGGAGTCGCGCTCGTCGCTGTGGACAGCGGGCAGCGGCTTGCTCACCGAAAGTCGAGAGGATTGGAAGCCATTCCAACAAACTGCATTTATATGTCGCATTATCACCAACTATACAAAATTTTCAATCAATTTGTTTTTGCTTTTTGATGTTGTCGACAACGACGAGTGTGACTACTTCGCCGCCGTGCCAAACGACGTTGGCGCCGTTGCCAACAGGTGCTCGCACTGTAGCGCTTCTCGCCCAATCCCAGCATCAATCTTCCTCCGCTAGAACTACAGTAGGCACCCTCGGGCTTGACACCACCCGAAATCCCTGGACTCCGAGATCAACAACCCTCCCTGATTTTGCTCAGCTTTCGTTGACTTGGCCGTTTCTCGCTTAACCCGGGTTTCCAGCAGAAACTGGGGTTTCTGGACAGCATTATCCCTTAGGGACCCACAACATCATTCGAGTTGTTACTTTGTTCCCTCTACAAAACAGCCTACGCACCTAAAGAGCTGAGTTCAACGCGAATGGATCCTAGCTTTAGCCGAGCATGGCGTACGTGTAATTGTCGAACGTCTGATTCTGGCAACCCACTCACGCCCGTCGGTTGTTGAGCGGGATGGCGATCCAATTATTAATGCTGATAACACTAACAACGTCAACTGCGACGATCTCAAACGGCCTTGGCGGTACGTATTGCAGTGCACTGGTGCCTTCCATTGGTTAATCTCAGACGGAACAAATGGACATCAGACAGGGAATTTTCCTGAATGGGCTCTGCAATATTGGGATGTCCGGGGATGCGCACAGGATTTGACAGATAGACGCTCTCGTATAAGTACTGAACGGCTCCTCAGTGACTGCTACCATTCTCATTCCGTCCAACGTCATCCTGTAGCCCACTCTACTACCGATGGCCTCAGAGATCTATAGGAGCGAGTTGGCTATCCTCAAGCTTGGCCACGCCGTCTGGGATCCAAATCCGAATGGCGAATACGAACGTGTTCGCGTCGGTGATGTTGGGTATTTTGAAGATGGCGCCTTTATCGTGCTCTTCAATGTACTCCCAGCTACCGAATCTCAGTCCCAATCGAAGTGGGGCTTTCCAGAAGATTTCAAGCCTTTGGTGCTTCCCGGCCGTGCCGTCCGCGAGAAGAGCCCCCTTGTCCCAGGGCCGTATCACTCTGAGAGTGTACAAGAAGTTTCCGCTTCTGCATCTATGACCAGGTAAGTTCCACCACTACTTTCTGTGGTACAAGTATACCTCATCGTCTTCGCCTTCTAGCCCCTAAGGTCAAGCAGAATTATCTTTTTCCTGTAGCAAAGAGAGAAGTGCAGTCCTTGTCCTCCCTGGCTTCGCACGCCGCGAAGAAGCCTACTTCCGGAAAATGTTTAAAAATTATATGCTGGAAAATTATCGCAGCTGGTTTGATTTTGCGGTCGACCAGTGTGGCTGCGAAATTGAAGTTTCGGATCTTATTCTTGTCACAGGTTGTGACTTGACTACGCAGTGGGCAATGGCGGCGTTCAGTACCACAGATGTTCGAGCGTCTGCTAGCGTCGGTGGTCAGGTTCCTGGGGCTATATCGGCGAAGTTCTCATTGAAGGGGGGTTGGACTACCACTCGTTTCGTCCACCATCACTGGGGTCCTCAGCCTTCAAGATGGATGACGAAGGCACCAGAAACACCATCCTCTCAGCCCACGGACAAGCTTCCGGATCAGTGCGTATTTCTTCGGGGTTACAGAGTCAAGGAGCGGCGATTTCTTGGACCAAAAGTTATTGAGGCGGGAGCAGGACCCCACGATATCGGAGGTTACAGCCCTGAGGATGGAAATACGAAGGTGTACAGCACAGATAGCGACTCTAATGAGGAGGTGGAGTCACTGTCTGATACACCAAAGGTAACTTAACATTCACGTGTTGCCTTGGAAGGAACTGAAGGTCAGCCTTGCAGGACATCAACCTCGTGCTTCCTTTGTTGGATCACTTGCTGGAGGTGATAAAGGCTCCCCTCCTCCGTCGATCGAGACTGAAGATGCATTTTGACCCAGCACTCAGATTCCTCTGTCGTGATCGCCCACGATGAAGACATCTTCCCATATATTCAAGTGAGTGATACTCATTCTTGCGTCTTTTGTTGATGAGATCGACAATGGTCGTAGAGTGGAGTTGGCGTGGAGGGTATGCGCTCGGCATTGGAGAAGGAACGACCACGCATTACAGTTGAAGCCGGCTGTGTGTATCTAATACTTTGTGGTCCAGACTCCTCCTGAAATTTTGAGCGCATAGGTGGGATGCTTCATGAGTCCGCTCAAGAAACTCTCGATTTCCCTCTCCCTTCAAACCTACCCCTGGCGATGAATGATGACATATCACGTGAAGACAAGTGCACGATCGTCATTCCTCCCTCTGCGTATAGTTTCCCCTCCCACTCTCACAAAGTTCCGCCACTGCCTTCCTTGGAGCGCGAACATAGAGCCGTGACTTTTGTCGGCTTCGTCGGTACTAAGGACCTTGTTGGAAGAAACGAGTATGCCGGCTTCGATGCTCTGCGCGAGGCTCCTGGACGGCCAATATCGCATGAGAAGGCCACTCTCCACGATCCACAAATAACACTACCTCTCCAACCATCTTCGCTGGCATCGGTTGAGTCAAACTATTCGACGGAGTCATCATCTTCGTTTGATCACAAGCGCCGAGGGTCATCCCACTCGATCTGCAGCGACATCAGCGCTGCATCGAACGAGCCAAGGAGGCCCAGGGAGGGGGGTGGCGATCATATCAAGCCACCGGAAAATGCCTTTATTCCTTTCCTCCGAAAGTGCCGTGAAGAAAGAGAGAACTTATTACAACAAGGAGAAGAGGCTGCTGGCGCGGACGGCATCCAGAATGAGAGGCCGCGGCACACCGATCTAACCAAGACGATCGGTTTGCAGTGGGAGAGCCTTTCTCCTGAAGAACTCGCTCGCTTAGAAGACCTCACCAAGGAGAAGAAGAAGGAGCACGAGAAGATGTACCCCGACTACATGTACAGCCCTCAGCGGTCGAAGGGGGGATGCAAGACGTCAGGAAAGGGGGGAGGGACGGCTTACGATGATCAAGTATTTGCCGAAGAGGCTGTGGGTGTCTATTCTCGATGTGATCCATATATCCTAACGTCTGCTATCCTTCCATAGCTTGGTGCGGCAATGGATGATCGCAGAGGCACAAATATGCCTGGATCCTTATATTCCGATCATCACACTGACGAATACCAGATTGATCCCATTCGTCGGGATGACCTTCTCGAATGTCGTCCACGCTATCAACGTTGTATGTCTCTTGATGAGCGTTCATGCCTCTTGGGCTTCGTAACCGAGCTCTACCTGCTAACCTTATGTGAGATAACAACATTCCTCTATGTAATCGTTCAACCATCTAACACTATTTCCTAGGCTGGACGCCCTTCGACTTTGTTTGTCTTTCTACTGTCCTTGTCCCCACCCTACCACTAACTTCTCCTTTTCACAGGAATTTTCATATGTGTTCGAGGGCTGTCATAGGCTGCACGGCCTCTTGGCTTCTGCGATCACCCTCATTGCGGTAGGGATCATCTTTTTCAGCAACGGGTTCGGCTTTGTGGACACATTGTTTCGTGTCGTGATCCTCATCAAGACATCGTTGGAGATCCTACCATTTGCTCGACTCGCAAACCCGGCACAGCCCTTTCATGATCTTCTTCCGCTCAAGTCTCTGAAAGCCTGGACTGCGAATGTCCCATCCCATCATATCTATTCTCCGGACCTTCTGCTGTTCCCCCTATACATGAGTGACATACTCCGGTCTATGGCGGAATATTTGCGGGGGTTCCGTCCTAAATTTTCTGTCGGCCTGACATGGTGCCTCGTCAACCTTTTCTTTTGGCTGTTCTTCCCGTTGACTCTTTCTGTGAGTTTTTCCCGTCTTCCTTCGTATATCATTGATGTGTGACATTTCTTTATAGGAGGAGAGTTTTTGGGTGACGCTTTCCCCAATTATCGTGAGTATTACGATACAGGTCCCGCGTCACCCACTGATCAACACCATATTTTGTCTCCATCCGTGTTCTGTCTTCATCATCATCGTAGGTCCAAATGTCAGAATTTTGGTGGTTCTTTGCGGGTCTTGGTCTTGGTCTCATCTTATCGTTCCTCGTCTCTTCGGCGAGTGAAAATTCTGTCTTTCACGAGAAGCTCCCTTCCCACTTAATCTTTCTCCAGTGGACGTTGAAAGGTTGGATGGTCAGGACGGGCTATCAGGTTTACTACTCAACCTCTACTTTCTTGGTGAGCTATCCCCTTACATTATTCCAAACGGATGTTGACTTGGCTTGCCCATAGATTTCTCCTACGTTTCTCAGGCCATTGCCCACTTATCTGGAGGCTCTCTTCGATCCGGTGCATCTTGCTGCCCTCAACGTTCTCCTTGATCTGCCACCAATATTATTCCCGGTGGTGGTGGTCAATTTGATGCTTCTTTGCGAGGTTATCGTGAGTCACAGCTCCTTGTGCCAAAACAACGACCCCTTAATCGGTTTCAGTCCCGTTTCCTGCTCGCCCTCTCGTCGCCCTCGCGTCACCCATTGAATAATCATAACCAGTACGTTGATTCTTTATCCATACCGATCGAAGAGACGGCTCAAATTACCTTTCAGGCCGCCTGATGGCCAACTCGTCGTCACCGATGCGGGTGGTTTGGGCTCTTCAGCTACACCCCTGCCCGGGTTCAATTGAATCGAGAGAAATCTGTCAGAAGTCGGATCCGAGAATGCAGTGGTTGAGACAATTGCAGAGTCACTATCGTCCAGGACTGCAGGACCGGTCGTGGTTTGTAACAAAGAGGGCACCCAGAATGCTGCCAGACGGTGGTTAACTTATTCGATATATATATCCACTCAATCCAGAGGGTGATCTCAATGAGCGAAAGCCTTGGCTTTTCCAACTCTCTCTGCTCTTTGCTCCTCACAAGCCACTTGGAGACCCTTCAGTGTATAATAGGATAACCGATCGATTATCCCACCAGGGGAAAGAGAAGGACATGAGTACTTCGCATCAACTTGGTAGACCCGCACCCGGCGGAGGAAACCCGCAACAGGGTTAATAAGTCCCCAAGAACATTATCCACGTCCCATCTTTACTTGGGTGAGGCTCCAACCCCCTAAACATCGTCCTATCCAACATATAATCCACCCTCGTCAGCCCATCACGAGGAGAGACCGCACCCTCCACTTCATCATCTCCACTCCACCTCGGCCTCCTCCTCTCCTCCTTTATCCTCTTAAAATACCTCTCCTCAACCAACCTCTTCCTCCTCTCCATCATCCCATCATACTCCTCCCTCTGCAAAAACTCCCTAAAATTCTCATAAATACGATCAAACACGTCCCGTATCGTCACCCCTCTCCGATTATGCACTCTTATAGGCCAAGGCCACGGATTAGCACAATCGTCGGCTACGCCTGATATACACATCAGACTGACGAACGGGTAAGTGGCTGGTTGGGCAAAGTCGCCTTCCATTAGAGGGATAAGGTTCTGGGTGGTTGAGAAGAACGTCGCGTAGGGTGGTTGGCCGATGTCGAAGGTTATACAGGGTGTGCCTTGTGGCGTGTGAGATAGGTATGGGTTAAGTTGGCATTCCCAGGGAGGAGGATGGGTCGTTGATGAGGATATTGGTGGGTGGGGAGGTTTCGACCAGAGGGAAGGCCGACGAGGGAGGGATGGGTGTTGCAGGTTTGGTATCCAGCGTTCGGGGTGTGGCGAATCATTAGGACCCCGAAGAGAACGGAAGACTTGCACAGGGTCGATCGGGAGATCGGACGTTGGTGGTCGGGGCGCTAGCGAATAAGACAAAGTTTAGGTTTAGTGGTTCAGGGTGGAAGAGGGGGATAGTCCGAAGAAATTACGATAGAAGGATGGATGAGGAAGAATGAAGGAAGGGTCGCGGAAAGCAAAGAAGCATGGATCATGAATGTATTGGAAGGGGTAAACGGTAGCAGTAAAGGAGATGGATACGAACTTGCGTTGCGCACAACTCCGACTCCGCGTATGTAGGGTCGCGCCCAATATCCATACTCTTTCCAGGCTTCTGGTGGTATTGGATTCCGACGGATGGTCCGCGATAACTGATCATCATATCGAACCCCATCATTCCCGTCGACAACGAGGTTGGCATTACGCCCGTATCGACGGCTGTCGATGGAATTGGTATTGGAGGAGGAAGGAGCCGTGCTACGATGGTCCGAACCGTTTGTGCTCGGATCTGCAAGATCCCGAAACGCAATGAGCAACTGCAGTACGTAAAGATTGAGCAACAAAGGAGCGGATCGCCACTCACCGAATAGATGTCGCAGTCGCCTAACAATCCCAAACTTGCCCCATCTCCGTCTACTTTGTCGGAATTCCTGTCCTCCATCCATCATATCCGCTCTGCTCTGCGTTCTATCGGGCTCAAAATAGCGATCACGAGAATTTATCGATGGATCCAACGCAAAGGAGGCAAGTTCGAGGGGTAGCGAGTTCAGAGACTGAGCTGTTGTCGTTGGTGGTGATGGGATCCAGGGTTGATGCGGAACCACAATCCGACTACCCACTGCATGTGGTGGGATGCCAGGGAATGGCATTGAGGCGATGTTGAAGAGGATAAGACGGAGGACGAAGGTGAGCCACTGAGAAAGATGGCGGGAATTACACGCGGTGCGTGTACAGCACTGCTAACAGATACAATTTGGGTAATTCTTGCTTTAATGGGCTCGATCGCGGACCGGACGCGACCCTGCATCGTTTACCCGAGGCCTTGGGAGTATAACGGTGTCTTGTAGTACTTTGAAGCAAATACTGTCCCGAGCATCGTGCAGGGGTAGAGTTGGTCGTCGTTGTCAAGCACAGCGACTCTGGCTCACCAAATAAAACAATGACAGGACAATCGGACTTGGCCGGTCACGCAGGTCACACCAGCATTTGCCGATGGCAAACTTGATCACCGTCGATTCACCGACCGTGAACTTCGCGCACAGCACACCCACACTGCAGATGTGGACAAGCAGGATATTTTCGATGCATATAACACCTCCAGCTGTGAGAGGTTTCAATGTGTGGATTTGAAAAAGATGAGGTCCTATGAGAGGGGCTCACTCGAGGGTTGTAAGTTAGAAAACATGTGCCAACGTTTCCCAACTATCCACTTGCCGCATTGCAGCGTTCCGATCAGAGATCAATGGTTAGCAGGATAGTAGAATGGCCAGCGTCGAAAAAACGATCCTCTGGGTAGCGTTTGCCAACATGTCTTGCGGCAGACCTTCATCTTGAAGTCCGTTTAATGGAATCCGTCTACTCAAGTTTCCAACATGGAGACCCTTCAAGTCGCCTCAGTGCATAGCTGAAGTCAACTTGAAAGATGGGAATCTAGGATGCGAGACGCACCGATTACAACGCGCAGGAAGAAACCAGCATTGCAGTCGGCAGAGTACAAGGTTTGGGAGGTTCAAATCGAAGCACATGGTCATCAGTAAACCGCGAACCTGAACCTTCTCAAACTCAAACCTTCATTCAAAGAACGCGTTCCACAACGCGTCCAAACGCGTCGACAAGACCCACCGTCGTCGATTCGCGTGAAACACTCAATTGCGACCAGCGTCACGACTTCAACGAATTGCGTCATGGATATCCCCACACTGCTTAACACGATGCCAACACGTGTACGACAGCGTGCATGTTCATTGCCTCGCTGCAAACACGCGTTGCTCGACAGTGAAACTGTTACCACGTAGCTCTTTCCCTGGATGTCATCCTCTTTCTTCCCCGCTCATCGATGAGATGGCAACTCAGCCCAGCTGATCACGACGTGCTCGCTGTTCCCCCCTCGTCCGAGAAAATCTCACTTGTGACTTTTTGTTATGCAATCCGTTCATCGAGGGGAGACCATTGGAATGACATACCAGTTCTGCATTTGTAGATCGGCACCTGAGTTTGCCATCAGATGTCCGTCGTCAAGATTCCCGCACTTTCGCTCTCACCTCAGGCTCCTGTCGTGACTTCTGACCCTGGAATCTCGGCGAGTCTCACAAGTATGCCAAGGATTCAGGAGCCCAGCAGAAAAAAACACGCGGCGGTCGTCGGTGAGGATTACACCGCTGTGTCTATTTGTGCAACGTTGAGTACTCACCTTCACCCCAGATTCCAGGATCCTCGGCTTATACGACCGTGAACCGGGTGCCGATGAAACCCGGTTCCCTTGCATTATCGGTGAGCCACTGTCGCGATCTGTTGAGGTTTCGTACGCGGACGGTACTTGGCGCCGGAGGACCAGATCTTGGGTCACCAAAGACAAGGCGAAATTCGAGGAGGTCTGTTGATACTTTTGTCAAACTGGACAGCTGGTGTGTGGTAGGGGAACGGTGTACCTGGTGCGTCATTGAGATCGCCCCTCAGATTATGTCGCTCACTATCGTCCTCGCGAAGACAGATATGATCAGTCGACTCACATTCAATGACCTGAGTGGGTTTCTTCGTCCCACTGCTTCGCCTGGTATCCCATGCCGTTCGTCGGCTTACCCTTACCGTTCCGTAGATGTGGGGGAGGCCTTCGACAGGCGCATCCCAAGATTTCAGAACGAGCTATGGGTGCTGGTATCTGAAGACCAAGCAGCCCCACGGTGTTTGGCCAGAAACTGAGGAGAGGACTGGGTCAATGTACTTTTGCTCGTACCGTTCCATCAGGCAGAGGTTCTTGTGAGTCTTGTCGAGCTACCCGCTGGGATGTGCGAGAGAGGGGGCACCGACTGTCGGGGCGCTCGACGTTGGCTTCCTGCGGTGAGTCAGCAACTCCCGTTACGACTCAACTAATTTCTAATTCGTTCCTTGGCTATCGCACTTCTGTGACATGTCAGCTGGACCATCCAGGACCCCTGGTGCAATCCTTAGCGGCCAAAGGGTACCATAAGGATACACAAACTCTCCCCCTCCCCGAGCCGAATAATCCTTTCTCAACTTCAAATTATGGGGTTGGTTCCCTCGCCCTGGAAAGTACCGTTGAGTATATTTTTCTTCGCATGATGAAACTATCACAACATACCCCGATTCTTCCCTTCGATGGGCTGAACGATTGAACGATATCATCAGACAATTGAGCCTGAGAACATGGGAGCGGGTGGTTCCTGGTTCCTTCCCTCCCGTCTATCAAGGTCTAAACTCATCGTAGAAAAATCTCGAGCGGTATCATTGGATCGTTGGGCCGCCGCCCTATCGCTCGACGCAGGTGCATCCAAAATATTTTCCCTTCCACTCCAGACCCCGCTTCACGATCCTATAATTTGCTTTCCAGAACATTGTCCGCCTGTTAATTTTCACGCCGCTCCTTTGGATCTTGCTTATTTGAGCTTCCTTGGTGATTCGGGTGGGAATGGATTGTTATCAGAGGAGAGGTACATTCTACGGCTTGTGGCCGTCACACATCTTAACTAACGTCTCGTGATGGACGAGGACGGCCTCTTCCCGTCTCGGATTTGATGTTCGACTCCTGACTTGGGTGGGTGTGGGTAAAGAGGGGGAAAGTGACTTGCAGTGGTTCAAATTTCTGTTTCATGATCGTTCATTCTCATTTTCAGTCCCTCATCATTTTTGATGGCTCGCCAGGCAACCCAATAGCCGTCCATAGCCCTTCACTCTACTCTCGAGACCCTCGCTCTTGTTGGTTGAGGGTGACTCGGGTGGGTAAGTTTGGACCAGATAGGCTATATGGCAAAGTGTATCTCGATCTCATCATTTTCCAACGGTGGAGTGTTTGATCTTCATTGCCCCCTTGGTTTGTCCCAATCTGTCGGACAATGTCTTCGAGACGGACACCAGGGTTTACCAAGTTTCCGTGGAGACGAAAAAGAATCTGGTGTTCGAGTTCACCTGCGGAATTGTGGTGTGAATGGATGCTGCGACGTCCATGTGCTGCTCTCTAAGATGAAAGAAACACTTTCCCAAACGATTTCCCAAACAATCCAAAGCACCGTGAATTTGGCGTCGAACGCAGCTCCGAATATATCTCAGCGACAGATACGGGACCTGGCCGGAGAATGGAGTGATTTGATCTCAACGCGTCAGACATAGTTGGAACGGGATCATCATCTGATTGCAGTACATCACCGATAGCGCCAAAGCAAGCCCATCCTATCGAGGAAGACATCAACCAATCTCCTCCTTCACCTGCTCATCGGCCTCGTGAACCATAATCTCTACCTCCTCGCCTTTGACGCCCTTCCTATCCTTCAAATATGCTTTGAGTGGGCACGCGCCCTTCCCTTGATTCTTGCAACCTGAACACAGCCTCCCGTGCGTAATCATCAGGACATGTAGACCGTACTTCAACTCTCCCGGGATCCTCAGATCGAGATGCGCCTGTGCCAAAACCCTATCCGCTTTAGGCGGAACCCATCCCAACAGCTTGCTGAGCCGAAAGACGTGCGTGTCTACCGCAAATGAATCCCGACCTAAACAAAAGAGCAAGACGCATGAAGCGGTCTTGGGCCCCACGCCGTCGTAGGACACGAGTTCCTTCATGACATCATCATCCGATACGCCTGGATGAGCGAGGTGCTGGAGGGAGTAGTCCCCGTGTTTTGCCTTGACGGAGGCGAGAAGCTTTTGGATTGTGGCCGCTTTCTTATTCGCTAACCCTCCACTTTTGATAGCCTCGACCACTGCTGATCTCGGAGCAGACGCCATGGCCCCAAAGTCACATCTACCGAATGCAGCGTCTAAGTTGCGCTTCGCGGCAGTGGAATTACGACTGGACGTGTTTTGGGACAGAATAGTCCCAATGAGCGATTCGATCACGTTGGGCACCCCTCCGCATGTTTGAGCGGAATTGTTAGATGTCGATGGGAGTTGTCGCTGTGACGAATGGTTGGGATGGTGGCTCGCAAGAATGGCGTGAACTTCCTTGGCTTCGGTTGCCGTGGGGTGAGGGAAGTCGGGGAAGGGGGACTCGGTGGTGTATGTATCCAGCAACTTGATCTTTTTGGATTTCTGAGGAGACGCTGCTGTAGATGTAGAACCGCCAGCTGGAGAAGGTAAAAGTGGAGCTTTCAACGTCGCAGGTGACGGTGACCGAGCGCGTTTGCGTCCAAGTGGCATGATAGGAAACGCCCGAGTCTGGTGTTATTCCTCCTTCACGAGCTGTAAACCCCGAAGTTTTGAAGGCTGTCGTTCAATGTTAGGAAGTCAAGGTCGCTGACGAAGTTGAACTTGAGGTCGACTCCAGATTGCCGCAACGATATGACATCGAATGGAACGCGATCAACGACGCGATCAAAGCTCCAAACACGATCGGTCGGCTCAGCCACCAATCAGGCAGTGGCTTCTTTCAAAGTTCCAACCTTCGTCAATGTCAAGTGCGAGAGGAAATCCATGAACCATGAATGTACAGTCGAAGACGAAGTGTATTCTACACTGTATCGTTGACACTAGTACTCCAGATGAGACATGCTCGGGATACAATCTGAAAATAGGGAGCAGTACGAATCTAGTAGATTCCCGCCGAAAGCCGTATTGAGTTTCCGTCACATATACCCCAGCTGGAAAGACATCTAGGTGAAATGAGATGGGGAGACGGGCGGTATACCGTGTCTCGGCGAAAACAGAACAAGGACAGGGGAGAGTGCATCCGCGCACATTACGATGCCCCCACGCAGTCAATGAAGGACCCACCACGAATTCCGGAACCTCCTGGACCACATGCCACGAACCAGGTACCAGCTCCATCTTCGAAGGATGACCACTCTCGTAAGGAAAACAAGAACCGCCACACCAACCGGACGATGTTCAAAACGCCCCTGCATCTCCCCAGTGGATAGGCCATTGGTAATTCGGGCCTCGCGGTGACGGCGAGGTGGATAAGGCCTACAAAGTGGTGACGGATGGGCGTTGCTGTCCCGACGGATAAACGAAGATCACTATGTGGACGATGATGCATAATGAACCATTATAAGATACACACATTGGGTCGAAGACTGATGAGTACTCCTTCTGTTCCATCAATTTGCTCAAAGGGTCTTATCGCAAGTGAGGCATCGGCAAAACCTTAGAGTCCCCAGTCAAACCACACTTGCAGAAGCTGTTGTGTGCCGGGTCCAATAAGCTGGTCAGGTAAGCTCATGGTTTGATCAAAGAACTAGGAAGGATCGATAGTGCGATCCAAGCTTTGCATCATCTGGAAGGTCGGTAAAGACGAAGTACCGACTTGTTGTTCTTCAGATATAAAAGGCAATGTGGGTGCTTGGGGGTGCGCAAAGAGCATGGATATTTTGTCCACGATGAGCGCCTGTCTGGTATGCTCGGTGGAGGTTTAATAAAAGTGTCGGCGAGTGTGATGTGAAGTGTGGTCCCTCGGGCTCCGGCTGGACTGATCCAGACCGAGTCTACAGGACCGATATCCAAGCCCAATCGCGAGGGGTGGGAGAGTGATAATTAAAACGGCAAAGCCAAACTTTATTGTGGAGATCATTGCATCCACCGCCGATATTCGTCGAAAGTCGAGCTACTAAAATCTAGAAGGCGTAGAAGAACGTCGACACGGTTTCAGTCAGACAAAAGAATGGTCGGGTAAACGAGACAGCGCCGAGGAACGATGGACTCACTTTCAGTCGATGTTGGTGAGGCCCTGCAATGAAGATCTGTGAATATATCGGGTTTGTTGGAAGGTTATGAAGAGTTGCCAGGAGACGCGACTTGAAACAGAGAGATACTTCCGTCTGGGAGATTGTGAGGAGCCAATCGATGAGATGCCTGATCTCGATGCCATCTATGGTTGAGTAGCCGGCGACTTCATGCGGTCATATCTGGAACTTGCCGAACAAAGCTTATTGCGGTGGCGTCCACATAGCTTGGGAGTGGAGAATCAGAAGAACACCGTAGCGTCGGTATTCCAAGTCAGAAGAGAACGAGCGGGAACTGTACATATTTCTAGTCCACTCACCATACAACGGCGTTGAACTTAGGCGCTGTGGCGCTTGATTGTACGGAATAGTGAGCACACGGGTGGCAAGGTGGCGCTTGACTAGACGATAGGCGCTGCAACTAGCGCTTCAGTGTCTTTTTATCAGGAGGAATCCGGTAAGCCAGAAGTCCCCATTGGATAATGGTCCAGTTTACGATACCTTCAATGGATCCCCAAAACCCCGAGGGGGATGACGCCCACAGATGATCTTTGATTATGCTCAGCCAAACAACGGCGAGACCATAGGGGTCACCCTGAGCATTCGAAGGGCGAGGGGGCGCACTTGCCCTCATCCATGTGTATCGCTCCGCATCGGTCATGGCCATAGCGAAAGTCCAGTTAGAAATGGAAAACGGGATGTGGATGTCCCTTGGGCGAGATCGATGCGGGATTGACGGAGAGCAAGTCGCGTGGCGGAGCATAAACAGATGAAAGACGGAAGGAATGGAAGTAGTTGAGAGGATGACACTCCCTTGTTCCCAATATACAATATTCTCCATTCGTAGTCATCGAGGTTAATTGAGGAGCGACATCGACATCGATGTCGATGGGATTCATAGGCCGGATCCACCTTGAGCGTGAAAACGGGCACATGAAAACGGAGGGCGTGCGTGACCCTGCTTTCTGTCCATCAGCAGCGCATCCATGGCTTGTGACGACAAAGGTAAGTTTGTTAGGAATGGAGAGAGCGGATCAACTAAACACCGTGAACAGTCGCCGAGATAGAGTTTGTGCGGGGTGCCCTGCCTACCGGTCGTTGCTAGAGCGGAACCTGCGCGGACATACGCAACGAATGCGGGAGGCATTCCGTTAATGAACATGCTGAAGAGGCCCGGGTGTTTATCGCGTCGAGAATTTTACGGCCGTTCAGCCATGAGGTGGGAGAAAGAGGAAGTCCGAATGGCCTCGTTGCCAGTGTTTCGGTCCGAACATTCCGAAAAGAGACTGAGCTGACGACTTTGGTCGTTCAAGCTCCACCCATGGATCCTACCGATAGGCTTTTTAAGTTGTCGGAACGCACATTCCGACAGAGGCATGGCAGTGGATTGATCGGTGAAGTTGAACCATATCGCGCCATCTCCTGCGTGAGGATAGTCTCTGAAATGAAATCAGATAGGTCCCACTACTCGATACGGGCCTTTCCAAGGCCAGCCTGGCGGCTGGGAGGCAGACAGGCATTGAAGACCGAGCCGAACTTCAATATAGCTGAAAGGGGGGGATGAGCTGGGGAGTACTGGTCGGGGTGGAGATGCGCCGTGTCCAGATAAGGCAAAAGGCGCATCAGGACTCTAGCGACGCCACACATCAGCAGCGATGTTCAGAACACAGCCACAGCATAGGCACTCCAAAAGATCAGTCCTCGATTACCTTTTTGTGTGGGTAAAGAGGCACTCGTCAATGGTCACGACTGTTGAAACGCATCTACGGGCCCCAGCTGCTTGAAAAGGAAAGTCCAAGGTTGGAACGAGATCGATCGAAAATAGGCCGTTCCTCGAGTTTGATGTGAGATTGGAAACTTTATCTCAGCCCCCACGAGGCTAGCGACAAGTTACTGGGTCGCCTAATAGAATGGAGAACGGAAAGCTTTTCGCTATGGTCCGAGAAAGTATGAACGCCACAGGTTTGTGGGAGCTCATGCAGAGTCAGAAAATCCGAAAAACGTTCTATGCAAGGGAAAAATATGTCAGGAACCGTGGGTAGGCGGGAAGATGTAGAATGGAACAGAACAATTTACGTCCAATTGCCACGGGACTTTATCGAATATGGATCGGGAGTTGATAACGAGATATCTTGAGTCATCGGGAGATGTAGGCAGCCAGCGGCCATTAGAAATCGGGCCTGGTGGCCGGCATCCCAAGAACGTCGCCTGACCCGGTGTCAGAACAATAAGACATGTCGCAGTTTGGAGATGAGATTTGTTACACTGTATTTGGCGGGAAAATGGACATTGACCCATCCCGAAACCCAGATTTGGTATTGAGTACCATGAAATCCCCGAATTGGGAGACACAATGAGACCGGTGTACGACCAAGCGTTACGGAAGGAGAGACTCGTGTTGTGTTCGGCGGAACCCTGGACTCGCTCCATTCGGTCCTAGACTATAAAGGAGTCAGTTGGTATTGTCTGGCTTTTTGTTGTCGCCTCCCGCCCAATTGTCTGCGTCTTTGATCGGGTGCTGGTGCAAACGGTGCGCCACTCACCATCCTGTACAGCTCTTCCTCGCCTGCACCTGCAGGAACACACGCTGCTTCTTACACTTGACCATCACTACCCTCTCCTTCTTATTGTTGTACAACAACGTGTACCGATTATGCCCGCCTATCGCAGTCGCGATCCAAATTTACGACGTGAGCCACTTATTACTTGTCGACACTGAAAACCGTTTGAAGACTCACCATCATGCACCTTATAGCACTTGAAGTGACGACGACGGGGATCCATCCTATGCCTGAATCTACCATCATATCTCCTACGCCACGCGCGCCGACCATTCCTACCAACATCACTCACTATCCCCCACCCCCTTCCACCTTCGAACACGACCCAAGACGATCATTTCCTCCTCCCTTAACTCCACCACCTCTCATGCGAAGTCAATCCCCGGTTTCTGCCTCCTCTTCGACATCGATTCATCAATCACCACCTGCTCCCGCACCCAAAACTTACAAAAGACGAAGATCGAACAGCGAAGTCGACCAGCACCGACCCAAGAAGGGCGATGAGGACTACGTAAAGCGACCTGAGAACGCCTTCATACTATTCCGTCGGAAATGTGTCGAGGAACGACAGCAGCTTCTGCAAGAAGAGATCTCTTCATCCGCCGAGGGGTCCAGCGTACCGAAGAAGCAGCGTCAGGCCGAACTGTCGAAGCTGATTAGCCAGCAATGGAAGGGTTTGTCCACGGATGACCGTAACTATTGGGAGGATCTGGCGAAGCAGAAGAAGAAGGAGCACGAGGAGATGTATCCGGGCTACGTCTATCGACCGCAGAGGACGAAGGATAAGGACAAGAGAAACAAAAAAGGCAAGGGGTTGAGGGCCGAGGTCGAGGTCGAGGAGGAGATGGAGGAGGACGTGTCGTATAGTCTGCCGGTACCGGGATGCCCAACTCGCCACTCACGTTCACATTCTGCTCCGTCTCCTCCCACTCCCTACTATCCTCTGCCGCCTCCCCCTCATATGCCCCCTTACTATTATCCTCCCGCACCGACTTCGCCACCTGAATGCGCAGCGCCGATGTCTCGACGACCTTCGTACGCTGAGACCATTCCCGAGTGGATGCCCCAACCAGCTGATATGCCACCCATTTTCGGTTATCCGGATGCTGTGAGTTATTGTTTGACGCATCGGGTTTCTTCTACTTTTGTTGACTTGTTCCTCAGTCGATCTCGTTACCGCAGAGCGTCTACGAGCCGCAAAGCCAACCAACGTTAACAGTCCAGTGCGATGGTCACTGGATGCAACAGTTCAACATGCCCCAAGACCCGTCAGTTCTCCTGCCACCTCACGAGATCCTTTCACCATCGTTGACGCCATCCTCTGGGTCCACTTCTCCCAGCCATGGTCCTGTTACTCCCATATCCATCTACTCCCCCGCTTTCCCCAACGCCAGGGAGCCCTACGTCGCGTCGATGCAGGAATCGCACATGGGCAACAAGGAAGGTTACATCGCGGACTCCTTCCCACAGGACCCTCAATATCCTGTATGCTCCTGGCAAGATGCCAGTGTTTGGGCAAGCGGGCCCAACATCTTCTTCGGCGAGGATTTTGACGTTAATGCGATACCTCCCATTGAACTAGGCCTTCCAAAGTTCGGCGAAGAACTGGACCAGTCCGCGTCCATTCCGTCTCCGTATCCAATGGACGAGCCCACATATCCCACTATGCCAAACCAGGGCGAGTACCCGACAGAGATCGGCTCAGCTCAGGACCCGTTCGCGGGACTCTTTGCTGGGCTGGAGAATGGAATGACCCACCGTTATTGAATGTGTATGTCCTAGCGTTTATCTGATTATTTATTCTGTGTATGGATAACTGTATTGCTCACGTACCTCTGTTGGGGGTCAAATGTTGTTGTATGTTCTGTTTCTTGGTTGGAGTATACGCGTTTGCTTTCTTTCGTTGTAGTCATAGCTTTGGTCTCCCATCTCCGAACCCTCATTTCCCCATCTCACAATCCTCTCCTCCACTTAGAGACACTTGAGTCGTTCACAGCTCAGTTTCCACGCGTCATACCCCTATACCATTATACCCTTCACCTTGACGACCTCCCCAATATTTATCACCATTTACGTACCAGAGCGACACCCAAACATCCATACGGGGATTGATGACCAGAATATACGAGTTCATGCACTATATTTCTCTGCCTAGACGTAACTCAAGAATGCGAAGGAGGACGAGGGAAGCCAGTGATTGGAGTCAGTGTGGTTGAAGTTCGACTTTGAACCGTCTCAACCTTGTGCCACAGAGGTGCGTGCACGTGAGCAAACACCAATCCCGCCCTGCCTCCCTCTTTCCCTGTCGTTGGTGATTCGATTTCTCTGTCTTATTCAATGATCAGCTTGAACAACTGAAGCTCAAGGACGGTAATACATTGCATAGATCTCGGATGAAAGACGCTTCTGGTTCCAGGGCATTTGGTTTTCTACTGTTGGTAATTTGCGATCCATGCCAATGCGACTACTTTCATTTCTCAAGTTACCCACATATCACCCAACTGGCATCTTAGTCGTTCACCTATTATCCGACGAACATGCGAGCTTGGCGGCGGCTATGTCTGATAATCTGCACCCACTCTGTCTACAAATTTCTGAAGTATTCTTCCATGAACTTAAGTCAGGAGCGGGTGGCGCCTAGAAATCCCGGACAAGCTGAGAGAAAATGTACGTACATTCCACGATACTGGTCGCGTTACGTTCCTTAAACCTCTCTGGATCCCGACCACGACTTCACCGCGCTCCTTTGAACGTAACCTGATTCACTGATATGACGTTCCCCGCCTAGATAAACCTCTGCATCGGTGTTAAATGGTCTTTCTGACCAACTTCGAGGACTAGAATATCTTTCTGAAGCCATCCATCATCCGATGACGATGGCGCGCAGCGGCGAAATATTATTGCTATAGCGACCGAGTCCTGTGAATCTGCACCTGGTGAGATTTATGGGACTGTGTTTAGCTCCCATGGGACTGGCATCTCGTTCATCGCCGAAGACGGAGGGTTTCCGCACGTCAACTTGGGTTCTGCTTTCCCTACTTTGGGTTCCAGACGCGAATCCATCAGCTCGTGTTTAGGTGACCTACATCCCCCAACTTCTCGCTTGTCTTTCTTGGCATGTTTACATGGCTCATGAGCGCAGGCATAGTTACCTCTAGCCTGATGGAGAGTTGGTTTGACCTCGCTATCCGATGCTCATTCTCTCGCCGTGCGCTGTCGTCAAGAAGAATGTGGACTGGACCAAGGAGGTCAATTCTCCGCGTCAAGGTGAGCCGTCCGGTCCCTTTTCACATCATCCACTCTTATGCGGAGAGGACCCTTGCGCTCTCAGGAGGGTCGAGTCACTTCGTGCCCTATAACCCCCCTGCGAATGAGATGTGGAGAGACATTCGGACAAGCCATCTCACAAGTGGCAAAAGGCGGCCGAGATTGCCTCTTCGTCCCCTTTTCGTCAAACGGAGATAACAAGACTCTGGGAAGATTCGCCTGTCTAACCAGAGTTATCTGCCACGAAAAAGAAGCCACAAAAGGTACCCTCGTTTTGAAAACCGCCATGCTGGGTCACAGATGCATATTTTGTAGAGTCTATTTCTTCCCTCCAAACAAGGGAAATCCGACCCGCAACAAAGGCATCATCTGGGTGACCGGAAGAAGACCGGGAAACGTACTTGCCTCTTTCGTCGGGAACCCCCGCTCACCTCATAGTGTCGGCCACCCTTCGCGGTCGCTTGCTATGACATCACTCGTGCAAGGCGACTCATCCTCGTATCCGTGAAGGCGCCTCCTACAAGAATGAGGGTCTCTGCTCCCTTTTGATGTCGTCCTGGAGTATTAGGCATGGCCACGATCAGTTTGTGCGACATGCCCACGCTTTTGTTTCCCCTCCCCACGTGATGTCCCTAGGTTCGCCGTTTTTCCCATGACTTGTCTTGGGCCCATAACAGGAATATCAAGATATCTTTCCGTCAACAGTTCGACCACCTCCCCGTATTCCTCTTCTGACAAGAAACTTCTTTCTTCACAGTGGGCCAGTGGCTGGGCCTGTCTGATGTTTCGCCGCGTAATGCCCTTCCTCCTTTCGCTGGAGCCCCTTCCGCGCGGTATGTAACGCGGCGCTCCTGTCAGATGTCTCTCGTTTGTTCGCCGCAATAGGGATTACGGTTATTCAATCCGCTTGCCATACGTGTCTGGTAGAGGTGTGGTGTCCCTCCGGTTTCTCAGCAACCTTCCGGAAGGCTGATCTTGATCCTTTCGACGAACCTTGGGAAGACACAACTTTGTCCTGAACAACTGGCGCCGACTTGCTGTATCGCCGTCCGAAGAGGCGACGCATGGCGATCGTTCCTTCATCTCTTCTGGATCTCATCTTCTATCTTTGTTTGTAGGTGACGATATAGACTTCGCACCGCGGGGTAGCACATCTTAACGTTATCTGTCGCCACGGGATGTGCTGGGCTAGAGCATCTCCGATGCATCTAATCTCACTGAGTCAGCAAACGAGCATCGACCCACTACCCCTTGGGAATTTTATCGATGTGTCCTCGCTCCCTCTGTTAGTTGGCCCCGTGCTCCGGTTTTCCGTGGATTGGCCACAAAATTTGGGCAACAATGCCAGCCTTGTAGGTTGATCTGCCTATACCTTCGACTTGGATGAAGTGATATTGAGGAAACTTATCCGATATCTTTCAGTGATCATCCTTGGATAGGATGACAGCTTGGACGATTCTTGATGTCAGGGATCTACCGTCACCGATTAGCATCCTGCATCGCCTCTCGATGATAATTCCCCCCTCAGGTTTCACACCTATCATCTCGTCTCCTTCAGGTCCAGGGTCATGGGTTCGACCTGAGGTCTATGTCTCGGATATTTATGGTGGAAGTAGAGCCCAAAGGCTTACCTCTACCGGTCTCTTGCATAATCCCTCCATGCTTCTCCAAATGGGCGGTTTTCGGACTCTTTGGAAGCTAGCTCCAGCTACAATCTCCCCCATATCACCGAGGTACCTTCACATTTTGTAGTTCCAGTCTACTTGACGTGGCTGTGACATCCTCAATCCACCCATGACCTGACACCGTTGAATCCCAGATCCCAGCCTCTTGGATGACATCGACCAAGCTAGCGGCCGTTCTCTCCATCTCTTTGGGCGTTACCAAATCTGCTTCAATTCGATGGATGACACTTTGATTAATCGCTTACGCAGGATGTCATACGTGCGTAGGATCGACAACGTTGTGGTGGAATTTGGAGGGATGACTCTCGATGGAGAAAAGGTTATTGAAGACGAAGGAGGTGTCGAGTTTGAAGCCCCTCTCCAAAATGTCGTCGACGATATGTCTACGTCACATTGGTGGATGGTGGGAAAGAATGCTCCTGGTGCGGCTTCCAGTTACTCGCGACTCTCCGTTTGCCTTTCTTCATTATAATCGTATTCGCTAGGAATAACAATGGTTTGAAGACCACAGGATGCCCAGCCTCGCCACTGAACCCACACCTGTCCGAAGAGGCTCCAAGATCCTCAGTATGACTCGAGTGTTGATCGCCCCTCCCTTCCACTGGTTCCGTACCAGTATTTCAGAATCGACCAGGACAGAGAATATTGTCAGAAGTCCCACGATACAATTTACAATATTTGAGCGAGGCTTATGTGATTGTTTGGAGTCGACAGGCTGATGCTCATTGTGCCCCACGTGATATGGTCTCTGAAGCTACCATAACATCCGCTGACGATAGATGAGCCAGGTACGTACGAGCTCCTATATGTACTTATGCCTACGACTCTTTCATTCGATCTGATCGCCATTCTCTTTTCCCTTTGTTGTGCACAATGGATCTGGTATGTAAAGCTTTCTTCTTACGAAGACCCAAGGACCGCTTTCGTATCACCTACGAGGCCGGCGACCACGCTGGTGCTGTCAAATCATCGTTGTTGAGGTGTCCATCACGCCAAAGGAAAGTCAAGGGTGCCTCCCTCGCCTTTAACAAGGCCGCCGAGAATCGAGGGGGCCATCTGCCGAGATACATATGGTTTTGGGGAGGGAGTTGGTTGATCTGGACCAGGCAGACCCGTATATTCTGCGTCGACTGCCAGTGCGCCTCGTCCGCAAATCTACTTGATGACAGTGGCCTGTCGGGGTCGGGATCAAGTGCACAGATTCCATTCGATGTCGAAGATACTGATTCACTTGCCCAACGATGGAGGAAATACCTTCGTCCGCAGGGTTGTTGAACTTGCGATCAATCCTACGTGAACCCATCCGGCTTGCACCCCAGTCCATGGTCTTGGAGACTCAGTATTATCCTGGCGATCATACTACTTATTCGATGCCGAATCCGTAATATACCTATCGCGCTCAGTCGAGGCAAGTTCGTTTCCCAGACCGGTTCTGGTGGTATCCCCGATGGTATGCGTGTCACGACAATCTTGATCTCCTTCAGTATCGGAAATCGGGGGGAGGATAGGAGGTCATCGACCTTATGCCAGCCAACAGTCTCCGGTGTTTCCGGGTATCCAAAATGGTGTCCCAAGGGGCGGTGTAGTAAGATCACGGGGGCGAGTTGTTGTCCACGAATTTGAGATACGAATGCGGTTACGGGGCAGTTCCTGGGACATAGAGGGGGTGAGGCCCGATACGAGGGGATTGGAGCGATGTGTTCTCCGAAAGGTCGATTTGTTTGTTCGAGGGTCGAGGGTACTGCTCAGAAATCGGTCAGCATGTCACTGTATTAAACATGAGACTCAGATATCCACTGGGACTGACCATAAGACGAGATACTTTATGGACGGCCCCCCCTGTCCGAAGCAGCACCTGAAACTTTTCACATCGTCGACCAGCTCCACATGCGCGGTAGCCAAAGACTGGGCGTCAAGATATTCAAGTAAGACCCAAGCGATAAACGAGGGAGAGCAGGACACCAACTTCACGGATCAGAGGAGTCGAGGCGAAGGCATGCTAGGTTTATTCATGCTGGGCCTCCTCTATCACAATCCCGCAGTGTTAGGCCCTCTAGGGACAGCTCGGAGAGGTTGGGGGATCGAGGGATGCGCGAAAAACCGGTAGATTGACAAAGATAAGCCGTGACAGCAGTCTAAGGAGAGCGACAAGATCCGGGTGAAATGGAATTGGGAGTCGAGAGTGGGGTATTCAAGCCGAATACTAGCAGGCGACATCGAGGTTCAGCACTTTACCATCGCCCTCTCGTATTCGTAAAGTGAAAGATTCCACAAGAAACTAAAAGGCGACGGATTGCATTGGGTTAAGAACTTCTCGAAAGTAACGTGTTTCTTCCAGGAAGAAACGGCTATGGCGTTGTAAGGGTGAGAGCGACTTCGTGGTAGCCAACTTCGATGAACAAGGGCGCATGAGCATAAACTTGAAGTCAAATTGTCCTGATATGCAACATAGTCGATGATGAGGTCGTACAACTCCGCAGAGAGGGGAGGAGACAATCTCATCTGCGTTTCGTGTCAGGTCTAGGCTTGCACTACATAGTTCGCAAATGCTTACCTTGAGTTACTCTTTGGTCGTCGAATGTTGCAAGTCTAGTGGAGAGCGACGGTGACAGCAAAGAATAATTGGGACGGTCATGGCCAGAAATCAGCCATACCGCTGAACGTAAACCGAATGGAAACCCGAACATAAGAATTGAAAGCCCCAAGCTCATCCTCGAGAACGTCACATTGAAGAGATGGAGATCAATACATCGCAATGCGCCTAGCGGCTAGATAGTACTATACAACGTGGACAAATATCACCGTGTCCATATATGTGTTGAGGGGAACGTTCGTAATGATAGACGACTGGCATAGATAACATATTGGCCATTCAGGGACCGTGGGGTATGGTGAGAAGTATCGGATGACATGCATAACGGTGAGGGTCGACGATGGTGGTTATACTCGCAGGTGGCAGGGAGTCAAGACCTTGGGCCAGGATATCGAGATACTGGTTTTTCTAGTTTGGTGACATAACGAGTAACAGCCGAAGTGGGTGGGTGCGGTGGGTGATAAAACACGTCGTCTGGGCCTCAACCAACTCTCAAAACCCACTCTTCTCCCCCACCAGACATCCTCCCAAGCCCTCGGAACGATGTCCTCCCACAGAACCAATCAATGCGCTTCACTCCTTTCGTTTTCTCCTTCAACCTCTCGTCATACTCGACACCGGAACAACGCCGCATGTAGGCCTTACCAACACGGCGTTGAGCTGATTGACTAAGGGAGGCAAATTCCGCTGACGTGACTGGTACGCGGAGTGTCGTGTACAGGGTGGTAAGGATATCTGAGAGTGTTACAAAATTTGGCCTCGGGTATGAAGAGAGTAGCGGGGTGACAACGATTTCCCATGGGAGGGTGTCGCTGATGATTGTGATGGACAGACGGGCGGGGTACGTGGCGGGTTCCATCAATATGTGAGAAGGAATCCAGGATGACTCTCCCTGGTTCCATGCACGCACTCTGATACTCTCCTGTTTCGGAGCGCAAGCCAAATCCCACTCGAGACGCACGGTGAGGGCTAGAAAGGGGTGGATTTGCACCGGACCTCCGCTGTAGGGCGGGGGAGATTCAGTGAAGAGGCCGAGGTGGCAGTGTGGCGGGCTTATGGGCGGGGAATGTGATAACCTCGACGAAACCGAGGAAGTGGGTGTTGGATAGTCTCTGCTGAGGCATACATTGGTTGGAAAGGGAGGGTCGATAACTCCTGGTATGTGCGGGAGAGGAATAGTCTTGATGATAGGTGATGACAATGGATCCGGTGTCCCAACGGGTGTGGTGCGCATCATGTGACTGGTCTGAAGTAACGACGTGACTCGTGCTGGTATTGGGGACAGTCCACAATAAAGACACCTTATAGTGGGAGGTTGTGGGGGAGTTCAAGGAGAGTGGGTGCCAAAATCCAACCTGACCCAGGTTATATAGTACTTGGTCCCGCACAGGTTGCCAAAAGAGGAGTGAGAGCGGTCAGGGTTTGGGGTCCCCGCTCGCAACTGGGCGAGATCATTGAAAAGGATAGTCCCTCACGCAAGTCCTTCGGGGGAAGTAAGGAGCAGAGACCGTCGAGGGCAACATGGAACCATCCACTCAGCACGCTGAGGCAAACGACGACGGCAAGACGATGAGAGGGCACGACAAGACGTTTTTGGCGAACTAGAATGCCACGTCGTCAGGTGGATGGTCAGAAATGTTGAGGTCGACGCCGAGGAGATAATGTTGTCACATGTCACAATCGTCACGAACCGACTTTCTTCGCTTAAGCCATGAAGTCCGAACCCACGTCAAGTCCGCAGAGCAGAGGCAGAGGGAAGCCAGGAGCGGAGATTGTTTCTGGCAGCGTGGAAGTGCGCTGGGACGAGCGACGACGGTGAAACGAGGGGAGAGCACGAGAGTACGGCACAATCTCTTCCGTGAACCAGACTTTCCCATCTTCAGGTAGGTGTTCAGGAATGTGCTGGTCGACGTCCAGGACAGATAGTGTCACCAGTCACAATGTCACGATACTCACAAGCCTGGGAATCGAGCTCACCGTCCGGACGGTGAGTACAAAGTCTAAAGCAGAAAAAAGCCTAAAGGAAACCACAGGAAACAACGACCACCAGCGAGCAGGAGAAATCCGAGAAAACACCAGAATATTGTCCACGAGAGGAGTAGGAACGTCAATCGGTAGGATAAACTGCAATACGCATTGTCGCCAGTGGTATTTGATAACTTGCTGATTACCGTACAATGTAGGTCGTGAATGCCCGTAGTAGAACCCAGGAGCTCGGTTACGAGGTGTCAACGTCGGCAGATCGGCCACGGTAGCAAGAAATGGCATTGTTCGTCAGCGGGTTGGTCGCCAGCAAGCGTCGTCGTTGTCGTGATGGCCGTCGAAAACAGGGAGGCATGGCATGTTTGCTGCTGTTGTGGTCGAGTTTGCGTCTGTGCTGTCCTGTGGCAGTTGCTTCTCTCTGCGTGTGGCCTTCATCAGGAAACCCCAGTGAAAAGTCGGTCTGGCAGAATCGAGCTGGATCTTGCCAAAAAGTGACCAACGAGCTGAATCGATCCAGAATGGCTGAGAAGGTGGTTCCAGGAACGGTTAACTGAGTTTACTGAACAACTTGATCACGTGGCCCACAACTCATCTCAACATCCTACCTCGTCCTGCTCATCTCAAACGACTTATTCTTCTTCGAGTTGTGTGAATATGGCTTGTCTCTCTACCACCACCATCTCCACCTGGTCCGTGCACAGATATCCACCACGACTGCCCCCT
>KL197729.1:307790-331833 GCA_000697665.1 Jaapia argillacea MUCL 33604
CTGGTCTCTCTTTCGAAGTTATCCCCCACTCAACAGTACATGAAGCCCGGCATGGTTTGGGGGGAGAGTATTGGGTTGAGGAAATGTCGTCTGTTTTCCATCCGTAGTTTACTATCAATTAGATCTGTGATTGGATAAGAATTTATTTTAATATCCAAATATCGTCACAGGCCTGCTTGCAGACATTTTACTACTTGTGATGCTTCCGAAATATTCGTATATTTCGATGAGAATTATTGCGCTGGTGACTTGGCAGTCACAAGCGACGGCTGTCCTTCTCGTTGTTGGAAGGCACTTCACTGTCACCCGTTTTGGCAAATTTCTAAATTAGGAAGGAGGTATGGAGCGCTCTATAGCTCCCCAAACCTGCTCGCTACCATTTTATACCATAGCAAGTGGTATGGAGGTCTGGCAGGTATAGAGCGGTCTATACCTTCGCATACCACCTCAAATATTCACTGATGACTTGTCTTTGACGCTGTCGCTTTCGACTAGGTTCACCAGATGTGCCATTTCATGCCATCTTCAGTCCCGGTAGCGCACGACGTCGAACCTTCCTGAGTCTTATCCATGAATCCACAGTCCTGCCCATCACGCATGAGTTGGAATATATATATAGCTATATCTTTTCCCCTCTTGAACTTCGTCAGTCCAAATCTCAACTCGACGATTGGATCTGTCGACGTTGCTTGTACTGTGGGCGATGAGGCGACCGATAGCTTGATGAACCGAGAACGTGCACGAGCAGGGAACGCGAGGGATCACATCTGGATTCCGTTTCTGGTGCATGGCGGAGGACGAGGAATACGGACAAAACCTCAGTAAGCCTCGTGTCACATATGTAGATGACAACACGAAGCGGTGCCATAGATTTATGTGAAAGGATCCGACAGAACTCACTGCGATGCAATGAGCAGAGACCATGTCGAATCATCAAAGCACGCCATTTTGAAGCCCAAAGCACAATCTGAAGCACAGGATTGCGACGGATTGCGCCGATTCTCCAATGGTACTTGCCCCTTTGCCGCTCGAGTTACCAGGGTGCGGAAAGTAATGGGCGATACCACTGAGGGCCTGACGTTCCGAATTCAAGAGGGCCATTATCCTGATCGAGGGTTGCACGAGATAACCACCGAGACTCGACAGAGTCAAAAAGGCCCGGAGGGTGAGTTCGGCAGGCTCTCCAACCATACGATAAGGGATCCTCGGCACCTTGAGACTTAGTGAGTGAGTGCACCTCATCATATCCAGTTAGATTGATCGAGAGCAAGGAAGACAGCCTTGTCCCTTGAACAAGTATTAGGTTCCAAACTGTTTGTTTCGAATGAAAGGCGCAGCGAGCGAACCTTGAGTAATCGGATCCTGGATTTCCACTTGGATTTTCATTTGTGCTGGTGAAACGATCGTGTAAACTCGATGAATCCGGATTCTAACGCGCTTACTAGATGGAAGGCTATATTGCATCCATCCGATGCACGCTGAGCATAAGCGCGTTGTTCTCATACCCTACACGTGTTAGCAATCGAATTGGATTGGGTGCTTTGAACGCAACACGGGACAAGGACCCACAAGACCGTGGTCCTGGATGTTCCAGAAGTCGACCATAGATGACACGAGAACGACTGGAGCTTGTCATGAAAGGGCATTTGACTTAGAAATGATCAGCAGACAGAGAGACCGTACCGCAAATGGCGTTGAAGGTACTGCGACTCCGCTTGGTAGCCTCGAGGCAGGATATCATGAAGCTGGAGAGCCCCGTGAAATCGGGGAGGTTATCGCGTAGGGGATCGTACAGCTTGGACTGGAACACGGAACCGATTGCCAAGATAAGCACTGGAACAACAGCCCTCATTAAGATTCGTGGCTTGATCGATTTGCTTCCTTGAAGAGGAATGTGTAAATGGGAGTGTTTCAACGAATTGAAGCGAGAAGACGTACCGGAGCGCGATTCCTGAGCCAAGGATCGTAAATGTTGTTTTACCTTATCCACGATATTCTTGAGAACCTGTCTTGTAAGTCCTTCATCCCGATCCACCCAGACGTGCTCGATCGCTGGATGAGCAGAGCCAACACGTGTGGGCATATTTGGGGCACGAGGGAATCCTCACCAGATCGAAACGTGCCTCGTGTTAGCTCTACAGAGTCCTCAGGATAATCAGCTTTTCATCGCGTCATCGGTTTGATACCCTGCTTACGTTCCGGACATCTTGACCGTGGTGTCGTGTGAGGCAGACAAGACAAGCAAGCGCCCAAGACAATGCCGGGAGAATTCGGTATCCTTCACCGCCAGTCTAAGAGAGACAGGAATAGCTGTTCCGAAAATAACTCACCGAGCACCAAGGAGGAAGGCTCGACGGGAGAATTGGGGGAGGCTGTGCTGAGATCTACAAGGCTTTTGTTCGCAATGGAGATATGCGCTCTTGGTGGAGGAAGGTTCACCAACTATGGGCTGTCATGCAGGAAAGGGCCGGGACGTGGCTGAGTTTAGGGAAGAGGCTATGAACCATACGCGTACTCGGCCAAGTACCCTCGGGAGATTCGTCACCTCAATATGAGAAGAAAGGCATCGGGATAGGACCAAGAACCCGATGGTACAGCTTCGACTATCATGTGCCGCGAATGCAGAAGCAGAAACGCCTCGTCAACCTCCAGGGGAGCATATGCAGCGTACAGCTTGGAAAATGATGACATGGAAGTAGATACAGAATCAGCTAAGTTTCATCAGCGAATTCTAGCGGGACGAGACCCAGTCGTTCCACGAATGGGTACATGGAGTGATACCTCTCCCCAGCCAATCGCAACCTGGAGGACCGAGGTAAATGCAGCTGCGGCCGGGTTCCATCAGCTCTTAGTAGGACGAGAACAGGTTGTTCCACAAATGGGTACATGGAGCGATACCTATCCCCGACCAATCGTAACTTGGAGGCTGATGCAGCTAGGTTCCGTCAGCGAATTCTAGTGGGACGAGAACAAGTCGTTCCGCAAATGGGTTCACGGAGTGATACATTCTCCACCCAATCGCAACCTGGAGGCAGATGCAGCTCAGTTTCGTCAGCCCTTAGTAGGACGAGACCAAGTCCTTCCACGAGTGGGTACACGGAAGTGATACCGACCAATCGCGACCTATAGGTTGATGCAGCTAGGTTTCGTCAGCTCTTGGTAGGACGAGATCAGGTCGTTCCACAAATGGGTACACGGAAGTGATACCTTTCTCCGACCGATCGCAACCCATAGGTTGATGCAGCTAGGTTTCGTCAGCTCAACTTAATGGGACCAGAAAGGCCGTTCCACAAATGGGTACATGGAACGATACGTTTCGATATCTATGGCCCGGATGTCCACTGACGAAAGAACAGAACGGGGGAGGAGATAACGTACGTATGATGAAGGGGACTCTTGTCAATCCCAAATCGTTATCGAACTCCCGTCTTGCACATTGATCCCAAGACGTCAACCCCTCCCCACTGAACCCGATACACCCAAAAAGCGCAGCGGGCGCCTCATCCCCGCATTTGAAGTTCGGAGCGGGTGTGTTGGTCCGAAGACTGTCATCGGGTTAGCGGAACGGATACAATCCCACCAACCAAGGAGCAGGTTCTAGAAATAACTCGTTGGGCGCTCCGGGGAGGAAGGCAGAAGACTCCAAGACACTGGCTGACGTAGATAAGCAATGCGTACCCAAAAGGGGACGAAAAGCCAGCGGGGCATTAAGCGCTGGACTTTATCAAGTGGCTAGGCTGAGTATAAAAAAAAAGACCAAGAGGCTGAGAACATCGGAGGAAGGCTGCGCAGAGGGAGAAAGATTTTCTTACCTGCTTATGGTAGCTTGGCGCTTGAACAGCAGAATGATTGCGCAGGCAGGAAAGATCGTATAGGATTCTCAATTGTGGATGAAACTGATGACAATGACCAGAACGCAGCAATGCAACCACAGTCAAGATTATGATATCATACGATTCTGCAGAATCTGCCACCATGAGCGAGCTCGTCGTCAGAGTCATCGCCCAGGGACTTTCTAGAAAAAAAATGGGTGGTGAGTTGAGGATAGCCTTCGGCATGGACGACCGGTGTTCCAAGTCCTGCAGAAACGTCAAGACCCCAAGAGAGTCCGGTGTCTTTCCCGTCAAGGCGGTACCGAGGACAACGACAACGATCCTCGTCACTTCCACGTCGCCCTTCCAAAAGCCACAAGACCTGCCTACAAATCCAGCGGACTCTCTCACCCATGCCGCAGCATCGCCTCGACGAGTCATTACGAGTCCTACGCCGAGATTCTTCAGATGACTTGGTTTGAGCGCCTATTCGAGATCTAAAGACTATTGAGGAGTTTCCTTCCATAATGGGACTGCTTTATCGACAGGGGTGCTTCGAATGAGGCTGAATCAAGGCTGCGCGTCCTGAATTGCTCTGTCGCTTCCCGACGTGTATATAACCTGGTGAATATGGCGACTTGCCACCCAGGTATCTTATCATACCCCACTCTCATCGACTACGACGCGTCTCCTCCACTATCTCCATCACTACCAACTAGGATCAAGGAGCCATATACAAGACCACAATGCCGGCTAGGACATTCGACCCCATGTATACTCCCCTCATCACCACCGTCCCCCTCCCCACCATTCCCGGTGTCGTCGACCGATACTCTCCCAACAACAGGCGCTCCGACGCCTACTACCCTCCAGCCTCCTCTTCATCGTCGTCGTCAAACGAGTCATACTCCCCACCCATCCACCCTCCCCACTCCCACCTCGGCCTATTCACCGCACCACCCTCACCATACACCGGGGGCCCAGTTCGCATCCACCCTCTCCTTGCTTTGGGAGGTGGTATGGATTGGGACGTCGTGTGCGCACCTGGGGAAGAAAGCATCAGGATACCGTCTGGTAAGAGGGGTGAATGGACGCACATCGCTCCCCATGTGTTGATGGAGCCAGCGACCTATCCCGCACTACCATCCATGACCATCCTCTGCAACCGACTACCCTGGCAAATCAGAATCACGCCACTATCCTCCTCACACTACCGACCTAACTTCGTAACACTCTCCGACGTCGTCACCACTCTATACACCACCCTCCGTACCCCAGTCTCATCAGCTGAGTTTGGTTCACTACCTCACGCGGAACAGCGTTATGTTAGCGACGCCTTCACTGAAAGGTGGAAGAGCGTTGGCGGGGGTCATAGGGAGAAGGAGAGGGAGAAAGCCAAGGGTATAAAGAGGGTCGATTGGTTCTGCGGGAGGACCGGATTCGATGGCCTTGATAGGATGTCTGGTGGAGGGGAGAAGTGGGTGTTGAGGGTTGGAGGTGGCGGTTGACCACCCTCCACGACGACGACACCCGACAACAACAACACCACCACCCCCACTCAAGCCTTTCACTGGCGAAACCCCCATTAGACATACCCAAACCGAAACATACACATGTTAAACATTGAGGTCTTGGCTTCTCGCTACCCTTGCGAGTATACCCAGCCGTCATCGGACGCCTTCCGCACGTCGACAACTAGCGCATACCCACCCCAAACCCTCATAACACCCCCTATCTATCACCATCGCCTGGTTTCCTACCACTCGTATGGACGATCCCTAGCTTACGATTATGGTTCACTTATGGGTTACTGTTTCTCGAGCCTATTTCGCTTCTCTTTATAGCGAGGTTCTGGCTTGTTGATCCTTACATACCCTCATCATACGGGACTCGTCCTGTTGTACCTTCGAACTTCGCTTTGCCCTTACCTCTTTACCTGGTGCTTTGCTTCTTGCTTCTTGGCTCTCATAGTTCCTTGTCTGGTTGTGTCTTGTTTCTGGAGGAGATGAGAAAAGAAGAAAACTAAACTCGCTTGCGATTGTACTACCTAGATGTATACCTAGAACTTCGAATGATGTTCATTCACTCCGATGTCTTGTTGCGAGATATAAACCAGAGTTCATCATCATCACTCCGAAGTCGCCGAAGAGGCCGTTGAACAGCTGTGAAGACTTTATTCCCAAATTTGGAAGCCAGCGCTCCCGATTCGGCTATTCAGGCACGCGGATTCAACGGCCGACTTGCTCGACGACGAACATCCAGTGGACGTTATCTGCGGAACGATGTTCGATAGCTATACCTGCTCTTGTTGCGTCTTATTGGCAGCTGCTTGTCTTCCTTCCGTCCTACTGCGCAATCGCTCGTTTCCCGAGACCCGGGGAATACCAGTGACCGCAATCTACCCAATATCAATGATTCGAGAACTCAACTCTAAGTCCTCTTTTCTTCCTGCTGCGTAGTCGCTCGTTTCGTGAGACTCGGGAGTACCAGTGACCACAATCTACCCAAATATTGATAACTCGACTCTTTCCTCCCCAGGCACAGCCCCCTCGTTTACTTCTGCGCCGAGCGCCCAAGAAGATCTCAGCCTCACGAATTTTTCTCGGCCGTGCCCATCACGCAACACAACCACATGATAAACTTCGGTCAGTGCTCTTCGTGCTCCCCGCCTCCCACGGGAGTTCGCCCTCATATGGGTTGATGTTATCCTTCTGTAGTGGATCTTGAATCCTTGGCTGGTGTGATCGTGTCCGATAGTCCCTTCTAGGTTCTCAGCTGGGTTTTTCCGACGGATCCAATTGCTGGGAGAATAGGCCGTTTTGCTCAATTCGGATATGTGGGTGGTTGGGTAAACTGAACATCTGGAGCTTGGTCCTGGAAGGTTTGCTTCCACATATCGGACTAGTCCGCTTCACATCGAGACTAGCAAGGTTCGCCATTATCGGTGAGTTCGCGGTCTTCTCACTCTCGATCCCCTGAGGTGTTTCAAGGATATACTCTTACCAACTTTGTCGAGAAGTAATCCACCCAGATTCGGTTCTCGGAACGCACTGGTAGCGGTGAGCGCAACCAGCGACAACTTACCTGTGCCTTGGTGCTCCTTCTGTACTCACGTTCTCCTGACTTTACATCGAACCTAACTTCTTCCACCTTTCGGAGGGTTTGCCCAGGACTCGATCGATCTTTACTGATCTCCTCGCCGGCATCGCACGCCAAAGATCCTGAACGCCTTCTCCGTCGCAAAACCGCCTGGACTTACTTACGCTCGCACGACCACAGCGATCCTGTCAATCGGACATTGTCTCGTTCTCGGCATGTGCGATCTACTTCTCGTATCTTAGTTTTTGGTCATCTGGAATATTGGGGGGCCGCCTCCTTGAAGTATTCGCTACTGCTTCTGGAGTTATGTGTCCTCCTGGTCATCAACATTCAATGGTAAAGTCGAAACAGGTGTCATGATGGTCAGGTTGATTCGTGGACGGCAAATACTGTATTTCGAAAAGGCGACATCTGATAGTGATAACGGGCTCCAATAAGTAAATCCAGAATTACGTCCATAATCCAAACTAAGCTTCAAATATCTGTAACGGTGTGAAAACGGCAAAGTTCGATCGTTTCGAACATCTATTCCAGACATTAGTACGTCATGCTGCGTCGATAACGAGAGTCAGCAAAGAACTTTGTGCTGAATCGTGGGCGGTGAATGAGGATGACATGAAATCTTTTGATCCTCAATATAGGTCGATAGGTCAGGTTGAACACATATCGAAATAGACAATGAAACTCGTGGATCCTTCAATGTTGGTAACTCTTGTCGTCCATGACCTCAAAGAGAGACGTAGTGACCGAGCAATTCGGAAGGAACATCGCTGATTCATGAGAAACTGATAGGTTGGTGTACGATCGAGGCTGTCTTGATCGGTAACAGCTTCTGTAACCCAGTCTTGAGCTTCTTCCACGAATGCATACTCTGACAGGTGCCTGACCAGTCCGATTTGGTCGATCGAACTTCAGAGCTGTTTGAAAGGGGCCTGAGAGTAAAAGATAAGACCGCTTACTTGGTAGGAAGCCTGAAACTCCAAGTTGGCCCAAATTGGCCCAAGCCTCGGAGTTTCCACAACCTGGCCGGACAGCAGGGCACTGAGTGGAAAGCTTGCGATAACATGTGAGCAGAACGTGTGTAGGGCGTATGACAGGCTTGTGTCCTAGGAGGTCCTAGACTCCAACAAAAAACCAGTGCAGCGATAAAACATGGCGAGTTAGCGCAAAAAGGAGGTGTCATTGTGACATCTCAACATGTCCAGATCGACTCTTTACTGGAGATGACCGGATATATATCCGCTAAAGCCGTTGATGCCCTCACGATACCAGATACACTTTACGGAGATCTTGGGTTCTAACTCCTCAAGACAGCTGTGGTGCCGTGTTCTCTGCAATACTAGCCTATTCGCAACCCGGGACCCTACTCTCCAGCCTCAGATGACCCGCATGATCGATCACCTTGGTCAAGGAGATTCCCCCCGATGAAACCGTTGGCAGTGCCGTACCTTCTATCATGTAGGTATATAATCGAAATGGGTTTTCAATTTCCATTTACCTCTGTAGCCACTCATCCCCCAATATCCACACGTAGTCTCCTTCGGCGCTGCCACCCAACACCATACCTCTATCACCACATCTCCCAACCTACATCATGTCGTCTCGGAAGCTCAACCCTCCATACGCTCCGCTCATTAGAACTATCCCTCTCCCTTACCTCCCCGGCGACGAAGACCACGATCCCACCACTCACATCGACTCAGATTCATATTCCTCGTCGCCAAGATCCCCTTCATCAGAATCCACATACTCACCAGTAGCGAACCCAATGCACTCCCATTTGGGTCTCTACATTCCTTCCCCGACGACCTCCGTCGGAGTTTCGGTCCGGATACACCCATTGCTCGCCGTAGGAAGTATCCTAGACTGGGACTTGGGCTGCGATCCGAGATCCAACCCTGCAAGAGTGCATTCCGGAGGGTGGGGAGAATGGACACACCTTCAACCTCATGTACTCCTGGAGCCCGCGACGAGTCCTCCTGTAGCCTCATTGACCATTACATGCGACGACCTACCGTGGTCGATCTCGGTCGCCCCCTTGGTCTCTTATTCCTCTTGGCCACGACCTTCATACCTCACAACCTCGGATGTTTTATCCGTCATGCATGTGACCCTTCGCAACCGCGTTTCACCCGCCGAGTTTAATACACTATCTGACTCTGAAAAGAGCCACGTGGGCTACGCCTTGGGGCAGAGCTCGAATATTTGTGGAGTACAAAGGAGGGCTATGAAAGCGCCCATTATGAGGAGGATTGATTGGCTCTTGGGCAAGACAAGGTTCGAGGGACTTGAGCAGAGATCGATTGATGGATCGAAGTGGGCCCTGAGGGTGCGACGTTGCTCATGAAGGTCTCCTGTTTCCAGTCTCTTCGACTTTCTCCGATCCGCATCCGGACCGCTTTTCCCCATCGCCAATCAAGCCAGCAAGCGCAGCCACGGGCGCTTGTCGAGCCTTGAAGCTCGCTTCCGAGCGACCGATAGACCTGTATCAAGGTCTGGCTTGGCGCTACCGTTTCATCATGATTAACGCACTAGTACTGTCTTTCCTATCGCACTCTCATACGCCGGCGATTCCCAAAGTATGCTATGTATCCTCACATCCTTTCGATCCGATGGGCGTTGTTCATCGGGTCTACCTTTCCGCTTGACGCTTGCAAACTGACACTACCACGCTAATCTAAGGACGACTTACAGTAACTTGAATGTCTTGGTCTGTCGATCCCCTCCAATGACTGCTCCCACCGATCCCTCGTTACTATTTGTTTACTTGTATCGATCTCGTCACTATCCATTGCCCTACATGGCGCCCACACTTATCTGTATTCCATAAAAGAAACTTATAGTTGATGTAGTGTTCCATGCATTTTGCAACTTGAACCACTCCGTTTTCACATAAAGCAAGCCTTGCATTTTGGAGAGCACAACCCATAACGTCACGAATCAATCGAAACCCGACAAATGGGTGGGTGCAACTCTCAACATCACGCGAATCGACCAAGTGCTGCAGATCGGTTACGACGCCTCTTGCTCTCATGAAGTTAAAGAGTGTAATCAGAATCCACCTCAGTTGAGCCTCCCGATTCATACGACGTGGCATAACTGTTCTTTACACTGGAGCCGAACAAGCAACACGATTGAGAAAGGAATCATCGACTGGGATATGGAGAGCAACTCCTTCAACCAGCATTCAGTCGCAAGTTACCTGAAAAATGACGACCCATAATTTAGTACACTCAAACATCGATCCGGTTGAACACACATACCAGGGCAAGATAAGTGTGGAATCTCAATCCGGGGAACTTCTGCCGGAGCTCACGAAGCTTCTCCTTCCCACCCTCCGCCAAAGTGACGTGCACATCTCTACAAGTAGGGGCAACATTTTTCAGTGCATGCTCCAACGCTCCCTCCTTCTCTACGGGTTCAAGGTCACCTCGATCTTCCTCTCCTGATTCACTGCAATCCGCTTCGTCCTCTCCCGGTCCGACACCTTCTCCCACCTCACTGCCACTGCCACTGCCATCATCTGACTGACTATCATCTTCCGACTCCCTGTCACTACTTTCATCCTCACCCCCTTGCTTCAAGATGAAGTTTCCTACTAGTCGCAACGGATATCCAGCCTGACACACATCAAGCGCATCATCATGTGAACCGCTGAATGCGGCGAGGTTCGGTAGCGAGCCGGCGGTAACATCGAGAAAGTAAGCTGCATCTGGGTCGATACAATCCAAAATGCTGAGGGCTTCGATCGAGGGATGGCGAGACAAGAATGCATTGAAGACATCACAGTCGCACGAAATGAGCTTCAGCTTCAACGTGGTAAGCCGTAGCCAATTGCCGTCTCGAAATATCTCCGTGAAATCAGGGCGATCATATTCCTCTTCGTCGTGCAAAGGGGTCGGGTACCCCAAGTCCCACTGGAAATCGAGGACGCGCAAGTTAGGAGAGGCAAAGAGGAAGGCACGCAAGCGATCCGTGGATGGCATGCTTTCGAGTTCATAACTGGTTTGTTCGAACTGAAACTCCTCGAGATTCTCGATGGCAAATATCTACAACAGTCAATCAGTGGCAGAAATTTGAGGCCGGGGGAAATTACTGACTTCTGATTCGTAGATACTATAATCCCCAATCTCGCAGCCATCATACGCTTTCAAATGGCGCAATTGCGGACACGATGTCCTCAGCACCTCCCAAAGATCCTCGTCACCGATCGGCGTATCCTGGAGGTCCCAACGAAACGAAAGCAGGCCACTCATGGATTTTATGGCGGTGATAAGATGGCCATACACTTCGGAGCTATAACCATGCCCAGGATTCGACAGGTCGGCAATTGTCAAGGTTCGAACTATGCGCGACAACGCAGGGTGGGTGGCTAATTTTTGCCAGAATGCTGTCTCGTTTTCTCCAAGTTTTGTCTCTATCTGCCTGCAGTCGAGATAGTCGGGTACGAGGATGTCGCGGAAGAAGCGACAAGTCGAGGCGAGAGACCGAATGTCAGATCGCTTGATAATAGGGTCGAGGACCTGCGCAAGCAATTCTCCAGGGAGGTCGATAAGTGGAGTCCGAACCCTCGCCATTTGACGGAGAAGACCAGGGAGAGATCGCCTCGACGTCTGGCGAACACTGATACTTGTAGTACGGTGGGACGGAAGCAAGGTTCTTTATGTAAAACCGCTCGTGGAAGCAACGGCTATACAGGTCGCATCTTGGATCATTTGGATAGAGGAGCCGATTGGTTGTACGGACAGATATATATGTAAGCCTGTAGGCTGGCAGGAAAGCGAGCTACGTCAAGGTTTCGTGGGGACGATTACATAGGCATTCTTAAGTATTCATTAAGTAGAACTACAGTCTGAGGGCCGGTATAAAGCATGGGGGTAATAACCTGCTGCCGATGAACAGTGAATCCAAGTCCGTCAATCTAAGAATGAACCATTCGGGAGAACAAATCCGTATACACCATATACGCAGCAACATAGATGGGGAGACATAGGTGGATTGGAAACCGAGGGGGAGGCCGAAACCGCGCTGCAGCGTGAAGCGAGGATAATTAGATCTTCAAGACATCGTTCATATTCTGAAACAAAGGGTCAGAGGTAGCATGAATCAGAATGGGAGCCCAACTCACCAATTTTTTGAGACTGCTCAACTGTAATTCAAGTATACCGTTAGAAAACTCTCCCAATACGAAGGAGGTACAACTTACCCAGGGAACCTGAGGAGGTGCATCTTCTTTCGTGAAGGTTGTCATCTCCGTCGTCATATGTTGTAAATTCGAGCTATAGTTCAATGATAACAATAACATCTTCGTTAGAAATCAATGATTAAAAGAGGTAACCGCTTACGAAATTCCGTGAATGAGTTGAGTAAAGGTAGGTTCGCGGTTAGCTTCCAAGACGGTGATCAGAGCCTGACAGATCAGAATGGCGACATTTCGAGTTGTTTTAAGTAGCAGAATAAGCGAAGGAGCTATAGTATCACCTACCCGGGTAAAGAAAGCGCCCATATTACTCTCATATGCAATCTGTGCATCCATACAACTCGATATCGAGACCTGTTTCACGCGAGACACATCAGTTGATGGCACCTCATACAAAAGTATCCCACTTACAACAGTAGGCCTCGGAGTCGGACTATCCGGGCAGTCTCCAATACACGTGTAATGAATTGGTTCTGGAGACGTCGTCCGGAGAAAGGGAGAAGAATTATCGCCATCACGCCCATGCGCGTGCTCCCCACTCCAAAGGCCCTGTATTTCGTCAAGCGCAGTATCGATGGCCAGTTGAGGGCGGATGTCTCCGGACCCAGTTCGATCGCGTTTTGGTCGTACTTTGGTCTTGATGACGGCCTTCGCCTTACCCTTTGAATTGCGCTTTGTTTTGAAGTTGGTTTGGAGAGGGGACGTTGGGGACATGGGAGGAGTAGGCGTGAAGGATACAGCAAGGGGAGAGGGAGGTGGTTTCGACATTGTCCTCCCTTTAATTCTCAGGGTCGAACCGGACGATGAAGGCCCGGCAATTGCGCTCGGGGGACGAGTAAATGATTGGGGTGAGGGTGTACTGTCGATTGACATGCAATTCGACACGACTTCGGTGGGAGACACATGACATGTCTGATAGATCTTGCCCGACCAAGGTGAGAAGCCTTCGCGTACTAATGAGAGAAAAGTAAGCGCTGACGAAGTAGTGACCCAACGGTAGGATGCGTACCCTCAGCAAGTCTGCGGCCTACCAAAGAAGCCAAGAAAAATTGTCAGAAATCGAGAACAACAACGGCAATGATATCGAAAAACGTACGAGGGAGTCGTCGAGTGAGGCGCCTTTGCTTCCATTTCCACGCCGAATTGCATCTGCCGTGGGGTAGATCTTCAGGGAGGATGATGAGCGAGAATCAACCAGTTCGTATGTCGAGGGTCGCACCTAGCATCGTGCCAGCATGGCAGCAATCGAATATTGCCTTGAGAAAGCATTCATGAGATCCTGGAGCAGGTAACATCAAGTGAGAAACTCACCACAAGGCTACTGCCTACGGGAAGCGGGGTGACGAGGGCTTTGTAGAGATACTAGAGGCTACATTAGCTCTAGTGGCATTGATATCCAGATAAACAACACACATCGTCATATATGACGCCTTGATCACTCGTCAAGATACCTGGAACGCATCTGAGAATTGTGGAGGGAAAGCGCGTAGTGAATAGAAACTCACATTCATCCATCCCATCTTCCTCTGTTGAGTTAGGGTCATCAGACTTCTCCTGAAAACCGTGCCCTGCATCTGAGACAGTGTATGTAAGGACAAGACCAAAGAGTGGTGGTTGGAACGCACAGTAGAATATAAAGTGATCTCCCTCCCGCGCACCTTCCACAAGTTCCTTCAATCGCTCACACTACACGCGCAGTTAGACCCACAAAAATGGTCCAGATGGGGATAGGTGTGCACGTACGATGTTATCCATCGTTGGGATGAGTTTGGAAGGATGCGAATCATCGTCTATCATCAGGATGACGTCTTCTTCTCGATAATTGAAGGTTCCTGAAAGAGATATCAGCACGGCGAACCAGGAGAAGCAAAGGATCGTCGGGAGGCCTGGCCCAAGAACACGATCCATCCGCCTGAGCAGATAGAGAACAGACAAGTGCCTTCCAATCCTCGACTTCGAATGATGTAGACTGCTCACTAATCAACACATCCTTGAATTGCTTCGTATCGGCGTGTGATAGCTTCAACGGACTTTCGCTCTGTCCATAGTTGATCCCGATGAGAAGTGCCCTCCTGACTGGCGGGCGTTGGACTTGTGGTTGAATTCCTTCTCGTCTCGTCTCTTCTTGACTTGTCTGAGGGGGTTTCGGTGATATCAACATCCGCTGGATGTTCGAATAGAGTCTCCAGAAGATCTGAGAGACTGGGAAGATGAAGATTCGTGAAAAGGAGGTACGGAGTCCGTCGAGGATGCCATAAGGATGGGCGTGGAACGCTCTATAGAGAATTGGAGCCATGGCGAGACCAGCTGAACCGTTTGTCCAAGACAACTTTAGAACGGTGTAACTGGTTTTATTTGGAGCCAAGGGCCGTGCTCGTTACCGCACGAGGCGGTGCGGTGAAGACGGGGCAGGTCTAATGCCGATTCTTCGCCCCATCAACGCGGTAGTCGAAAATATCTCGCGTGGTTTATCCGTTATCGACTTTGGACAACGACTTTGATGACGGAGACGGCAGTGCTTCATTACGATCCAGCAAGGTGAGGGCAGCGTTGGGATTGTTGATGATCAGAGTTGACCGTTACAGTTGCACAGGGAAAATGCTTCCGCTCCAGCCCCGAAGCCTCGTTGAACACGCATGTCGCTCTTTCAAACAAGGCCAAATTATCTGACGATGATGGCGGTGCTGCTCGGTATGCTTCAAAACGAGCTGATACTGCAACTAAGCACGCTTTCCATTGTGGCGAACTTGTCGACGGTGTTACCGCCTCCACATCTAGCACAAACCACACGCTGGTAGCCCTTCAATCATCCTCCTACCTCGATTCAACCTCGTGGCCCACATCGACGGACGCTGGCACGTTGCTCTTGCCGAGACGAGCTACCTTGCCTCCGTCCCACCAGACCAAAGCCCTGTTCCACTGTTCCAAACCCTGACGAGTGTTGCTTTCCGTTACACACCCCGTCCGAGATCAGTCACTCGTCGGAATCAACGACCCCTCATGGAAAACAAGAAAGGCTGACAGGACCCTTTCCTTGTATAGACGTCCTTATCTTCGCTCCAACCAGTAACTGTGAAGCATCCAAGTTGTATTTGCTCCTCTTTCTGTGGATCCCGTCAAGAATGTCCACCCGCCCCGGTACATGAGTTTGTACGTGTCCCTGAGCCTTCTAGATTGCTTCCCGGCTTCGTGTTCGCTGATCTCGCAGTATCAGCATCATCTCCCAATAATCTACACCCTCGACCGACGGACTCCGATGGATAGATCAAACCCGTCAGTAATATCTCTACATCTTACACCGATACCCTTGACCCAGAATCATCCTATCCAGGGATCCTACGTACGCGTAACCAAGGGCCTTTCATCTCCATCGACACGGAGGACCCCATCTCTGAGATTGGCATTTAGCGTAAGTCGGTTCTCGTCTATCGCTGTCTGATTACGTGCAACATCTTCACCTTCGCCCCATAGGAAAATTTGCAGTCTAAGGCTAACTCTTAAGTAGCTCGTTCGGAGATACTTGATCATGAGCCGTTGGGGCTATACGTCTTCAATCTTCTAGGCGAAAGATTTTGGGGCGCTAACGTCGGGTGCCTTGCCCCGAATCCAGGTCCAACTCTGTCCCAACTGCTTAACATGACGAAGGTGTTCCGACATGAGGTTAGACATATCTTATCTCTTTGTCTGATGATAAAGCCTCCGCCAACGTTGCACTGCATTGTCCGCACAAGGCAAGAGATGATCTTTGCGACGAGGCAAATTATGATACGATAGAAGATGTAGAGATTATTTGAATTCTTTTTCATTTGTGAACTTCCCCACTCGAACCATGCCACGAATACGAATACCGCGGGACAACTGTGGTGGTGGTAGGGCCTTGTTTTAGTTGGTGGGAGGCGAATTGCCGTCCATATCATCCCATCAATGCTTCCCTGCAACTGCACGTTGACCAACGAAAGGATACGAGAATCCTCCGTTGAATGGCAGGGAAAAGGAGGTACAAAGACAGAAAAATCGTATGGCTTGCTTTTCATTTCGGAGTCGAAGGAACGCCTCGAGACTTGACAGAACTCGGATAAGATGAGAGACTGGGAACAAGGAGACACAACCTCATGTTGATGCGTAATAGCAAAAATCGCTCTGGTGAGTCAGCCTATGGTAAGTGCTGATGAAGGGTTGTTACATTGTCGAGAGATGTAAGCCCCGGCACCGACGCGGGCCATGGATTGACAGTTAGGAGCAACAGGTGACGTTGATCATGATAAAGGAGTCTAGGGGATACCAGACAAGGTCGCATCGTGCCTTTGCCATGGGGCCGTGGTGGAAGAGATGGAGAACATGTTGGCTATTATCGGACCAAAATAGCTACAAGTGATGTGAAATGAAAACGAGGAGATACTTGGCGGAATCAACGGCGATCCTGGATAGTTCTTGAGAGATTCGGTTGGGGAATCCAAAGTCCAACGGGGATCGTGAAGAACGCGAATTTGGAGCCAGGGTGTTCAAGAAATCATGCGAAGTCACAAGATGTTGTATGACAAATCTAAGAACTTGGTGGGGGCTTCGACCTGGGGTCGAAGACCGGGCTAACTGTGATAGGATACAACTGGGCAAGAAGGGCTAAACACGGTATCAGGAACCATACGCATATGGTCCCAAAGGGCCATTCTTGCACCGTTCCGCGTTACGAGAGCAATCTGGAAGTCGACAGATATAGCTATGGGACTGAGTAGCCCGCCTCGCATTCGGCAGGGGAGAGCCAGATGGAACTGGAATCGGGGTGGAGATGAAAGACATGTGCATGTTTTGTCTTCGCCGATTGCTTAGCCGTTGATACATGAGGTTTAAAAGTCGGACATCAAGACGTCGATAACGGTGTCCATGGCGTCGAAAGTAGTTGCCGTTGGCATCAAATTCTCCTGAAAGGTTGTTAGAAATGGCGGGAGATGGCGGGAGAGTGATCGGCGCCCTACTGCGTGGCATGGGAAGGGGCTCACATGCACAGGGATGAAACAAATCAGGAGGTCAATTGCCGTTGGGTTCGTAAGGTTGGAGCTGACAGTCGAGGTGGCTCATCTCTCCCAGACCTGAGGGAGGAAGTGCTGTACCATCAGACGACCTCCCGAATTGCCTACGGGGTTTTTTCATTTCCGCCACGATATATATCAAAGCTGATAATGGGGCTAAGGCCATGCTGGGAAGGCATTAGAGCGCCCGAAGACAAAGCGCAGGGAGTTTCGAGCGCCGTGGTAGTTCGGAAGAGAGAGCAGAATTTGGAAGGAGGTGGTCCGGGAACTGGTCTTTGGCGCTGCCGCGAGACCGCGAGACCTCATATAGCCCATGGTCCGCCCCAAATGTTTGGTTCAGATTTACTTCAGTCAGATAACGTCCCTTGCGAAGATTTGTCAAGTCACCCCTCGTCCTGCGCCTCACCTGGGACACGTTGTGGGTCGTTCCCAAGAACAGATAATCATGGTGAGTACATCATCCTATCTCTATTACCGTACAAGTCTTCCCTGAACCCGATGGTTAGGAATCAGAACCCCAGGTAACCAAAGGTAGCTATTGGTGTCTAGATTGCTATGCAACAAAGCTCATGACGTCCGTACATAAATTCTTCTCCGAACTAGTCGTGAGTTGCCCTTTTTCTTCTACTGTCACACCCAAGTACACATTTTATTGCGCGGCACACAGCCATGGCAGAATACGACGACGTCTCACCCTCCGAAATCTCAGCCTACTTAAACTCGCGGAACCGTATAACGACATGGGTAAAATCTTCCTCTACTCGGGAGGATTTTTACTCTCCCAGCGTCCCTCCCTCTCGCATGCCATCTTATTACTCTGACGAACCTGAAGAAGAAGACGACGACCTCGAAAGCAATCATTCTATGCCTCCTCAAATGGTGCTGAGATATGGGAACGGGAGACCAGACGAGCTCATCCCATCGTATGAGCGTGCTGCGGTTGCTTGTACGGTCTTTTCGCCCCTCGAGCACATGAGTCCATGCTGACTCATTTCCAGCGCACAACCCAGGCTATTCATACAGTCGCTCAAGGACCATCTCACAACCTCTCCCTCCTCCAGGGAATTACCGAGGGCCGGTAGAAGAGTTCAGCCAATACGCTCCCCCAACTCCTCAATTTCCCGAGGATATTCGCATTTTACCCCCTCGCACCCCTTCGCCTAACTCGCGCCCGGCGGTGACGACGCGTCCCTCCTATACATCCTCGGCATCTTCCCGCCCGACAGCGCCGCCGATCCAGACTTCCTACCACCCTCAAGTCAGGCCACCGCCGGTTGGTTACTCACAATCCCACCCACTCCCTTCTCGCCCAGTGTACCAACAGCATCAGCGAGCGCAGTCGTACCAGACATCTCATAGCCAGCACCCACTTCCTCGGTCTCACACGCCACCAGCTTCATGGTACGCACCTCATCGCAGAGAAGTTCCTCCTCCCCTACCTCAACCATATAACGCATCACCGCAACCTTCTTCTCGACCCGCCACAATGTCTCACCCCCATTCTACTACTCTGCCACCTCCTCACCGTACCGATTCTAAAACCTGCTACGACTACCCCTATTGGGGAGGCGCCGAAGGGGGAGACAGTCGAAGGTCGAACACTCGTGGAAGAGCGGAGACCGTCATTGAGGAGGAAAGGGATTGGGATGACAGGGGGAGGAGTGTACCTAGGCCAGACCTTCAACGATCGCGGTCTAGGGCTGCATCCATGCACTCAAGAATGCATGAAGATCCAAGGTCAAGGCACGTCGACGGTATGAGCGACGGGGAATACCGCCGGAACGATGGCCAGAGGAGCAGGAAAATGAGCATGAGTTCGGGTGATACTTACTATGTCACTCCGAGTCCCGGGGAGAGAGTTGACGCCCATGTAAGTTCCACCTTTATAGTTTTTGGAGTTGTCTTATCTGCTTCTTTTGCCTGGTTATCTTCCCACTGTTCCTGTGTCGAGCGCGATGTTTTGGTTCACATGACTTTCTCCACGCCTCCTACATGTGTTTTGAAAACTTTGTCCACCCTGTCTCCTGCCGTACTGTTTTCTTCCTGGTCTGAACTCCTTGATCCACGTTCACGTTGCTTGACCATAACCCTTCAATCAACTTACTTCGCACACTATCAAAACATGTGATACCCACACTGACTCACCGTTCAATAGCCGCGTTCACAATCTTCCCTGGCGCCGTCCCCTACGTCGACCAAGCATTCTCCCACATCCAATTACTCTCAGTCTCAAGCTGGGTCCCTCAAGAAGCCCTTCTTCCAGCGCCTTTTCCACTGGGGACCCAACCCCGAGGATGATGCGAAAAATTCAGTCAGGGCCAGGAGGAATACCCTCAGTAGCCGAGCATGACGGCAAGGATCGTGCGCGTGTATTTCTGCTCTGTCCATGTCCATTATAGAGTTTGCCTTTCTTTATTTCTTTTCCTTTATTCGTCATGTTTGTCATGCTTCCCCATGCACCCATGCATACCTGACCTCGTTGGACCTTGACTTGGCTAGGACTTTCTCGCTGGACTATGCTTCTTCCACCGCACATGGCATGCCTGATTATATTTTTTTTCGTACGAATGGGTTGGGGTTTTCACCTTTCTCAACTTCATGCCTCTTGTTGCACTGCCGTCCTTCACTCTCTTCATTTTTCACCTCCTGTTCTTTTTGTACCATTATATACACGAAATGTAGCGTAGATCGATCAAACAAAATAATGATGAGGATGGCTTTGTCCTGAAGCACTGCAGTCCGGCAGTCAGTGTTGGTGGAGTGAACCGATGCCAACCCGCCGCCACCAGCGCGTTTGGGTGGCGTGGCGAAACAATGCCAAATATCCTCCTCATCGTTCCTCACCAACAGCTATAATCTCGAGTCCTGAATACCGGCACGCACTGCCAAAGTCTTCGATATGTCATCAGCTGGTAGCTACTTATCTCTTACGCTTACATCTTTAGGAATATCTGACAACTTCCACCAGAGCAATGGGAACTTTCCTCTCCTCCCTTCGACAGCATATCTGCTGTTCGTTTCTCCCCTACCAACCCCGATCAACTATTGGTTTCCTCCTGGGACACTGTGCGTCTGTCTTTACCCATAGCGTCTTGACTGAGCTAACTATATTGCCACGTACAGACCGTGAGGTTTTATGATGTTGTGAAGAACGAGCAAAAATGCAAGTTTGACCACAGGGCTGCTGTGTTATCATGTTGTTTTGCCGAGGAGACGAAAGGGTACAGTGGTGGACTTGACACTTCAGTCCGACAGTACGTTCTTCTGTTGTATGCCTTCCATTTGGAATCTCATCTTTGTGCGTTAGGCTGCAGCTGGACACTGAAAAGTCCACCGTTCTTGGACAACATGACAACGCAGTATCTGGCTTAGTATGGTCGAAGAACACTAGTTCGCTTCTTTCCTCCACTCATCTCACTTCATTCTCACTTCCCTTGGTTGCTAGATGCACTCATTACTGGCTCTTGGGATCGGACGATTCGCTTCTGGGATCCTCGCGCTGCCAAGTCAACACAAGTACACGACCAACCTGAACGCATATACTTTATGGATATCACCGACAACAATCTTGTTGTGGCTATGGCTAGCCGACTGTTCTACATCTTCGACATACGAAATATGGGGTCACCAGGTCAACAACGAGAGAGCAGCCTGAAGTTTATGACGAGAGCTTTAGCATGTATGGCTGATGGTCAAGGTGCGCTTCCCGGGACTCATCCCACAATCAAGTCGCTGACACATGATTTCTCTTGACCAGGTTACGCAGCGGCATCCGTTGAAGGTAGAATATCAGTGGAATACTTCGACCCAAGTCCTGAAGTCCAAGAGAAGAAATATGCTTTCAAATGTCATCGGCAAACGATTAACGATGTCGATCATGTCTGGCCTGTCAATTCCCTGGCGTTCCATCCAGTGTATGTATCATTCGTGCATCTCAGCGTGGTGTTGGGGTTCCCGGCTTGCACACTTCCGGCGGTATCAGCGATCTGTACCACTCCTCCACTGTCCACCGGAAGTGGTCGAATGCCTCGCCTCGTTTTTTGAACCCTTTTGGCCCTGATAGATCGTCTCATGCATTTTTTTGATAGATACAACACCTTCGCCTCTGCGGGATCGGATGGCACAGTATCAATCTGGGACCATAAACTCAAGAAACGAATGCGCCAGTATCAGAAATATCACTCTGCTGTCCCAAGTATCGCATTTAACTCCACCGGATCATATTTAGCTGTCGGGGTAAGTTACAATTGGGACGAAGGGGAAGAGGGTGGAAGGAATGCTGAAAGACCCAGCGTGTTCATTCGGAAGGTCGGGGATGAAGTGAAGGTATGTATTTCTGTCATCGCTAATTTCTCCTTTCTGATGATTGTCCCCAGCCGAAAGGGTGGAGTAAGAGTTAGAGGAACCGTGGTCACCTCGCATTGTACTTCGTATCACCATGTTTCGAGGCTATGGCACCGTCACTGCTACCAACCAGGGAGACGCTACTCCTGTTGGGTTCTTGTCTCAAGATCGCGAACGCAATATTCGGGTTCGTCGTTGAAGTCTCACCCATTCCCAGCTGAATGCAACACTAAGGTCGAGGTTACACCATTCCGCATCTTTTGAAAGACCCTCAATGTTACCCTTCCACTCGGAGCTGCATAATTTTTGGATGTAAAGCCTAAAAAATCGACGCGTTTTCGCACACTCCATATTGTGTCCGACCGTCCTGTGAAGATTTGTTCACTCCTTCGTCTTTACAAGGATAGCATGGGAACCTCGAGTTCTAATTTCAGGTACTATACCATATTGTTGGCTCTAGTATGGTCCTTCTATCCACCACCTACGAATCGTCAATGTCGTCAGAATCCTGATCTTGCAGAGTTCGCTTCCTTGCTAATTGATTCACTTAACGCTGCTGCTACATGTCCCAGCACTCAAATGCAATCCTTACTTCAGCCGTCGATCCTGGAGTGCTATTAAGCGTACCACCGTCAACGCCTCTTATTGAGAGGATTCGTCACAGTTCTCTTTCGTGCTGGTCGACTTGATTTGTCTCCATTCATGTGCGGCGAAGCTTATTGGGTGGTACGTTGCTCAGCCTACTCGCTTATACCCCAGATCCTGATATCGTTTTGAGGGGGCACTCATCTACATAGGGGTGCGTGCGTTGTCCGAAGACCTTTGACCGCGCTGACTACGACGCGAAAGACCGAGGCTATCATCTACGGTGGTTTCCCCAGGCTTCTTTAGATCCCCATTAAATTGACACACCTCCCTTACAGGAGCCTATAGCCTCTTGTTTTGCGTATGCGTGTGTGTTTGCACGGCTGTGCGACCTAACAAGTCCATGCTCTCAATAGCCGTGATCTTCTTCATTCTGAATACGATCCGAGTCGTGCTCCATCTCGTCCCGTACTTGCTCGAACCGAGCATTATTGCGGGTACAGTCTGTGAGGGCGATGTCTGTTTACCCTGTGATGGTGTGGATTCTCCTGGAAGAGTGCGACAACTAGACATCGGGAACATCATAAGCCCTGTGGCTGCTTTCATCCTTATTACGCTCATGTGAGTAACCTGGCACTTGAAAGCTGCCACCGATTGATAACGCCTGCCAGGGGCGCGGCGGATGCCCTTCTTGTAAGTCCGATAGTCGCTCAGTTTATCGTCTCTCACCGTCCGTGCCAGACATATCGCGCCTGGATCATCTGGCAACGCCGCCTCTGGATTATCATCCTACCCGGCTTACTAGTGGCTGGCATGACTGGCAAGTTCGCTCTTCACACATCAAAGATCCCATCTCAGTATCGCAGTTCTTGGGTACCTCTCCGTCTATTGCGAAGTGCAAGAATACGTCATACGAGTGCGAACTCCCGCTACACAAGCAGTTCCGACCAACTTCATGCGCTATTCTGCACTAGACTTCGACTTCAGCATGGCCTCTTTCATCGCTACCGCCATAGCTAATGCTCTAGTGACCACCTTGATTGGTTCGCGGACCGCCTTTCAGACCATATGTGCTCATATTCAATGCTGTGTTATGTAGTTTCTCGACTCTGGTGGATCACTCGCAGCTTAAACGCCGATTCTGGGACAAGCGCTGGAAGGAAATCTCGTCGGGTTATGTCAATGGTGTAAGATGCAATACTCTCCGCTGAGCAACCAAACTGAGCTGTTGTCACTCCAGAACAGAATCAGGAGCGGTCCTTTGCTTCTTCCAGATACTTCTCATCATCCTGAACCAGAGACTAGGAGGTCGCAACATCTTCGTAAGTGGTTTTTATCGTCATGTTATCCCATTTCGAATTCGTGATACTCTCTCCTTTCGCTAGGTGACTGTAATCCAGGCCATCCAAAACCATACCGCTGTAAGTGAGCTCGCCTACTCGGATCGTGAGATATTGTTGAGGTGCTCTGGCCCTGGGACCTTAGGCCATCGTCCCCACATTGATCATCGTTCGCGTCGGACTTGGGCAAAGTACAGAACACGCAACTGCCCAGGTTGAGGTAACCCGCCAAATAGAATTCACTCAGGAGCAACGCTAGCTCCAAGGTGTGGAGTGCTGGTGAGGAGAAGTGAGAGAACTGTTGTATATAACTTATTAACAGGGTTATTAAGCCGACGACGGAGATTCAGATGCAGCCGTTCCGCCCTCATCCATTCTTCGCACCATTTATCCACCAACGTTGGATACAGACTTAAGCTATGCGCTTGAACTAACGAGGTGTCAAACTTGGTACTGGTGTATTTGGACGATAGGGAGAAACAGGTCTCGCTTGAATTTGGCGAGAGTTGTGAGCGGAATAATCATTGAGGAATGTTTTGCTTACGTCGCCATTAACCAACTGGTGTGGGCACCTCCAGGACCCCTGAAAATAGACGGATGGGTTGGAACAAAGTTCCGGTCTAGATGGGAGCTCCG